>JAKSZP010010512.1:0-441183 GCA_022478985.1 Massospora cicadina | reverse complement strand
GCCACCATACCTTAAGAGACATATCTCTGCCAAGTTCTAGGGGAGCCAGTCATTATCGATACTACCAGCAACGCAGATGAGGTGATGTCTCACATTATTCGCCCTATCCAGCATGGTCATACCATGCAGTCCATCCAGGAAAATTACCCCAAAACTGCGTGAAAATTAACCTCCAATTTCCATCTTAAGGAAGTCTTAGCGCTATTGCCCACTTTTGGGGGGATACTTACAAAGGTCAAAGTGGTTATCCAAAAAGTTTGGGTGATGGCTATCTTAGATACAGGCTCCCCCAGTGAACGTAATCTCCTCCAAGTTGATGAAAAAAAATAAAACTTGCACCTGACTTGGAGTAGAACCAAGACTATGGAACCGCTGGTCTTAACAACACCCAAACATTGGGTGCTTACTCGTCCCTTCCCATTCATATTAGGAAGCTTATTCTATTGGCCCCCGCAGTGGCTTTGGATAATAGTGATTATGATATGCTTATAGGTACTCAGTTTATGATTGATTAAAATGGCATTATCAATATGAAGCAAGGGTTCTTGTCATTGCTCAATTATGAAGTCCCCTTAGTTCTAGCCCATGAAGAACCCAGCAAGAAGGAATACTCTTGCATGGATGAGTATCCGCTTTCCGCCTTACCTATGCCTTATACTAACCTCGCAAAAATGGTTACTAAAGAAGGCCAAGCTGCCAATGTGCTCTGAGCTCCTCTACTTTCTTACCAAGTGTCAGATAGGGTTTTATATTACCACAATCGCATAACTCCCCAAAGTGGCAAACTTGGATCAAACTGTGAGGCCATTTATTATTTTGTATAAGAGAGGAAATGAATATTCTATAAAGTCTTTGGCTACAGGAATTATCATAAAACGGGTACATAGCCACTTCCTATGACCCTACACCCCTCCCAACATTCTTGAGGGGGGCAATGTCGGACAATCCCCTTTTTGATTCAAGAAAAAGAACATTGGAGGTATGAGTGCTCCCAAATCTGCTACCATGATTGGCCCATCACCTGCCCAATCTTCAAATAATATTGTGGATATCAACAATATGAGTACCCACAGCGAAAAGACCTTGGCGGATTCTCGGTGGAATCCTAACTATCAGAAAAATATGGCTTATAACAAAAAATGGCTTAAAAAGGTAATAACTAATAACAGGATTACTCCGACTTCTCAGCTGAATTTGGGATGTTCATCAACACCGGTTTGATCACCTCTGAGGTGAGAAGATATTACTTGACAATGATATGGTGAAAATTAACCAATCATTACCACACAAGTCTGACCACCGCCAAGGTGAGAATATCTTACTCACTGGTGATTGGATACAATTCATCAAACCATTACCACATGGGTCAGTTTTGCCTCAAAATATTTATCTTCAATCTGATAGGCTGAAAGCCTATATTTTCTAATTTGGAGGACTTAGCTTTATATACTTTTGCCTCGAATACCCATGGTCTCAAAATTTGAACTAGTTTATATAGGAAATACTAGTATCAAAAAGGACCTTTCTTGGTTTTGCCCCGCTTAAAACAATAAAAAACATAAAAACTTTGATAAAGCGTTATTTTATACTTTTATTAAAAAGTAAGTTTCTCACTTTGATAAAATATTTGTGGCATCCATCGGTGGATCCCACAAGGATCTCAAGCTCAGCTGTGTGATTGTCTACCTTGATGAAATCACAGTATTTCCCAAGACCTTTAATAAGCACCTTACAAATCTAAAAGAAGTGTTCCAATTTTGTGGGTCTATAACATCAAGCTAAAGCCCTCTAAATGTACTTTATTCCAAGAGCAGTTGGATTTATTATGATATGCTATATCTCAAGCTGGGATACAACCCCTTTAAGATAAGGTGGAAGCGATATCTAAGATTTCTGAGCCCAAAACCTTTGTGACATACAGGTATTCTTGGGTATTATGGGATATTACTATCAATTCATCCCAAAATTTTCCCAGCTTAGTGAGCCCCTCATACATCTCTTAGTTAAGAACACTCCGTTCTATTAAGTTGCAGAGCAAAAATCCGCGTTTCAGACCCTGAAAGCTCTATTACAAAAAAGGCCTATCCTCCATCACCCTGATTATGACAAGCCTTTCATGTTGTTTACAGATGCCTCTTATTATGCTGAGGAGCTACCTTAGCTCAGTTGGATGAAAATGAGGTCAATCATCCTGTGTCTTATTTCAGCAAGATGCTTTCAAAAGCTGTGTGCAACTACAGCGTTACGGGAAATGGAGTGCCTTGCCATCTTACTTGCTGTAAAACACTACCGCCCTTTTTATACGTGACTTCCTTTAAAGTGATTACTGACCATGCCTCATTAAAGTGGTAACAAAATATGAAGGACCCCACTGTGCGGTTGGCTCACTGGGCTCTTAAGCTCCAGCAAAATGATATGACCTTTGAGCATTGAGCTGGGATGAGACAAGTGAACGTTGATGGGTTGACGCAGCTGCCTATCCTACACTTTGACAATAGTGAAGCATAGAGGTTGCATGACCTCCTCATGACTCCTGATGCTTGGGCGGATGAAGATGAACCTGTACAAATGATGCTAGCATGGTACTACCACAACACTAAGGTGGAAAGTGTAAAGTTGTATAAGAAGCTAGGAGTAAACTGGTTGCCCTATATCTGGCCATCTGATAGAGTATCTGTGATCATGGAGTCTCACACTATCATGGGGCATGGAGGTACGCAAAACATATGAGTAAATTAAAGAGTGATATTACTGTGAAGGCATCATGGAGACCATAGAGTATGTCTTGGATGCCTTTCTGATCTGTAAAAACAATCCAATTATAAAACCTGGTACCAGTATCAACTGACTACGCCCCAACAACCCTTCCACACCATAAGTTTGGATGTGGTAGGTCCTCTCCCTCAAAATACAGATGGCAGTCACTATATATTGGTTGGAACTAATCATTTCACCAAATGGGTTGAAGCTGTTGTTCTCCCCACTCAGACTGCTAAAGCCACATCCACCTTCTTACACCAGTACATCTTCTCCTAGCATGGGTGCCCCCAAATCCTATGTGACAATGCAAAGATTTTAACTCCCAAGTTGTAAAACTTCTCACCACCTCCTTGAGAACACAACAACTCTTCTCAGCCCCCTATAACCCATCTACAAATGGTGCTATAGAAAAAGTTAATGGAACCATGGTCTCTATACTCTGCAAAAAGGCTTGATCTGACATTTACATTGGGCTCTTTACTTACCTAGTGCTCTCATGGCTTATTGGATTAGCAACCTCACATCCTCAAGATGTCCCCTTTCCATATGTTTTATGAATGAGAACCTGGGGTACCTCCCTACTAGCCAAAGACATTTTTACTGAAAGAACTGACCCAGAGCAAGCCATGAAAAAATTGGCCCAGCACATCATCCAACTACAAGCAGAGGCTATGACTAACTTGCCCAAGATGGTCACTAAAGAAGGACAAGCAGCTAATGAGCTTCAGGCTCCTCTCCTTTCCTTTCAAGTATCTGAGTTGGTGTTATATTACCACAAATGCATCACTCCTAGAAATGAAAAGCTCAGTTCTATTTCAGTAAGGCCCATTTGTAGTCACATACAAATGAGGGAATGAGTATTCTATTAAGTCCCTTGCTTCTGGTCTTATTATTAACCAAGTTCATGGGTGGTTCTTACAATCTTATTCACCCCCTACCACTCTTAAAGGGGGTAATGTCAGATAATTACAAGTCTGATGTATAAAAAAGAAAGGTTTGGAGGTGGATGCTGAAAAAATCAGCCAAAAGACCCTAGCTGATTCTCTGTGGAACCCCACAAATTGGGGTAACATTATTTTAATTACTAAATGGTTAATTAGCATGAAGTTGGGCAGTCAAATTGCCCTGACCACATGCAGGAACCCAGGGGGTGCATTGAAGGTTTATCCTTCTGCTGTGTCCCATTTTCTTTAGACATCTAAGTGCAGATATACCCTTTTATAGGCTTGGTGGAGGTCCCCCAAGGTGCAATAGTTTTAGCTGATGGGGATTAGCTGAAATATAATAAATCATTACCCCATGGATAAAAATTGCCTAGAACTAATTCCTTATCTGTCATTTAGCCAAAGTGAAGTGAGTTTTCTGAGCTTCAATAGTCTATATTCACATATTTTATTCATACTGAAACAAGCTGTTCCAACTTATAATTGAATTCCCTTTGACCCTTGATACAGTTTAAATACTGATTGGTTAGATATCAAGGGGGTTTGTTTTTTCTTATCCCTGGTGTTGCCCAATAAAACTATATAAACCTCATAACTTTCTAGTTTTTAACACTTAATTATATTTATTATTTTCAGTGGTTCCAACTCCCTATTGTTGGATTTTATGTAAATAAGCACTAGCAAGCTTCAACGCAAAAATCTAACTGTTATTTCACTTTGGGGTTATGGTCAGGCTTTTGCAAATGAGAAGGGGTCCATCGGCAAAATAATGTAGTGAGAAGAGGTCAGTCGGTGAAATAAGAGCGGGAACCCCCCCTCGGGTTGGGACCATCTAGTACTAAAAAAAGAGCGGGAACCACTGCTATAGATAGATAAAAAACCTGTTTGGATATAATTTAATGGCAAATGGTGCATCAAGCTCGATTGGAAATGGAATTATAGACAGGAATCATCTATCGTGGTTTTTGCATGTATAAAACTTAAAGCCTAAACACTTAAATTTCGCTCAGCTAACACTTTTGATGGTTGAGCGACTTCAGTTTTTACGCAGTTTTTCGGAGGTTAAACTTTAACTTGCTTTGGTAGAGATGCAATACCTCGGATGTGAATTAGCGGTAAATAAATTTAACCGAATACATACGTTCGGGATTAGAATGGAAACGAAGTTTTTATGAATTTGATTGGCGAAGAATTAGTAGTTATAAATTTGCTTAGCGGAGAATTAGCAGTTTGATGCTCTAATAAAATATACGTCTAAAGGAATAGTCCGTTTATAGCTGAAATCGGTAGTTAATAGCTAGCTTTAGCTATTGAAACTTATCGGCAGCTTTTGTTCTCACTTAAACGTATACAACCATTAATGTTTAGGCTGAGCTCCAGGACAATAGGTAAATCAGTTGTGTGAGCCATACGATTCCTGATCAGCAAGCTAAAGAAACTTGAAGTTTTTAATAGAGCCGAGGTTCAGATCCACTAGCAGCATGATTAGTCCACAATTGCGCCACTCACCAGGCCGTGACTCAAATCCACTTGGTCGAGTAAGGTTTAACAATTTAATGGTTTAAAGTTAAAAGATAATATATAAAAACAAAACTTTGGATAAGTTTGGGGTAGGATGGTAAACAATTCCAAGTACCGTTTTAACCGAGGCTAGCCCAATATGTCCTAATCCTTACTTAAGACATATATCGAGGCAAATGTCGATGATTTAGTGAGTTCATATTAAATTTATTATAATCGCCTATTAGATTCAAAATTAATTTTTAAAATATAGCGTTTAGCCTAAAAAGGGTCGGATTGAAAAGTGTAAAGCCATCATTTGTCCCCATTCGTTGGTTTACCAAGAACGGCAGTTGAAATTGTTTGTATAGGCCGGGTGGCGGAACCAAATTCAACCACCTTTTTATTTGCACCCAACAGATTTAAGAAGTGGAGAATTGTGGGGCAGTGTTGGGGCAAAAGGATTGTGATGGATGATCGACGATGGGTTGATTCCACAGCTCATCACACAATCTCACTCGAAAGTTGTAGTCAACTTTTGGTATACTCAGTCAGAGTACTGAGCCAGAGTACTGAGTCAGAGTCGACAAAAAGTGGAGCCACCAATAATAGGAAGCTTTGAGGCAAAGCGAATAGTGAAAGGCTAGCGTTTCACGGCCAAACCTCAACATCTTTGTATAAATTATTTCTCTCGTAACAAATGTCATAGTAGTTACATTTCCTAGATGCTAGTTTTTGATGTCAAATCAATCCTTAGTTTTATAGTGACGTGATAACCTCTTATAGATTTTAACAATTTATATATAGTATTTTTGTTGCATTTATGCGGGTTGATTGTATTTTATATTTTATACGTTAAAGGCTAGATGAACTAGTAGTACTGTGTTTAGGTACTTTACTAGTGGCTATATTAGATAATTATATGTCTCCTCTTGAAAAGTTGATAATTATATGTCTTCTCTTGAAAAAGTTTATGATAGTATCTAATCCTTAGTGAATAGTTTTCACTATTCAGTGCTTGGTATGCAGAGTATAATTTCCAAGGATAAAGGAACTGGATAAAACAGATAAAATATATCATTGATTTTAGTAAAATTAAAATAATGGGTTAAGTCTATTTAAGCAGAGAAGCATAATTATTTAATGAGCTTTATAAGCTGGCTATTATGCTTGAAAGGTTATAGTCTTGTTAAAGCTCTAAATTTGTACCTAGGATTACACTAAAAAAATTATTGAGTTGCCAATGACCAGTTTTTAAGACAAATCTAGATGTATTTTACCACAATTTTTTATATTTGTGCTTATTGATAAATTACTAGGTTGATAATAGTATACAGTAAGATAAGCAATATTTTATACCCTTTCCAAGTAATAGTTAGTTGATGCATTAAAAATATAAAAATTAGGGTACACAACAGTAGTTATGACTTGTTATAAAACTCTAAAATTGGATAATCAGAGGTTGTTTTCTTGTTTTTGCATACATCAAAACCTTTTATCATTTACATCATAATAAAACTGTACCTTTGCAGCATGTTTGTAGTCATTCAATATATATTTGGCCAATTAGGCTTGTTAACTAGATGTTTACCAAAAGTAAATATTATCATAGATCCATTTCTA
Organism: Massospora cicadina; assembly: GCA_022478985.1. Taxonomy (NCBI): domain Eukaryota; kingdom Fungi; phylum Entomophthoromycota; class Entomophthoromycetes; order Entomophthorales; family Entomophthoraceae; genus Massospora; species Massospora cicadina. Next base: position 434,356 of record JAKSZP010010512.1, on the reverse strand, counting down.
TACAATATGTTAATCAAGATTATCTTTCATTGTTTTGCTATCATATTTCACCTTATTTTCCAAAGTAACAGAATATCCGTGAGAAATAATTATTCATATATGCTTAAATGTATATAACCTTTTATGAGTTGGTCATAGCCTCTGCTTATAGTAAAATAGCATATGCCACTTTGAAAGTGATTCTTTGCTATGTGATTTATACATTAAACTTATTTTCTATATTATGTTAAAATTATGAGACAAAAGGAATATCAACATAGATATTTTGATGTTAAAGTCTAAGCAGATGGTCAATTGTAAAGGAATTTTATCAAAGATACATGGTTCAATATCTTTTAAGCCTATAAATGTTTTATTATCTTTGTCTAGGTTACACTATAATTTTTATAGTGATAATTTATTTGGTTCATATACCCTTATACTTTTTCCACCTTGAGTATACTGCAGACTAAAAACCTGATTCACTATAGTATAAAATTTAATCATATGAGTTTATTAATTGCAGCGTGTAATATGCCATCAGGATGTTATTAGCAAGCGTTCTATATGCTCTACAATTATATATGAGTATAAATTTAGATTATAATAATCTAAAGCTTATTAGCTGACTATTAATAATAACTCACAAAATTAGTTCAAAAAACACTATTTTTTAAAAAAAGGTAAAAGAAACATAGAAAATTTTATTATATTACATATATGGGCTCTAAAATATTAGAGCCTTGAATAAAAAAATCGCCATAGCTTAGATATGATTTACAGGATTTAGCCAAGCTGTTTATCTCAAAACAGTTCCCTCATTATAGATAAATCTAACATGATTATTGCATGCCTTATCTACAAATATCTGATTATATTTCTAATCTAAGAAGTCAGGGTAAACTGAGTATGAAATCTGTAGAATCAGCAATTGATCAATTAGTTCTATAGATAAGGGAAAAACTGGAAAATAGCTAAAAAATAAATTAAAAGCTTAGAGGGTATAATAGCTATTTATTTTTATTTAAGTCTAACTTTAAGCTATAGATTACTAAACTTATCATAAAATTTTAAAAGGGTTACTCAAATTAAGCAGTTTTGACAAAGACATTTATTAGTATATGTATTTACTAGATACATTACAAAAGCGTTACAACATCTGCCATAGTATCTTAACATGATGTTAACTAAAAAGTTTAGATATTTAAAGTTACTAAAAATTGAGCTCTACCACAGCATAATTTTAGCCATTATCCTGCTATAATTTGTCATGGATGCAGCTGATAAAAATTAGACTGGGCTCCCAGTCAGGGTGTGTGAGCACCCAGTGGAGAGCCCAGAATGCCAAAGGCACAGCTGTCCTAGTGACTTGAAGTATGGGAGATCTATTAGGGATGTGAGGAAAGTAAAGGTTTATTAACATACCAAAGGCCCCCAAGGCAAACCAGATGGTTGCAATGGGGGCAACTGCAAGTCTTGCGGGGGCAACCCCCAAGGGTGGGAGAGGTGGAGAGGATGATGACTCCTCCAGGGTTCACAGTTGCTGGCCTTCAGTTTCAATTATGTGAGTCTGCGCGCCAGCGAGGGGTGGCACAGGGGCTGCCACAAGAACAGGGGTGCAGGTGGAGAGGGAAATGGACCCGCGGTGAATCTCAAGGCCAAGCTCCCCTTGGGCGGGGCTCTCCAGGGTCCTCAGGTGGGTGGGGCCAGTGGCGGATGAGCCAGGTATGGGGGCTGAGTTCACAAGCACTGGGGCAGGGGCGCCCTGGCGCTGCTCCAACAGGGGAGCGTTTTTGGGGATCCCAGTGATGGAGTGAACAGACAGATTTGCGTTAGATGGATATGCAAAAGTGGACGGATTCACATTAGATGGATATGCAAAAGTGGATGGAGAAGCGACTTCATTGTTGAGGGTGAGACAGTTTATGGTGGATACAATCCGCCACTGTGTGGCAGGGTCAAGTGACTGGATGAGCCAGTCATGAACATCGGGATGAGTATCTGGATAATGGCACACTTCGCCAGATTGATTGGTGGAATTTTTTAAAAAAAGTAAGCATATGGAGGCTTTGGCAAGGCGTTCGGGGTATTCAAGTTTTATTTGGTGCAAAGCATGGGAAGATTAGAGAATGAACTGACAACTGGCCCTTGACAGGGCAGTTGCCTTAAGTATGAGGAGAATTTTATAGTGAGGGATGCTGAGGGATTGAGTGATTGGGGATTGGCAATGAGATTGTTTGGCTGGTGAGGAGGAGAGTGGGGGGATGTCCAAAATCTTGAAAAAAATAAAAAAAACTTTTGCAGATTTTTCCAAATTTTTGAGGCAAACCAGGTCAATGGTACCAATCTGGGCACTGACCATTTGATTTGGCCTGTTCACATATTCATATTCCCCAAATTTGTCCCAGGGGGCTGTGGTCTCAGTGCTGGGTCATTTGCAACCTTGTAAGTTCTGGGGAACATCCTTTGGGCGTCAATTGGGCCATTTTCCGTTCCTGAGTAAGAAGGCACTGAAGAGGATGGCTGTACCCCTCGTTACTCAAGGCAATCTCACTCACATGGTAGACAAGCGCTGGGTAACAGCCCTCCCACTTAAGATCCCACTTCCAGTACCCACACTCTCCTCAGCAGAACTGCTATGAGGAATCAGTGAAATCTGAACTGAAATTATCAAAATGAAACTGATTATAACTAATTTGAGCGGCAATCAGCCCAGAGCTCAGATTTCAAATGGTCAAAAAGGTATGAAGACCAATCTATTGGCCAGAATGCCTGATGGTTGCAATTTGGTTAACATGACGATTGGAAAAATCTCCCCCTCCCAAATTTGTCAGGGATCACCCCCAATGGGCAGGAAACAGCATCAAACACCATCAATGAGGTTTTGAAGCTTTCTGCTGACAAATCGGGCATTGCACCTGACACAATGCCACTGACTGAACGAACAGCCCAACAACTGAGCATGGGTGAATTGGATGTCCCTAACCCGTTCCTAACCATATGGGCCCACCCCTATGTGGAGTGGCTTTTGGGGATTCTGACTGCTCATTGGGCTAAACGCCATCTCGCCAACCATCAGAAATGCAGTCAAGCCTCGGTTCAGACATTCAAGGTCAAACTAACAGCAACTCAGCCTGCCACCAAATTCTTCAATGTCAGTTCCCAGTAAATTATCTGTTCCCCATTTCTGAATAATTCGCCAGTTTGGTCAAACTTGTGGGACCCAATCCCAGCTTGTTTCCCCTCCAAATCAACTACTATTTAATCAGTCGCATCATAATGAAAAAATTGTTGGTTGATTTTTCTTCCTTAGAATTTTCCATTAAAAAAACCTTCCCCAAAATTTAGTTTTTATATGTTGAGAATTAAGCCACCTTTTCCGTTGACGCACTCATATCCCTCAGGGTTAACAGCTGTGTTCATCTAGTATTTTATTTTGTGCCTGTAAGAAATTTTGGCTCACCAGCTGATATTAGAGGAACTCCTTTCCAGTTCCATATTCGTCATATCAGCATCAGTGCCTTAGGCATTATGGTTTGCTGTTTGAGTGCTCTGGCACCTTGGCTGGCAGGCCAGTCTAATTCTTACTTGCTGATCGCCTGACATAATTGACCAACCATTATTCTTAGCCATTTTCGCATTTCTCACGTATATGGGCGCAGCAATGATCCCTTATTTTTAACTGAACCAGGTTATGAAGAAGTTTATCTCTGTCCACATTAGTCCGGTCCCTCTCAAGACTCCAAACCCATACCCCGTAGTTGCAGCGGCTATTCTGCCTATGTCAGCAGAATCTGACATCCTGACTTTCAACGAGTTTATTCCCCACCAAAGCCAGTGGTTTCCCCTGACCCCACTACCATCTCTTTGGTATCACTGGTTTTATCCCCAACTACCAATAAAGAGAACTTCGCTTAATTCTTAGTACCCATGAAGATTAGTGTTGGGTCCCATCACGTCTCCTTTGAGGCCCTGGTAGACACTGGAGCCACGGGAAATTTTATGAGTGTAGAACTGGCCCAGCAATTGGAACTTGCCATAGATGCAGGTCCTTTGGTGATGGTTGTGTCATCAGCCTCCCAAACCTCATACCTGGTAGGTCAACCAATCACATTTTCAATACACCAGTTCAGCTTCTGCAACCGCTTTTTTGCTATGCCAAACTTAGTGTTTCCAGTGATCTTAGGAGTGGGATGGTGGCGCTGACAACATATTAAAATCCACCTGGAGTCTAAAATGCTGTTGTTTGCTAATGATCAACTGGAGGGTGAAATCCTCTAGTTGACACTCTTATGAAAGCTCAAGGTTGCAGTTTTATCATGTCCCTCGTCTCCCCTACAGGCATACCATCCAATTTTCCAGAAAGTTTAATGCGCTATCAAAGCATTTTTCGATTCTGAAAAGGTGGATTATTTGCCCCCACACTAGATTTGACTGTGGTTTCCGCACAACAGTGGAGTTGGTGAATATCAACTGCCCGTTGTATCCCCATACAGATGTGGAGGAGGCTGCACTCAACACCTGATTGGATGATATGTTAAGAAAAGTGTGGTTGTTCAAGGAGACCTCGCCAGTCATGTCTCCCATCATCTTCCTTAAAAAAGCTGATGTCTCTCTCCGCCCCTGTGTGGACTATGGACACTTAAATAAAATCACAGTTTTGATATCTAACCCCTGCCTTTATAATAGACAGTAAGCCAAACAATCGCCAAATCTTGGGTTTTTTCTAAGTTGGATCTCGTCAATGCATTCAACTAGATTTGGGTAATGAAAGGGCAAGAATGGTTTACAGCAATCTGGACAAAGCGGCGTATTTTCCAATTCAGCATAATGCTCTTTGGGCTGGAGAACTCTCCCGCTACGTTTCAACGCATGATTGACAATGTACTGGGTGACCTCCAGTTTATCTGCGCAGTAGCATATATTGATGACATTCTGGTTCACTCCCCAACTCTCGAGCAGCACGCTACCAACTTAAAAGCAGTTGTGGACGCCTTGCATAAGGCAGGTTTGTTTGTAAAACCTTCCAAGTGCGAGTTCTATAAGGAGGAGGTTACCTTTCTCAGGAACCTCATCCTTAAAGATGGTTTCACAATCCCTCCCAATAAGTTGGATGCTATTCAGGAATGACCAACCCTGACTACCCAGAAACAATTACAGAGTTTCTTAAAAACTATCATTTTCTTAAAAAAGTTCTTCCCAGCATATTCCCAGCTTGTGGCCCCATTCCACCCCTTACAGGGAAAAACATATCATTTCGCTGGACAAACAAATGCCAACAGGCAGTCAAATCAATTAAAGAGGTGTTTATCCCCTCCCATTTTGAAATATACCAATCCCACCAAGCCATATATCGTTGCATGTGACACTTCATTGGTAGCCATGGGGGCAGTGTTGCTCCAGGAGCATGATGGCTTGGAACACCCAGTCGCCTACTTTTCCTGAAAGTTCACTGCTACAGAACAGTCTTGGGCTATTTACAACAAGGAGTTGACAGCCGTTGCATTGGCCCTAACTCATTGGAGGTACCTGTTACAGGGTGCCCAACATGAACTAACAGTCTGCACGGATCACCAGGCTCTTTTGTACTTTCATAAGCCCCAAAAATTAGCACATTGGCAATCCTGAACTTATTGGGACCTGTGAAGTTTCAACTTCAAATACAAATTTGTAAAAGGTGCGCTCAATGCACTTCCCAATTTTCTCAGCCACAGCCCCACCCACTGTTCCACGGATCTGGAGGAAGTGGATCTTGTTACTGTGATTCCTACCACCCAAACCTGTCAATTTCCCTCCTGTTGTTTCTTCCATCGCTCTGGCCCCCAATGCTCCATTAGTTGCTCAGTCTTAGCCAGTCAAATGGCCTGCCCTGAGGGCGTGGATTTGGTTGAAAAGTTATCTCACCAGAAGCATAAACACTCCCTATACTTACTGAAGGAGGGTCTTATATATTTTTTATCTCACGTTTGGGTTCCCTCTCCTTCAAACTGAGGTATTCCGCGCACATCATGATCCCCCCACGGTTGGCCACCCTTGTACTAAGAAGTGCATCGATTTGATCAAATGGACCTACAATTGGGCAGGTTTGACAAGAAATTCTAGCCTGGATCGCCAACTGCGTTACTTATGCTCAGGCTAAGTCAGACTGCTCTGGTAGAAACAGTCTTTTACACCCCTTACAGCAGGTGGAGGGTCCATGGACATCGGTGTCCATGGATTTTATCATTGAACTCCCTGTTCTAATGGGTTCACAGCGGTGATGGTGGTGGTGGATCATTTCACAAAATTTCCCTCTTTATTACTTACCATTCCACAATTATGTCAGAGGAGACTGCTATCTTTTTGTGCGTCACATGTTCTCAATGTTTGGTCTCCCCCAGGAGATTATTAGTGACTGTGGTTCACAGTTCACGGCGCAATTTTGGGTTAAACTCCTATCTATCCTAAAAACATCCTCCTGCTGTTCTACAGCGTACCATCCTCCAGTATGATGGACAGACTGAGTGAGTCAACCAAGTTCTCAAACAGTACCTGCGTTGTTATACTGCGGCCACACAAGATACCTGGGCCAACAACCTTCCCCTCACTCAATTTTCCTATAACTATGGAATGCACACGTCTACGGGATTTTCGCCCTATGAAGCAACGTTGTGTTACAACCCTTTATATTCAGTCAGACCTTGCTTGCAACCTGAGGTCCAAGCTGCCACGGATCATGCTGAACATATTAGGTCAATTCAATACTTGGTGTGGGAACAGCACAAAGGCTATTGATGACTACAAGAGGTTCGCGAGTTGTAAGCGGCTCCTGGGTCACAATATTACAGTGAGTTCCTATGTTATGCTCAATACCCGCCATTTACATATTCAAGTGCCTTTTTGTAAATTCGCGAGTAAGCGTTCTGGTCCCCATTTGGTGGAAGAGGTCTTGGGTAATGGTGCGTTCCAGTTGAAGCTTCTGGCTCACTGGAAACAGCATCCCATCTCTCCACGTTTCCCAGCTGTCACCCTTCAAGGGTACGGTCCCCACAGAACCTGAACCAATCATCATCGAGGATGTGGAAGAAGCTGAGGTGGAGAACATCCTGGCATCCCGCAAGTCCCGCCAGTCCATCTAATATCTCGTGGCTTGGAAAAGTTACACAGCTTATGAGAACAGTTGGGTCAAGGCACGCAATTGTGCAAACTGTATGAAATTGGTTGAAGCATTTCACAAAACCCACCCTACCACTCCCTGTCCTCCCCAAAAACCTGCGATGGTAATGGTGATCAAGTTACCCAAGGCGCACAAGAATGTGGCTCTTGTACAGTTCCCTGGTGGTGGGGCCCTTCCCTTGGAAAAAGGAAAGGGTAATGTAAGTCCTTGGGAACATCCTCTGGGCGTTAATCAGGCCATTTTCCTATTCCCAAGAAAAAAGCACTGAAGAGGATGGCTGTACCCCTCATTAATCAGGGCGATCTCAATCACGTGGTAGATGAGCGCTGGGTAACAGCTCTCCTTCTTTGGATCCCGCTTCCAGTACCCACACTCTCCAGGCAGAACTGCTATGAGGAATCAGTGAAATCTGTGCTGAGATCATCAAAACAAAATCAATAATAACTATAAAGCAGCAATCAGTCCGATGCTCGGATTTCAAATGGTTGAAGAGGTAAGAAGACTGATCTATTGGCTGAAATTCCCAACGGTTGCAATTTGGTTAACATGAAAATTGGAAAAATCCCCCCTCCCAAATTTGTTGAAGATCACCCCCGGTGGGCAGGAAACAGCATCTGACACCATTGATGAGGTTTCAAAGCTTCCTGCTGACAAATTGGGTGTTTCACCTGATGCAATGCCACTGACCAAAAAAATGGCCCAGCAACTGAGCATGAGCAGATTGGATGTCCCAAACCCGTTCCCAACCAAATGGGCCCACCCCTATGTGGAGTGGCCTTGGGGGATTTTCAGCTGCTCATCAGGCTAGATGCCATTGCGCCAACCATCGGAAACACAGTCAAGCCTCAGTTTGGACGTTCAAGGTCAAACCAACAGCAATTCGGCCTGCCACCAAATTCTTCAATGTCAGTTCCCAATAAATTATCTGTTCCCCATTCCCAAACAATTCGCCAGTTAGGTTAAACTTATGGTACCCAATTTCAGCTTGTTTCCCCTCCAAATAGACTACTATTTAATAAGTCGCATCACACTGAGAAAATTGTTGGTCAATTTTTCTTCCTTAGAATTTTCCATTAAAAAACCTTCCCCAAAATTTAGTTTTTATATGTTGAGAATTAAGCCACCTTTTCCGCCAATGACTCATACCCCTTGGGGTTAACAGCCGTGTTCATCTGGTATTTTGTTTTGTGCCTGTATGAAATTCTGGCTCATTGGCTTAATTTGGTGGAACTTCTTTCCAGTTCAATATTCGTCATATCAGCATCAGTGCCTTGGGCATTCTGGTTTGCCATTCTGGTGCTCTGGCCTCTTGTCTGGCAGGTCAGTCTAATTCTTATTTGATTTTCACCTGACAAACCTGGTCCAAACTCTCAATCTGACTATTTGCGTGATCCAAACTTCCCAGATCTGTCCTGGATAGTAGGAGCAACTGGTCCAAGTCACTTGCACCCTGGTTCAAAACCTGAATCATGTGCCGATCTGATTTTCAGCCCCAGCCAGTCCATACCAGCTCCTCCAGTCCAGGATTTGTAGACCGGGCTCTGACACTAGTACTGGCTATCTCCTCAAAATTTTGGCATGTTTTCCCTGGTGAGTGAGGGGTCCCAGGGGCCTGCCCATGGCCCCTGGCTTGCATAATCTCCTGGAAGGCCCCCTCTAATAGTCTTACCAGGGTTGAGGTGGGGGGAGGGGAGAAACCTGGTTGTCTTTAGGGGGAAGGGCAGTCACCCAGCGCTCATCTACCACATGCACCAAGTCGCTCAACTGTGACAGGATATCCACTTGGGCCTTTGGACCCCTTTTTGTCTGAAAGTGGTGTTGCTCCCTATCCAGTTGCAGGGGCTGGTCCCCAGGACTTACAATATTATAATATTAATTATAGCTTAAATAACTTTATTTACTATTCCCATAATAGCCTTAAAACACCACCTCATATTTTATTAATATATTAATGTAAAGCCAAAATAAGATTTGTAATCTAGAAGAGCCCTTAATATTCTTTTATTTTATCAGCAGGATGATATTGGCTTTATATAAACTCTTTTAGTTAGTTCTAACTTGACTATAATCAATTTTATTGAAGACCTCATAGTACTCAATATCTAAAGGTTGTTATCTTCTACCCACTATGTCTTATAATATGTAACTCATCAGATTTTATTAAAGATGTTGAGATACTTTTACTCGTGGATAATTTTAAACTTGACCTTACCCAAGGCGTAGCACTTTACCACAACAATATACAATTTTAAATAGTTAAATGTATTACAAGGTTTATCTTTGCTTGGAAAAACCTTTGAGCTTCCCCCTTATGTATGATTTAGCTGTTATATAGGAGCATCGCCCAATTTCCACCTTTGATATCTCTATTATCTAGTTAGCTAACAGATACTTTTAATGGCGTGTAGCATATTGTTTGTAACTTCTCAAGTCATATCATTATCATGTTATTTAAGCTAATAATGTTTCTTTAGAACTAAGAGGCCCTTTATTTTTAAGTATAGGCATCAGAGAATGGATACTAAAAAAAGAGAAGAGAACAATATTCAATCATTTCTAGGAGAAAACGTAGCTTTACATGGTTTTAATTTAATAAGAATTTTTACAGGTTTAATACAACATGGTAAGGTCTCAGGTAGTTAGGGTCTTTGTTAATAATATACCCCAGACAAATGAATACCTCTTTTCTTTGATCATTATATGATTAAATTCAATTTTATGAGTTTATTTATGATAAGCTTTGTTGCAACAACTTCTCAACTATTGAATATTAACAAGTTTGATGCCTGCTGCCACACAAGTGATGGTTCACCGCCTCCTGGAATCTTTTGGCCACTGTTAAAGTGTTCCTGGGCCTAATTTTTAGCTCTGGATCATACTTTCCGGTGTGTCCCTCAGGTCTTAGCTTCATATCTTAAGCACTCCTGGGTGGTGCTTCAAAGCCCTAAGCTCCCCTGGAGCAATCTATACTTTGGCCTTTGGTTTGAGTATAGGAACCTCTTCCCAAATACTTGCAGATATCATTGAGATGGTACAGACGGTGTTCAAACCTGCCAGTCATATTGTTTTCGCCTCTTTAAAGGTATTTGACCTTAACTTCTATTGTAAAGCCCATGATATGTTCATGGTGATAAAGTTGTTAGTATATAAATGTACCTCTATCAGCCCATTGCTCAGTTTTCAACTGAAGCAACTTTAATAATCCAATTTGCTGTCTTACCTTACCACTTCTCCCCTAAGCAGCTCTGCTAAGAGCCCCTGGAGGGTTTAATTGCATACAGTGCTTATCCTGTCCTACAGTTTATAGTCCCTAATGGGTCCGCTGCCTCACAGAGCCATGAGCCTTTACAAAAATCCACCCCTTCCACCAGGATACTCACCTTGCAATTCTCACTCCTGCAATGTGATCTGCTCTTCCCCAACCAGCCATTGTGACCTCATGTTGAAAATGGCTACAAACTCTGCCTTTTTTGCTTCAGGTTGGTACACTTAAAGCATAAGTTCCCTTCCCTTACTGCTGCATTGGCCTCAGCCCCTCCACCCTCCAATATTGGCCCGCCACCATTCTAGCAAGGTTTTTTGTTTAGATTCAGTCTACTTCACTCTCTTGAAACTTTTGATACCAATTAAACCTGCTACCAATTAAGCTCCTCATCACCTACCATCTGCAACTGAATTAACTAATTAAGAGCCATCTCAGACCTCTTTTTAATCCAAAGACTTTTCTAATTGACCCAGACCAGTCCAGATTCATACCAATATTTATATTAGTGTTAACCAAAATTAATAGTCCTTATTGGCTAAAATAACCGCATTTGTGATCCAGTTTTTACCTTTGTTGCCCCACATTGATCAAAAATTTTCTTAATTCATAATTTAATGACTGATTATCCCCTCACCATTATGCCCCACAAACAAAACATTCCTGAGTGATCACCAACTTTCCTTGGGAGAAGTCTTGTTGCATGAGTGTCATTTCCTAAACAATTCTGTTGTAAAACTTTTGCACAGCTGTAGATGGACTTGTCCTATCTTTCTTCTGTTTTTCACCACTAAGTTGAATATCCTCAACCTACACAAATTAGCAGATAAGGTGAATTAATATTATTGCTTAGGTGTCAAATGAAACCTAAAGCTAAATAACCTGAGCCTGGCTTACAACCTTTGTTTCATCCCTTTACACCCATATCAATGCTAGTCACAATAAGCACTGCATATGTCAAGGCCTTCTTACTGTACTACCTCTTAGCAGACTACCTCTTGTGTTCTGGTATTATCTCAAATCAGCAAATGCCTCTCAAACCTTGCTCTCCATATTTTTTAAAATCTATGCTATGGCAAGGCTGCCAACAATGTTCCTAACAAGTTCAGCCCCCTCTCTGCCATGGTCAGATAGGTGGTTCATGTCCCCTTCATAGTTAAAGTTTATTGTTCATTTTTATATTCTACATCCATCTGTTTTGGGTTTGTGTTAATTAGTTTGGTTTAATTCTTTTTTGTTTCATTTGATTTTTGGGCTTTTAATGATGTTTATCTCTTTATTGGATTGACTCAAATAGATACTATGAAATTATAGGTCTAGTTACAATTGTTTCTAGTTACTAAAACCTAACGTTATATCAGCTTCATAATTTAGAATACAGAAACTTCAAGTTATTTATAATATCTTTGTTCTTGATTTATTCGAGGTTTTCTGACCAGGGGACAGACATTACCAAATCACAACACCCAAAACGACAAAATAAAACTACTAACCAAGTGGGAAGCGGAAACCGCTAACCCACCATGGCAGAGGGTGAGAAGAGTCGGGGTTGATTTTCAGAAAGACGTGCCTCAATCATGGGATGTTGGTTACAGTACCAGACCAGAGTAGAAAGCCAGGGCGTTGGGGCATCCGCATAGTGGGGGTGGAGGTCAGCGTAGTAAGAGTTTTCCACTTCCTCATCAAGATAATGATGGGAGAGTGATTCAACAAAAGCTGCGAGGATAATTTCTGCTTCTTTGCGGGCTTCAGGAAGTTGGGTGAAAAGGAAGATACTGTGGCGGGTGATTTTGGCTGAGGGGTTGAATGAAGCAAGCGTTGTGACATTCATAATAGCAACTTCAGCATCATCAAATAGTTTCAAGATGTCACTGCAGGGAGATTCAGGGAAGTCAGGGGGAAGAAGAGGTGGGCAGGCTATGCTGGAGCTGAGCCACTTACTGGGCCACCGCAGTGCGTAGTTTTGGGCACTGAGGAGAGGCCACCGCAGCTAAGGCGAGCTGGTGGGTCACTTTGGAAGGGGAGCTGTATTGGGCAGAGGATCAGAAATGGCGAGGGGTAGGGGTTTCATCGAAGTTGGGAAGGAAAGATTCTGCCCAACCATAATTGAATTGTCAGAGAGTTTGACCTGTATGCTTACTAATGAGGACATTACCTGATTCTTCAGTCTCAGCCAATAGATCCCAGGGATTTTGGTTCACTGGAATAGTGGCGTTCAAATTTGGGTGGGTGGGATTGGGCGAATGGGCAGCTGCTTGGGTGCCAATGGTGGTCCAAGCATTGCTCTGATTGGCTGGGGTGGATTTAGCTGGGGGAGTGAGGCTGGAGGTTTTGGGGGGGGATGATTTTCCATGTGGGCACACTGAATGAGATTGGAGGGTGGGAGGGGGCAGCAAAGCGCCCCATACTGAACCTCCATAGGGAGGCTCAGAAGCCGCAGCAGTGGACTTGGCCTGAGGGCATGCTTTTTTTGCATGGTCAAGGACAAAGCAGAGGGAACAAATCTGCCTACCATTATCGACCTGAGCCAAAAGAAATGATCAGGCGCTGCAGCCACACTAGCGCGGGGTGGGATTTGTTGGGCTATGGTAGGGTGGTGTAGGATGATGGTGGCTGTTGCATGAGGAGCAGCAAGGCGCTCCACACCAGATGGAATGGCAAAGATGAGGTTGGGCTGAGTGCTATAAGCCATGAGCCCCGCGACCAACTGGTCATACAAAACCTGGGGTGGAAGGTGGGATATAGATTTTCAAAGGATACCACCAGTGTGGTGTCTGAAGGGAGGCGAGTACGGGTTGTGGGAATGGGAATTTTTATAAATTAGAGGAGTTTGTGCTACCGCTTCAGCATCCTCCTCAGATTAGAACCCAACGTCAAAGTAGCCCTTAAAAGGGAGGAAGTCTATAAAGCCAGCTGGTGCAAAGGCTGCTGTGGCTAGGTCAATAATTGCCTTATCAGCATATGGGAACAAACGCCCATAGTCCACTCTGAAGAAATAGCGAATGGCAAAGCGAGGGAGGGCAAAAGGATGGGGCGAGAAGGGTGGACGCGCGCCAGGTGGAGCGCTAAGTCCCGTGGGGACAAAACAGCAGGAAGCAGTGGGCGGGCTGTTTGAGCCCGTCCAAACGCGCTTGCTACGGGGCAGAAAACGCTAGGTGGGGGTGCACCGCTGCCCCACACTGGGGTGGCAGGCGGAGCCAAGGACATCAAAGAATAGGTACGGGCAGACGGCTGTGATAAATAAAACTTAAATTTAAAATGGCTCAAAAGTGATTTAGAGTGGTACAAGAAAGTTAAGAATCTTACAATATCTATACAAAGTAATGCTAAGGCTTTTTAATTAACTGAGGTAAGCCGACCAGGGGACAGACATTTCTGAATATATGTGAAACTAAGAGAATAACTAACAAATATAAAAATTGGGCACTCCAGGGTATTCAAGTTACTCCTGTTGCCAGGGGCTACCAGGTATGGGGGTTGGTGCACTACTCCGAGGGGGTTTCCCTGCTATGGAGCAGGTATGAAGGAAAGGGTCTGTGTGGAGGAACCAGAGTGGGAACCATGATTTTATGAGCGCTTTTTTGTTTTGATCTCATATATCCATAGAGCCAGGCTTGGAAGTACTCTAGTAAGTGGACATGGAATCTGTTAATAATCCCATGAATGGTTGGGTCCGTGCCCTTGAACGCATCTAATGCAATTGTGTGTATTGTCCACATTGCAATGGGTATTATTAGGGAGCGGAGTGTAGATGGGATTGGTAACTCAATCTGGAGTGCGAAGATACTTTTGATATCTAGAATTCCTGTTTGTTTTGAATCTTGAGCAGGCGTGCGACTTCCTGCCATATAGCTTTGGTTGGGGGGCATATTTCTAGGCGGTGATGGGGATCCCTCCCCTCCACATACTGCACATATTTTGTGGAGGGAGTTGGAGCGGTCCGCCATCCTATAGGTCCTTCTCAAACAGCGCCAGGCGTTTGCTCTTATCCTTGGTTGTAGGAGTGGGTGGTATGTCATTTTCCACATTGCTTTCTGTGTGGTTAAATCATAGGGAATGTCCAGCATATCTAGGTATTCTATCCTAGCAATGCTTGGGGTTTTTGCGAGCATATCCCTCTGGGGGTGGTTTTCTGGGTTTCTTAATTTGAATTGGGGGCTGGGTCGTCCCCTTCCCTGTATAGTACCCATGTTCTCTATGGTCCATCCCATATGGCGGATAGTTCAGAGGATATGTTTGAAATGAGGGGAGGTTCCATGTGGACCCGTTGCAGTAGGGTGCTTGGCAAGGTATGAAAGTAGTCTGGGTGGACTATGTGGGTTGGTTAATTTGAGCGCCTGTGCAAAGTTAGTCCTTGCTGCTCTGGACCAGTGTTGTTGCGGGAGGTCTGGAGCAAGGATTTCCTTTATCCAGGTACCTAGGATGTGATTGGCGTGGCTCTCAAAATCTATTAGTACCATGCCTCCGCTTGAGCGTGGGCCAAATAGTGTTTCCATCCGTATAGGAGGGTGAGAGCCAGGCCACAGCCAGCTCTGGATAAGCGCGTGAATTGAGGTTATAAAGGTAGGTGAGAAGGCTATCGCATGGGCCTGGTACCACAGTATTGGGAGGATGAGCGAGTTAGCAACTGTAACTCGTCCTGTTAATCCTGGGGTTCTTCCCTTGAGGGAGGCTACGCGTTTGGATACCCGTTGTAACAGGTTACTTTCCATTGTATCATTAGCATATCCCCTGATTCTAGCCAGATTCCAAGGTGTCAGACAGTAGTGGTGGTGGGAGGTGTTGCAAAGGGTAATATAATTGGGTTTTTTCTTCGAGTGTTGGTGTGAGGCTCTGATGTTGTGGCCCAATTGTTTGTGTATTTGCCTAAGAGGATGATTTCTGTCTTCCTTTTGTTAAGCGATGCATTGCTCACCTTGGAGTATTCCTCTAGAGTGTGTTCCAGATGTCGGGCATCTTCATTGTTTGCTATACCTGCTACGCAGTCATCTGCAAAGGCCATTATCTTGACTGTTGGTTGTCCTTGTGCGGTTATCCCCATGAGATGTGGATCAGTTACTCGGAGGAGTGAATCAAAGCTGAAATTGTATAGCAGTGGGCTGAGGGGATCCCCTTGTTTGAGCCCTCTGTGTGGTTTAATCTTGTTTGTTAGGAATCCAGGGCCGCATACAGCCATGGTTGCATATTCTGTTAGGAGCATCGCCCATTTTATGAATCTTGGTGGGAGTTTGAAGGCATGTAGACATTCTTTTAGGTATGGCCAGCTAACACGGTCATACGCCTTTTCCTGATCCAAGAAGACCAGGGCACCAGTTGCTTTGGATTGGCAAAAATTTGCAACAGGGTGAATGTTGTTCCATATTGAACGCCCTGATATAAACCCAAAAAAGTTGGGTGATAGGACGTCAGATGCAATTGCGCCTAATCTAGCTGCTAGAATTTTTGTTAGAATTTTTGTGTCAGTGTTGGAGAGTGCAATTGGGCGCCAGTTGGCCAGGTCTAACTTGTCACCCTTTTTATACAAGGTTTTAACGTAGGATTCATAGCTTCCTGGTAATAGGCGTGTTTCCAACAAACTCTGATTCATTGACGCCAATAGGGGGGGCGATTTGTTGAAAATATTTTTTGTAAAATTCATAGGGTATCCCATCAGGCCCTGGGCAATTCCTACGTGGTGCACCGCGAATTGTTTCCCAAAGCTCCTTCCATGTAATAAGGGATAGTATATTGTAATTTGGTGGTGTACTTTGTATCTCGGCAGTTTGAATAAATTCTTTAATTTTTTGTGGATCTGTTGGCATATTGCGATATAATTCAGTGTAATAGCGGTGTACTTCCGCCTTGACATCCTCAGGGTCAGTTGCCACAGTGCCATTGGTCTTGCGGACCTGTGTGCATGTGGGCTGGTTTCCGCGGAATTGGAATTGGCAGAAAAAGTATGTTGAACAGGTTTCGCCTTCCTTTATGAACTTACCTTTTCCAATACTTTGATTCTGTGTTGGTGTTCAAAGATGAGATTGTTAAGTCAGGCTGAAATTTCTGCCCATTTGCGTCCCCAATTAGGGCTATAGCCAGATCTCGGAGTATTTATTTCCAGGCGGTCTAGTTCTGACAAGGTACGCTTGATTGTGGCTGTGTCCGCGGTGTACTTGCGTGATGCAATATGTCAGGATTTGTTGATTAAATCTTTTTGAAATTTTTTCCATGTTCCGATGGGATCTGAAGTGAATGGGGCTGTGAATTCTGGGTTTGTAGCCTTGTTTTCAACCCAGTCAGATATCTCAGGCAATCTTATATTTTCTGGGTGAAGCTTTCTCCAAGGCGACACCTGTGTGTGGGATTGGGTTGGCACTAACTGCACCGTAACTAATTGGTGACCAGAAAAATTAATCTTTTTTGTTGTAAATTTAGAGATTCTTGAGTGGTGGGATTGTGGGATGAGGATGTGGTCAATACAACTCATTGATATGAGCAGTCCCTCGCGTATGTTGGGCCTTGTCATATGGGGAAGGATTGGTGAATTGGGAGGAAGAGCATCCTGTAAGCCAAGAGATGTCTTCATTGTGCGATATTCAATGTGTTCAGTTGGGTATCCCCTGGGATTAGGCCATCAATCTGTATTGGGATTATCCTAGCAGTTGAAATCGCCTAACATGATGATATCTGGTGGGAGGGTGAGGGTAGAAATTTTTTCAAATTTTTTTTCTCTCAGTTGCAGTGCACAGAGCGTAGATACATGCTAACGAAATTATTTCATCTTGGCATGTGATTGTTGCTACCAGGACTCAACCGTGCAAGTGTGATGATGAATTTGTAATTTTAAATTTTTTGTTGTTTTGGACTATCACCCCACAGTGAGATGTCCATACTGATTGTGATGGTGCGACCCTGGTTGACCAGGATTCTTCTTCCCCTTGTAGGCAGTGGGTTTCTTGGATGGCCAAGATTTCTACAAGAGGTTTTCGCAGGAATGCCAGCTTTTTGGCTTGGGACATATGAGCCCTGGCTCCCGCGATGTTTAACATCCCTATTGACATTGAGGTGCCCGTGGCGCCTCAGGAGCGGTTGGGAGGACCCTCTGGCCCTATCCCACCGCAGCTCATTTTGGCCATGCTCCGCATCTGTACTCCAACTCTTTCACTGCCATTGTTGGTTCCCTTGATCTGACCCAATGATTCAAGGGAATTGCGGTTTTTTGCATTTGCATCAACTTTTCCTGCACAGGTCTCATGTTGATTTGATGCGGGTTGTTGATTGGATTATATATCTTTTGAGGTTCAACTTTGTTGCATTGTGCACCGCATTTTCACCCAAATTGCGGTTGCATTGTTCCTCAGTATGTGCATGACTGATGTCGCTTTGTGGCTCAGTCTGGTTACTGTGAAAATTTTTGACCTGGGCATATTGTTCTGATTGGTTAGTTTGGTGAAAGTCTGAAATATCCTCCTGAATTTGTCCGTGGTTAATGGCGGATTCCGCGTGTGCCGCTGCTTCAGCCGCTGCTCTCTTGTGGGCTTTTTGTGCTGCTTTACGCTGTTTACTTGTAACTGGGTCCACGATGGAGTATAGTCCATCTTCACCCCAGCGGAATGGGTGGTGGCCATCAGTCATTTTGGCGAAGTTTTCATTATCTTCGTCCATAGCTTCTTCACAAAAATCATTTTCCATTAAGCCCTCTTTCACAGGGCATGCATGTTCCTTGTGGCCCAGTGAGCCACAGTGGTTGCAAATGCGTGGTGCGCATTCCAGTGTAACTCAGAATGCAGCTGACTGGCCCCCATCTGCAAAGTGAAATTCTGCTGCATGGGGAATTCTGGATAAATCCTCTTCCACTTCTGGGAAGGGGTTGATTACAGCAATAGCTTTGCCCGTGCACAGGTTGGGCATTGAGTGAAATCACTGTAATTTGAGTTGTTGGATTTCTCCATAGGCCATGAGACCTTTGCAGAGCTCCTCCTCTATTACCTTATGAGGAAGCTTGGTGGGGAGCGAGTCAAAGGAGATGAACAAAGTTTTCACTTTGTTCCATCTGGTGCGCATGGTGCGCACAATTTTTGCCCTCAGGGAGGGCAATTTCCACGCAGATTTTTGCTGCAGCATTGGCTTCATCGGCTGTTTCAAAACCAATATTGATCCAGCTGCGGCCCATGTTGTTGGTGGCTACATACACTATGTGAGGGAAAAGTGAGGGCTGTGCCTCACATGTTATCCTACAGGGTCGGTGACTCATCCCCAAGGAAGAGTCTGATCCCATGTTCCACCTTTGACAAAGGTTGGTTTAATTGAATGTACATGTATTGCGTGTGCTTTACAGTAAATACCATAAACCCAGACGGTGTCTGAGATTGCAATTTTTTTATGGCTTGGTTTCCTGGTCCCCCTCAGGGCGTTTCTTGCCCTTAGTTGCACCATTAAGCGCACCACTTGCTTTGATGCTTGCCCATGTTGTATTATTTTTGTTATTAAAGTCGCCCATATTTTCTGTGTGTGATTATCCAAATTTGCTGTTTATATCAAATAGTAGTAACTAAAGTGATTGTTACAAGAAAGAAAAACTTTTAGTAAATGCTAAGGCTTAGTCTTTTAACATATAAGAGCCATTAAAATAAAATGATAAAATTCTACTAAGTTTGAATTATAGTTAAAGAATAAAAAATTTCTACTCTCAATTCTTTATTATTATTTATCTGATTAAAAATTTTAGCGAAGAGATTATTCTTAAGATACTACTCTCATTTTATCTATATGATTTATAGTGTTATAAAAACCATTAGAGAGCTAGTACATTTTTAGATACTTTTTTAGTATGTCTATATGTGCTGATATGTTTTTCCATGCTTTTTTGCTTCAGCAGAATTGGTCTAATTGATGTTGCATTACTGGGTTTGTAATTAATGCTAGCATTGATTTTTTTACCAAACCAGACTTTTGGCACTTACTGAGAAGTGCATGAGTAATAAAACTATGATAGAGTAAAAGAAAGAATTTATTTCTACTTTTTATCTGTATATTACTGTGACTTGATGTATTGTTAATTGCTAATAGATCTTAGTATACTATAATTTAATTTATGCTAAACATATCTAACTCTTATAGTAGTTTTATTATAAGGACATTTTTTAATTTAATTTAAAAAATTTATAGTCAACAATATTTCTACCTTTTTGTTGTTAAAATTCTAGTAGTCTTGACTAAAGTGTGCATAATTTGTATTTTATAGAAAGCATAACAGCTTTTAATTATATTTTATAGTCAATTAATAAGATGAAATAATTCTCTAGTGTAAGTATAACATGCCCTTGATAAGTATGTGTTCCTCAGTTTTATAAGTATACTTTTGATGCTCAGTTAAATTCCTAAATGTATCTCACCAACTTATTATAGTATAATAAGCTTAAAATAAAGGTGTTTACTTAGTTTTTCACATTCAATAATCTCATTTTAATATATATCTCTAGATAAACCATAAACTAAAATTATTCAAGGTGGGTCAACCTTGGGACATATATACCACACTGAGAATTTTTCTAGTCAGTGCAGGTTTCAAAATCAAAAGCTGCACTTAGGGTGGAAGCAGTTTTACCTGCTCAGCTAACCACCCTTGGAATTTTTCTAGTCAGTGCAGGTTTCAAAATCAAAACCTGCACTTAGGTGGAAACAGTTTTACCTGCTAGGCTAACCACCCCTGATAAACCATAAACTAAGTAATTATATACATATATACTATAATATGAAAGAAAATAATCTTCCTTCATCTTTTCATATCAATAAGAGATTCTCTGTACTAAAAAAATCTAAAAAGAATAGTACTCATATCATGTTATACACTAGATTATGCATTCTTTAGTTTTAAAAATTCCTTTAAAAATTAAGATTTAAACATTTTATATAAAGCTTTAACATACTATTTTATATTATAATTATTTTAGTTGCTATATTTAAGTATTACATAAAGTCTAGTAAACTTCTCATTTTATATTTCCTTACTTGTGTACCTACATGGAATCTTGAAAATATTATCACATATGATAGTTGAGGTACAATAAGCAATATTATATAAACTGAGTCTTGTTGGAAAAACATTTTATCTATAAAGTCCTTAAATATAAAAAGATGCTAGCCCATATATATGATAAATTAATTGTTAATGTTTTTGCTTTTTCCTTGGAACATGAAGCAATTTGTTACAAAAAACAGAGAAGACTTAATTATAAGTGGCTAAAAACTTTTCTTTCTCGTTGCAAACACTTTTACAACCTATTCAATTCAAGACTAAATCTAGTTTGATAATCTCACAGAGGAGATTAGTCTGTGCCCATGTCTGGGAGCAGTTGGGCAAGCAAGGCAAGAGGAGCAGGCGGAAGGCCCACGGCCTCTAATGTTTGAAAACGCCACAGAGGATCTAGCAGAATAGAAAAAAATCTCAAAAAACTGGTGGTCACAATTTCCCTGGAGATACTCTCATGGAAAGTACGATGCAACCAGTACATCAACACGCCACACTCCCAGCCACTTTTATCGGTGGAATTTGGAGTCTGTGTGTATCTGGACATCCAAAAAATGGCCTTATGGGAAAAATTTGTGAAGATGTACACAAAATTTTCCTGACCATGGTGTACGTTGCACCTCACTCCATGTCACACAGTTGGCTGGACCTAGGTTTTGAAAGCAAAATAGCAGCAGACAAGGCTGCAGCAGTGCGCATAGTGGTCAACCTCCCCAAAGGGCAATGGGTCATCGAAACCAAATGCACCAGATGGACAAAATCAAACCAAATTTTCCTCACATTTGACTTTTTGCCTAGTACGGTAAAATGTGATATTTTGGAGCAACACCTGAAAGATGGTCTCGCCATATATGGCGAAATACAATCTTTCAAAATGCAACGTTTCATGCTGATGCCACACCTGTGCACTGGCAAAGCCATCGCAGTTCTGACCCCAACTGAGGAGATCGCAAAGGACCTAACCCAGATCCTACACTCCACCTTTATTGACATTGCAGGGCATACCACCCACCCATTCCAGGTAACCGTGGATGGCGCGCCCCCCATTTGCACCCACTGTGATGTGTTTGGCCATAAGGCGCATGCAGCCCCATCAAGGAGGGCGTCACATTCCAAGAGCACCCCTCAGTGGCCATGGCCAGTGGAGAGGCGCACTACAAACCAACTGCAAGCACCAAGGAGGCTTTCCCATGGGGAGCACAAGGCTGCTACCTATTGGTAAAGCCCATCTCCCCACAGGAGCAGAAGAAGGCCAAGCAGGCCCGTAGGGCCACAGCCAAGGAAGCGACCAAGGCCACCACCACCATCCCACACTCACAACGCCAGGAGGACATGGAGACCTTCACAGCAGAAGCAACTCAAGAATCCATTACCCAATCAGATTGGGAGGCCCATGCCGAGTGGGCAACTCAATCCGAGGATCCAATGGAGGATTCAATCTCACCCAATCGCTGCACCCAAGCTCCAGTTGAAACTGACTTGGGACCTATCCCAACTGAAAAAAATTTTTTTACCCCACTCGATGGTGCATCAAACTTATCTGCACTGCAAAAAATTCATCTGACGTCAGGAAAACAAAAAGCAAAGGCCAAAGCCAATGTGACTCTTTCCACAAAAATTAACAAAAACCCTGATAGCACTGCTGCTAACACCCGCGCTGCTGTGAAAGCCTGTGGGGACCTTGAAGAGGCTGGTGGGCCCAGGGGCCCACCCCCTCACACCTAAGGTGTGATGGGGGAACCTTCACTCTAGGGACGCTGAATATTGCTGGACTCAAGGCCTCCCCATCCCAGGCTAGGAAACTGAGTTTTTTACAACACAATTTACCCATGGATTTCCTGGCCATCCATGAGTCCCACTGTCCATGAGGTTCTGAGGAAGCTTGGAAAACAATGCTCCTATCATCCCTATCCTTTTGGTCAGAGCACTGTGGGGTGCTAGTTCAGAGAAACAATCTCTTCAACTTTTTATTATCAGAAACATTCCTATATGGCTGAGTTCTCATTGTCACTTTCTTGTGGGCTGACGTAGTGCATGTAATTGTCAATATCTATGCCCCAAATGGTGCATGCGAGCGTCAGGAATTTTTCTCATTGGTCAAATCCCTCCCACTACCCCCAATTCTTTCCTAGTTAGCGATATGAACTGTTGGCTAACCTCATCAACATTATTCTAATGCCAGCAAAATTCCAACCCCACATCTCCCACTTCAAAACAACGAAAATAGAATTCTCCAACCACTGACTGGTCTCAATAACATACCACTTACCCGTCACAGTTGCAAAGGCCTCACATTGGTGCAAAATCCGCCCTTAAGCTCGCTTCACCAGGATTTTCCACGTAGGTGGAAGAGGCAACTTTGGCGAAATTGTTTGTTGCACTGTTTTGCGCGGACCCCATTTCCACATGGGCAACTTTCAAAAAGGACACCATCTGCCACTATTGCCATCTCTCCTCCAGATGCTCACGAGCCACATCAGTGGTTATCTCACGCGCGCTGGTGGAATTGGCCCACTTGGAGTACAACATTCCAGCCACAGGTTACAGCCCTGCATGGGGCCAGAAGTGGGCGGAGGCAGCTGCCCACCTCAACACACTCAAAAGGCAACACAAACATTGGGTTTGTGTCCAATACAGGGCCACACGCATCACTAAAGGCGACAAGTGCACTGCATACTTCTTCAAAAAAAAATTTTGCACCACGCTAGAGCGTGGCCTGCACACAGGTGCAAAGATTGGATAATTCCATTGTGGACACACCAGCTGAAGTGGCAATCAAAATGCAAAAATATTACTCCAAGTTATACTGAGCTGAACCAATTCAGCCGGCCAAAATGGCAGAATTTCTCGACTGAGCTCATATCTGCACCATTTTCTGATACCCGGAAATAATGAGTTTAATTACTCCAAACGAATTATGGACAGCCATTCGCGGTGCGCCAAACTGAAAATGCCCAGGCCCAGATGGCATTCCATATGAGTTCTACAAAAAAATATTTCAAATATATATCCCCATTGCTGCTAGCTTCACTCAACCAAAGCCTGTTGGAAACGCGCCTCCTACCAGGAGGACATGAGGCCTTTACTGTCACACTTTTCAAGAAAGGGGATAAGCTTGACTTAGCCAACTGGCGCCCCATTTCTCTAACAAACACAGACACCAAAATTTTAACAAAAATCATGGCTAACCGTTTAGGGACTGTAGCATCCACCACCATCTCCCCAGAACAATTCGGTTTCATCCCCAGAAGGTTGATTTGGGATAACGTGCACTCTGTGGCTAATGTGTGTCAGTCCACAGCCTCTGGGGCATTTGTATTCTTGGACCAACAAAAGGCCTATGATAGAGTAAACTGGGAATACCTTAGGGCCTGCCTCCATCAATTCCGCCTACCCCCGCTTCATAAACTGGGTGATGCTGCTCACGGAATCTGCGACAAAGGCAGTGCATGGCCCAGGCTTCCTAACGGAAGTAGTCCACCCTCAAAGGGGCCTGCGACAAGGGGACCCCCTCAGCCCACTCTTATACAACTTCAGCCTTGACCCACTACTGCAAAATGTGAATGCCCACCTCACTGGGGTCCATGTGCCAGGCCAAACCCCAGTCAAGATGATGGCATTCGCAGATGATTGCATGGTGGGGGTGTCTAATAACAAAGATGCACGCGCGCTTGAAGCCCTCATCCAGGAAAATTCCTGGGTAAGCAACGCGGCACTGAACGCCTCCAAAACCAAAATCATCCTCCTTGGTCAGTTTCAGAACTGCTGGGCCCCAGCAAGTAGTTCCCAACCTGGCCCATCTGCTCGCCCACGTCCACGCCTTACTAACTCAACACACACTGCTCCACTGGTGCTCCCCTTCGTGCCACGTCCTATCATAGGACCAGTGCGCCATCTGGGCGTGTGGATGGAGGCAGGCGGATATGCGTCAGCAGTAGTGGAGTGCCATATACTGGACAACGTGACAAAGCAAATCGCCTCTCTCAGAGCCCACCCTACTACCCTCACTGGCAGGGTTGTTCTTGCCAACTCTATGCTCCTATCCAAAGTCTGGTTCGGAGCCCACGCCATTCCCTTCTTTCCAAGCTTCTTCAAATCCCTGTATGCTTTGCTGCAAGGATGGCTTTAGTCAGGCCGCCCTCCACCAGTACGGCGAGAGGTCATGTTTGGCCCTCATCATCAAGGTGGCATGGGCCTGCTTGACTTCAAAGCCCATGCTGCCAAGATCCTGGGCACCTGGATCACAGCCATCACCGCTCCTACACTCCCATCCCAACACTGGTCCCGTGCGGCCTGCTCCAACTTTTCCCGAGCCTCGGGCCTCAACAATCCATCAAACTCCCACTCCCTGATGAAATACCTTGCATCACACACATCGGCCACAGGTCCTCACGGGACTAAAACCCACTACAAAAGAATCCTACTCTCCATGCGAAGCACAGGATGGAGAATTTGTATTAGTGGACATACAACCTGAAGAGGCCGCCCCTCTCCTCAGTTTACACAAGAGGTACAGGGGCTACCCATCCATGATGGCGTGATCCCCATTCGACCCCAAGTCCTATCCAGGGTGGACTACCTGGACATGATGGACATCCCTTATTCCACTGAGACCCAAAAGACTATCTGGAAATACGCACACCATCCTCTGTTGCAGCCTCAAGTCTGCTCCCATGTGTGGCGCTGCCTGAGGCGGGTGTATCATACAGCTGAGCGCTCTAACGCTTTACACTCATCCTGTGTCGTGTGTGGCCAGTATGGAACGCTGTTCCACCGCCTGGAGAAGTGCCCCACCTCTAAAGTGATATGGCGCGAAGTCCAACGTCTGCTAGGCCAGGATCAAACGCATCCCTTCAGTCTGTCAAGAGATATGTTTGCTTCATCAATGGCCTCCCCCTCCCACCCTCCCTCCATGCTCTGGTGGTTGCAATCGCCATGTGGACTATCCACACGATTGTCTTAGATGCCATCGCTGGCTCCATCCCCACCCTCCCAGAAGCTGTCCACAGATTCTGGTCTCATTTGGTGGACCAATTTCAAACGTGGATGTTTGGATATCTCACACCGCGTCGCTGACAGCTGGTCTCCTCCTGGTTCCCAGTCTGGTTCATCAAATCAGACCCCTTCCTCCACACGTGCTCAATAGTGGCTACGGCCCCTTCACACGTTCCCTCCCCCTCCCCATAAGTGGCGTTCCCGCTGGCAACAAGAGATAGCATCGCTTCTCTGGGGTGCCTCCCCTGGTACTAAGTTTATTTTTCCTGAGTCATATTTGGAAGTGTCCATCCCATGGTCGGCCTTCCCACAATAGTTTTTAAATTTAATTATAAGTGGCTTTCTAATTACCTAGCTTCTCAAAATTTGATTAGATACTATTTTTTACAAAAGATTAGCAACATCAGTTTTATTAGTTTAGTTATAACTCTAATAAGAAAACACTATATGATTAATATCTTATATGTAAACATACTTAGGTGAACACAGATTCTAATCTACTTTAATATATAATTTATCTATTTATAAAATATGCAAAACTAAATCTAAATTAAGAACACAAAGACAGTAGCTTTTCTTTCTTGTAACAATCACTTTAGTTACTATGATTTGATTCAAACAGCAAATTTGGATAATCACACACAGGAAAGATGGGCGACTTTAATAACAAAAATAATACAACATGGGCGAGCGTCATGGCAAGCGGTGCGCTTAATGGTGCAACTAAGGGCAATAAATGCCCTGGAGGGGGACCATAAACCCAATCTGCAAAGAAATCGCAAACTAAGACACCATCTGGGTTTATGGTATTTACTGTAAAGCATGCGCAATACATGTATATTCAATTAAACCAACCTTTGTCAAAGGTGGAACATGGGATCAGACTCTTCCTTGGGGATGAGTCACCGACCCTGTAGGATAACATGTGAGGCACAGCCCTCACTTTTCCCTCACATAGTGTATGTAGCCACCAACAACATGGGCCGCAGCTGGATCAATATTGGTTTTGAAACAGCCGATGAAGCCAATGCTGCAGCAAAAATCTGCGTGGAAATTGCCCTCCCTGAGGGCAAAAAATTGTGCGCACCATGCGCACCAGATGGAACAAAGTGAAAACTTTGTTCATCTCCTTTGACTCGCTCCCCACCAAGCTTCCTCATAAGGTAATAGAGGAGGAGCTCTGCAAAGGTCTCATGGCCTATGGAGAAATCCAACAACTCAAATTACAGTGATTTCACTCAATGCCCAACCTGTGCACGGGCAAAGCTATTGCTGTAATCAACCCCTTCCCAGAAGTGGAAGAGGATTTATCCAGAATTCCCCATGCAGCAGAATTTCACTTTGCAGATGGGGGCCAGTCAGCTGCATTCTGAGTTACACTGGAATGCGCACCACCCATTTGCAACCACTGTGGCTCACTGGGCCACAAGGAACATGCATGCCCTGTGAAAGAGGGCTTAATGGAAAATGATTTTTGTGAAGAAGCTATGGACGAAGATAATGAAAACTTCGCCAAAATGACTGATGGCCACCACCCATTCCGCTGGGGTGAAGATGGACTATACTCCATCGTGGACCCAGTTACAAGTAAACAGCGTAAAGCAGCACAAAAAGCCCACAAGAGAGCAGCGGCTGAAGCAGCGGCACACGCGGAATCCGCCATTAACCACGGACAAATTCAGGAGGATATTTCAGACTTTCACCAAACTAACCAATCAGAACAATATGCCCAGGTCAAAAATTTTCACAGTAACCAGACTGAGCCACAAAGCGACATCAGTCATGCACATACTGAGGAACAATGCAACCGCAATTTGGGTGAAAATGCGGTGCACAATGCAACAAAGTTGAACCTCAAAAGATATATAATCCAATCAACAACCCGCATCAAATCAACATGAGACCTGTGCAGGAAAAGTTGATGCAAATGCAAAAAACCGCAATTCCCTTGAATCATTGGGTCAGATCAAGGGAACCAACAATGGCAGTGAAAGAGTTGGAGTACAGATGCGGAGCATGGCCAAAATGAGCTGCGGTGGGATAGGACCAGAGGGTCCTCCCAACCGCTCCTGAGGCGCCACGGGCACCTCAATGTCAATAGGGATGTTAAACATCGCGGGAGCCAGGGCTCATATGTCCCAAGCCAAAAGCTGGCATTCCTGCGAAAACCTCTTGTAGAAATCTTGGCCATCCAAGAAACCCACTGCCTACAAGGGAAGAAGAATCCTGGTCAACCAGGGTCGCACCATCACAATCAGTATGGACATCTCACTGTGGGGTGATAGTCCAAAACAACAAAAAATTTAAAATTACAAATTCATCATCACACTTGCACGGTTGAGTCCTGGTAGCAACAATCACATGCCAAGATGAAATAATTTCGTTAGCATGTATCTACGCTCTGTGCACTGCAACTGAGAGAAAAAAAATTTGAAAAAATTTCTACCCTCACCCTCCCACCAGATATCATCATGTTAGGCGATTTCAACTGCTAGGATAATCCCAATACAGATTGATGGCCTAATCCCAGGGGATACCCAACTGAACACATTGAATATCGCACAATGAAGACATCTCTTGGCTTACAGGATGCTCTTCCTCCCAATTCACCAATCCTTCCCCATATGACAAGGCCCAACATACGCGAGGGACTGCTCATATCAATGAGTTGTATTGACCACATCCTCATCCCACAATCCCACCACTCAAGAATCTCTAAATTTACAACAAAAAAGATTAATTTTTCTGGTCACCAATTAGTTACGGTGCAGTTAGTGCCAACCCAATCCCACACACAGGTGTCGCCTTGGAGAAAGCTTCACCCAGAAAATATAAGATTGCCTGAGATATCTGACTGGGTTGAAAACAAGGCTACAAACCCAGAATTCACAGCCCCATTCACTTCAGATCCCATCGGAACATGGAAAAAATTTCAAAAAAGATTTAATCAACAAATCCTGACATATTGCATCACGCAAGTACACCGCGGACACAGCCACAATCAAGCGTACCTTGTCAGAACTAGACCGCCTGGAAATAAATACTCCGAGATCTGGCTATAGCCCTAATTGGGGACGCAAATGGGCAGAAATTTCAGCCTGACTTAACAATCTCATCTTTGAACACCAACACAGAATCAAAGTATTGGAAAAGGTAAGTTCATAAAGGAAGGCGAAACCTGTTCAACATACTTTTTCTGCCAATTCCAATTCCGCGGAAACCAGCCCACATGCACACAGGTCCGCAAGACCAATGGCACTGTGGCAACTGACCCTGAGGATGTCAAGGCGGAAGTACACCGCTATTACACTGAATTATATCGCAATATGCCAACAGATCCACAAAAAATTAAAGAATTTATTCAAACTGCCGAGATACAAAGTACACCACCAAATTACAATATACTATCCCTTATTACATGGAAGGAGCTTTGGGAAACAATTCGCGGTGCACCACGTAGGAATTGCCCAGGGCCTGATGGGATACCCTATGAATTTTACAAAAAATATTTTCAACAAATCGCCCCCCTCCTATTGGCGTCAATGAACCAGAGTCGTTGGAAACACGCCTATTACCAGGAAGCTATGAATCCTACGTTAAAACCTTGTATAAAAAGGGTGACAAGTTAGACCTGGCCAACTGGCGCCCAATTGCACTCTCCAACACTGACACAAAAATTCTAACAAAAATTCTAGCAGCTAGATTAGGCGCAATTGCATCTGACGTCCTATCACCCAACCTTTTTGGGTTTATATCAGGGCGTTCAATATGGAACAACATTCACCCTGTTGCAAATTTTTGCTAATCCAAAGCAACTGGTGCCCTGGTCTTCTTGGATCAGGAAAAGGCGTATGACCGTGTTAGCTGGCCATACCTAAAAGAATGTCTACATGCCTTCAAACTCCCACCAAGATTCATAAAATGGGCGATGCTCCTAACAGAATATGCAACCATGGCTGTATGCGGCCCTGGATTCCTAACAAACAAGATTAAACCACACAGAGGGCTCAAACAAGGGGATCCCCTCAGCCCACTGCTATACAATTTCAGCTTTGATTCACTCCTCCGAGTAACTGATCCACATCTCATGGGGATAACCGCACAAGGACAACCAACAGTCAAGATAATGGCATTTGCAGATGACTGCGTAGCAGGTATAGCAAACAATGAAGATGCCCGACATCTGGAACACACTCTAGAGGAATACTCCAAGGTGAGCAATGCATCGCTTAACAAAAGGAAGACAGAAATCATCCTCCTAGGCAAATACACAAACAATTGGGCCACAACATCAGAGCCTCACACCAACACTCGAAGAAAAAACCCAATTATATTACCCTTTGCAACACCTCCCACCACCACTACTGTCTGACACCTTGGAATCTGGCTAGAATCAGGGGGATATGCTAATGATACAATGGAAAGTAACCTGTTACAACGGGTATCCAAACGCGTAGCCTCCCTCAAGGGAAGAACCCCAGGATTAACAGGACGAGTTACAGTTGCTAACTCGCTCATCCTCCCAATACTGTGGTACCAGGCCCATGCGATAGCCTTCTCACCTACCTTTATAACCTCAATTCACGCGCTTATCCAGAGCTGGCTGTGACCTGGCTCTCACCCTCCTATACGGATGGAAACACTATTTGGCCCACGCTCAAGCGGAGGCATGGTACTAATAGATTTTGAGAGCCACGCCAATCACATCCTAGGTACCTGGATAAAGGAAATCCTTGCTCCAGACCTCCCGCAACAACACTGGTCCAGAGCAGCAAGGACTAACTTTGCACAGGCGCTCAAATTAACCAACCCACATAGTCCACCCAGACTACTTTCATACCTTGCCAAGCACCCTACTGCAACGGGTCCACATGGAACCTCCCCTCATTTCAAACATATCCTCTGAACTATCCGCCATATGGGATGGACCATAGAGAACATGGGTACTATACAGGGAAGGGGACGACCCAGCCCCCAATTCAAATTAAGAAACCCAGAAAACCACCCCCAGAGGGATATGCTCGCAAAAACCCCAAGCATTGCTAGGATAGAATACCTAGATATGCTGGACATTCCCTATGATTTAACCACACAGAAAGCAATGTGGAAAATGACATACCACCCACTCCTACAACCAAGGATAAGAGCAAACGCCTGGCGCTGTTTGAGAAGGACCTATAGGATGGCGGACCGCTCCAACTCCCTCCACAAAATATGTGCAGTATGTGGAGGGGAGGGATCCCTACATCACCGCCTAGAAATATGCCCCCCAACCAAAGCTATATGGCAGGAAGTCGCACGCCTGCTCAAGATTCAAAACAAACAGGAATTCTAGATATCAAAAAGTATCTTCGCACTCCAGATTGAGTTACCAATCCCATCTACACTCCGCTCCCTAATAATACCCATTGCAATGTGGACAATACACACAATTGCATTAGATGCGTTCAAGGGCACGGACCCAACCATTCATGGGATTATTAACAGATTCCATGTCCACTTACTAGAGTACTTCCAAGCCTGGCTCTATGGATATATGAGATCAAAACAAAAAGCGCTCATAAAATCATGGTTCCCACTCTGGTTCCTCCACACAGACCCTTTCCTTCATACCTGCTCCATAGCAGGGAAACCCCCTCGGAGTAGTGCACCAACCCCCATACCTGGTAGCCCCTGGCAACAGGAGTAACTTGAATACCCTGGAGTGCCCAATTTTTATATTTGTTAGTTATTCTCTTAGTTTCACATATATTCAGAAATGTCTGTCCCCTGGTCAGCTTACCTCAGTTAATTACCCGTAGCAAGCGCGTTTGGACGGCTCAAACAGCCCGCCCACTGCTTCCTGCTGTTTTGTCCCCCACGGGACTTAGCGCTCCACCTGGCGCGCGTCCACCCTTCTCGCCCCATCCTTTTGCCCTCCCTCGCTTTGCCATTCGCTATTTCTTCAGAGTGGACTATGGGCGTTTGTTCCCATATGCTGATAAGGCAATTATTGACCTAGCCACAGCAGCCTTTGCACCAGCTGGCTTTATAGACTTCCTCCCTTTTAAGGGCTACTTTGACGTTGGGTTCTAATCTGAGGAGGATGCTGAAGCGGTAGCACAAACTCCTCTAATTTATAAAAATTCCCATTCCCACAACCCGTACTCGCCTCCCTTCAGACACCACACTGGTGGTATCCTTTGAAAATCTATATCCCACCTTCCACCCCAGGTTTTGTATGACCAGTTGGTCGCGGGGCTCATGGCTTATAGCACTCAGCCCAACCTCATCTTTGCCATTCCATCTGGTGTGGAGCGCCTTGCTGCTCCTCATGCAACAGCCACCATCATCCTACACCACCCTACCATAGCCCAACAAATCCCACCCCGCGCTAGTGTGGCTGCAGCGCCTGATCATTTCTTTTGGCTCAGGTCGATAATGGTAGGCAGATTTGTTCCCTCTGCTTTGTCCTTGACCATGCAAAAAAAGCATGCCCTCAGGCCAAGTCCACTGCTGCGGCTTCTGAGCTCCCTATGGAGGTTCAGTATGGGGCGCTTTGCTGCCCCCTCCCACCCTCCAATCTCATTCAGTGTGCCCACATGGAAAATCATCCCCCCAAAACCTCCAGCCTCACTCCCCCAGCTAAATCCACCCCAGCCAATCAGAGCAATGCTTGGACCACCATTGGCACCCAAGCAGCTGCCCATTCGCCCAATCCCACCCACCCAAATTTGAACGCCACTATTCCAGTGAACCAAAATCCCTGGGATCTATTGGCTGAGACTGAAGAATCAGGTAATGTCCTCATTAGTAAGCATACAGGTCAAACTCTCTGACAATTCAATTATGGTTGGGCAGAATCTTTCCTTCCCAACTTCGATGAAACCCCTACCCCTCGCCATTTCGATCCTCTGCCCAATACAGCCCCTTCCAAAGTGACCACCAGCTCGCCTTAGCTGCGGTGGCCTCTCCTCAGTGCCCAAAACTATGCACTGCGGTGGCCCAGTAAGTGGCTCAGCTCCAGCATAGCCTGCCCACCCTCTTCTTTCCCCCTGACTTCCCTGAATCTCCCTGCAGTGACATCTTGAAACTATTTGATGATGCTGAAGTTGCTATTATGAATGTCACAACGCTTGCTTCATTCAACCCCTCAGCCAAAATCACCCGCCACAGTATCTTCCTTTTCACCCAACTTCCTGAAGCCCGCAAAGAAGCAGAAATTATCCTCGCAGCTTTTGTTGAATCACTCTCCCATCATTATCTTGATGAGGAAGTGGAAAACTCTTACTACGCTGACCTCCACCCCCACTATGCGGATGCCCCAACGCCCTGGCTTTCTACTCTGGTCTGGTACTGTAACCAACATCCCATGATTGAGGCACGTCTTTCTGAAAATCAACCCCGACTCTTCTCACCCTCTGCCATGGTGGGTTAGCGGTTTCCGCTTCCCACTTGGTTAGTAGTTTTATTTTGTCGTTTTGGGTGTTGTGATTTGGTAATGTCTGTCCCCTGGTCAGAAAACCTCGAATAAATCAAGAACAAAGATATTATAAATAACTTGAAGTTTCTGTATTCTAAATTATGAAGCTGATATAACGTTAGGTTTTTAGTAACTAGAAACAATTGTAACTAGACCTATAATTTCATAGTATCTATTTGAGTCAATCCAATAAAGAGATAAACATCATTAAAAGCCCAAAAATCAAATGAAACAAAAAAGAATTAAACCAAACTAATTAACACAAACCCAAAACAGATGGATGTAGAATATAAAAATGAACAATAAACTTTAACTATGAAGGGGACATGAACCACCTATCTGACCATGGCAGAGAGGGGGCTGAACTTGTTAGGAACATTGTTGGCAGCCTTGCCATAGCATAGATTTTAAAAAATATGGAGAGCAAGGGTTTGAGGGCATTTGTGATTTGAGATAATACCAGATACAAGAGGTAGTCTGCTAAGAGGTAGTACAGTAAGAAGGCCTTGACATATGCAGTGCTTATTGTGACTAGCATTGATATGGGTGTAAAGGGATGAAACAAAGGTTGTAAGCCAGGCTCAGGTTATTTAGCTCTAGGTTTCATTTGACACCTAAGCAATAATATTAATTCACCTTATCTGCTAATTTGTGTAGGTTGAGGATATTCAACTTAGCATAATGGTGAGGGGATAATCAGTCATTAAATTATGAATTAAGAAAATTTTTGATCAATGTGGGGCAACAAAGGTAAAAACTGGATCACAAATGCGGTTATTTTAGCCAATAAGGACTATTAATTTTGGTTAACACTAATATAAATATTGGTATGAATCTGGACTGGTCTGGGTCAATTAGAAAAGTCTTTGGATTAAAAAGAGGTCTGAGATGGCTCTTAATTAGTTAATTCAGTTGCAGATGGTAGGTGATGAGGAGCTTAATTGGTAGCAGGTTTAATTGGTATCAAAAGTTTCAAGAGAGTGAAGTAGACTGAATCTAAACAAAAAACCTTGCTAGAATGGTGGCGGGCCAATATTGGAGGGTGGAGGGGCTGAGGCCAATGCAGCAGTAAGGGAAGGGAACTTATGCTTTAAGTGTACCAACCTGAAGCAAAAAAGGCAGAGTTTGTAGCCATTTTCAACATGAGGTCACAATGGCTGGTTGGGGAAGAGCAGATCACATTGCAGGAGTGAGAATTGCAAGGTGAGTATCCTGGTGGAAGGGGTGGATTTTTGTAAAGGCTCATGGCTCTGTGAGGCAGCGGACCCATTAGGGACTATAAACTGTAGGACAGATAAGCACTGTATGCAATTAAACCCTCCAGGGGGCTCTTAGCAGAGCTGCTTAGGGGAGAAGTGGTAAGGTAAGACAGCAAATTGGATTATTAAAGTTGCTTCAGTTGAAAACTGAGCAATGGGCTGATAGAGGTACATTTATATACTAACAACTTTATCACCATGAACATATCATGGGCTTTACAATAGAAGTTAAGGTCAAATACCTTTAAAGAGGCGAAAACAATATGACTGGCAGGTTTGAACACCGTCTGTACCATCTCAATGATATCTGCAATCATATTTGGGAAGAGGTTCCTATACTCAAACCAAAGGCAAAGTATAGATTGCTCCAGGGGGAGCTTAGGGCTTTGACACCACCCAGGAGTGCTTAAGATATGAAGCTAAGACCTGAGGGAGCACACCGGAAAGTATGATCCAGAGCTAAAAAATTAGGCCCAGGAACACTTTAACAGTGGCCAAAAGATTCCAGGAGGCGGTGAACCATCACTTCATGTGTGGCAGCAGGCATCAAACATGTTAATATTCAATAGTTGAGAAGTTGTTGCAACAAAGCTTATCATAAATAAACTCATAAAATTGAATTTAATCATATAATGATCAAAGAAAAGAGGTATTCATTTGTCTGGGGTATATTATTAACAAAGACCCTAACTACCTGAGACCTTACCATGTTGTATTAAACCTGTAAAAATTCTTATTAAATTAAAACCATGTAAAGCTACGTTTTCTCCTAGAAATGATTGAATATTGTTCTCTTCTCTTTTTTAGTATCCATTCTCTGATGCCTATACTTAAAAATAAAGGGCCTCTTAGTTCTAAAGAAACATTATTAGCTTAAATAACATGATAATGATATGACTTGAGAAGTTACAAACAATATGCTACACGCCATTAAAAGTATCTGTTAGCTAACTAGATAATAGAGATATCAAAGGTGGAAATTGGGCGATGCTCCTATATAACAGCTAAATCATACATAAGGGGAAGCTCAAAGGTTTTTCCAAGCAAAGATAAACCTTGTAATACATTTAACTATTTAAAATTGTATATTGTTGTGGTAAAGTGCTACGCCTTGGGTAAGGTCAAGTTTAAAATTATCCACGAGTAAAAGTATCTCAACATCTTTAATAAAATCTGATGAGTTACATATTATAAGACATAGTGGGTAGAAGATAACAACCTTTAGATATTGAGTACTATGAGGTCTTCAATAAAATTGATTATAGTCAAGTTAGAACTAACTAAAAGAGTTTATATAAAGCCAATATCATCCTGCTGATAAAATAAAAGAATATTAAGGGCTCTTCTAGATTACAAATCTTATTTTGGCTTTACATTAATATATTAATAAAATATGAGGTGGTGTTTTAAGGCTATTATGGGAATAGTAAATAAAGTTATTTAAGCTATAATTAATATTATAATATTGTAAGTCCTGGGACCAGCCCCTGCAACTGGATAGGGAGCAACACCACTTTCAGACAAAAAGGGGTCCAAAGGCCCAAGTGGATATCCTGTCACAGTTGAGCGACTTGGTGCATGGTAGATGAGCGCTGGGTGACTGCCCTTCCCCTAAAGACAACCAGGTTTCTCCCCTCCCCCCCACCTCAGCCCTGGTAAGACTATTAGAGGGGGCCTTCCAGGAGATTATGCAAGCCAGGGGCATGGGCAGGCCCCTGGGACCCCTCACTCACCAGGGAAAACATGCCAAAATTTTGAGGAGATAGCCAGTACTAGTGTCAGAGCCCGGTCTACAAATCCTGGACTGGAGGAGCTGGTATGGACTGGCTGGGGCTGAAAATCAGATCGGCACATGATTCAGGTTTTGAACCAGGGTGCAAGTGACTTGGACCAGTTGCTCCTACTATCCAGGACAGATCTGGGAAGTTTGGATCACGCAAATAGTCAGATTGAGAGTTTGGACCAGGTTTGTCAGGTGAAAAGTAAATAAGAAATAGACTGACCTGCCAGACAAGAGGCCAGAGCACCAGAATGGCAAACCAGAATGCCCAAGGCACTGATGCTGATATGACGAATATTGAACTGGAAAGAAGTTCCACCAAATTAAGCCAATGAGCCAGAATTTCATACAGGCACAAAACAAAATACCAGATGAACACGGCTGTTAACCCCAAGGGGTATGAGTCATTGGCGGAAAAGGTGGCTTAATTCTCAACATATAAAAACTAAATTTTGGGGAAGGTTTTTTAATGGAAAATTTAAGGAAGAAAAATTGACCAACAATTTTCTCAGTGTGATTTGACTTATTAAATAGTAGTCTATTTGGAGGAAACAAGCTGAAATTGGGTACCATAAGTTTAACCTAACTGGCGAATTATTCAGGAATGGGCAGATAATTTATTGGGAACTGACATTGAAGAATTTGGTGGCAGGCCGAATTGCTGTTGGTTTGACCTTGAACGTCCAAACTGAGGCTTGACTGTGTTTCCGATGGTTGGCGCAATGGCATCTAGCCTGATGAGCAGCTGAATCCCCCAAGGCCACTCCACATAGGGGTGGGCCCATTTGGTTGGGAATGGGTTTGGGACATCCAATCTGCTCATGCTCAGTTGCTGGGCCATTTTTTCAGTCAGTGGCATTGCATCAGGTGAAACACCCAATTTGTCAGCAGGAAGCTTTGAAACCTCATCAATGGTGTCAGATGCTGTTACCTGCCCACCGGGATGATCAACAAATTTGGGAGGGGGATTTTTCCAATTTTCATGTTAACTGAATCACAAACGTCAGGCATTCCAGCCAATAGATCAGTCTTCTTACCTTTTCAACCATTTGAAATCCGAGCATCGGACTGATTGCTGCTTTATAGTTATTATTGATTTTGTTTTCAGCGATCTTGGCACAGATTTCACTGATTCCTCATAGCAGTTCTGCCTGGAGAGTGTGGGTACTGAAAGT
This sequence comes from Massospora cicadina, assembly GCA_022478985.1. Taxonomy (NCBI): domain Eukaryota; kingdom Fungi; phylum Entomophthoromycota; class Entomophthoromycetes; order Entomophthorales; family Entomophthoraceae; genus Massospora; species Massospora cicadina. The sequence goes on along the minus strand of JAKSZP010010512.1, from coordinate 397,282 downwards.
GGAATCCAAAGAAGGAGGGCTGTTACCCAGCGCAAATCTACCACGTGATTGAGATCGCCCTGATTAATGAGGGGTACAGCCATCCTCTTCAGTGCTTCTTTCTTGGGAATGGGAAAATGGCCTGATTAACGCTCAGAGGACGTTCCCAAGGCTTACATTACCCTTTCCTTTTTCCAAGGGTTGGGCCCCACCACTGGGAACTGTACAAGAGCCACATTCTTGTGCGTCTTGGATAACTTGATTGCCATCACCGTCGCAGGTTTATATGGAGGGTGGGGAGTGGTGTGGTGGGTTTTGTGAAATGCTTCAACCAATTCATACAGTTTGCACAATTGAGTGCCTTGAACCAACTGTTCTCATAAGCTGTGTAACCTTTCCAAGCCTTTAGATAGTGGATGGACTGGCGGGACTTACAGGACGCCAGGATGTTCTCCACCTCAGCCTCTTTCACATCATTGATGATAATTGGTTCAGGGTCTGCAGGGATCATACCCTTGAAGGGTGACAGCTGGGAAACGTGGAAGACAGGATGCTGTTTCCAGTGGGCTGAAAGCTTTAACTGGAACGCACCATTACTCAAGACTTCCTTTACCAAATGGGGACCTGAACGCTTACTTTTGAATTTACAAGAAGGCACTTGAATATGTAAATGGCGGTTATTAAGCATAACATAGGAAACCACTGTAAATTGTGACCCAGGAGCCACTTACAATCTGTGAACCTCTTGTAGTCATCAATAGCTTTGGTGAGATGTTCCTGCACCAAGGATTGAGTTGACCTAATATGTTTGGCATGATCCATTGCTGCTTAGACCTCAGGTCACAAGCAAGGTCTAACCAAAAACTAAGGACTGTAAATAACGTTGCTTCATAATGCGAAAATCCTGTAGATGCGTGTGTTCCATTGTTATAGGCGAATTGAGCGAGGGGAAGGTTGTTAGCCCAGGTGTCTTGTGCGGCCGCAGTATAACAACGCAGGTACTGTTTGAGGACTTGGTTGAATCACTACGTCTGTCCATCAGATTGGGGATGGTACGCTGTGGAACGGCAGGGGGATATTTTTAGGATAGATAGGTGTTCAATTCAAAACTGCGCTGTGAACCACAGTCATTAATAATCTCCTGGGGAGACCAAACATTGAGAACACGTGACGCAAAAAAAGGTGGACAGTCTCCTCTGATTTAATCATGGAATAGCAAGGAATGAAGAGGGAAAATTTTTTGAAACAATCCACCACCACCATCACCGCTGTGAACCCATTGGAGCAGGGGAGTTCGACAATAAAATCCATGGACACTGACGTCCAAGGACCCTCCACCTGCTGTAAGGGGTGTAAGAGACCTTTTCTACCAGAGCGGTCTGACTTAGCCCGAGAAAAAGTAATGCAGTTAGCAATCCAGACTGGAACTTCTTTTGTCAAACCTGCCCAATTCTAGGTCCATTTGATCAAATTGATGCATTTCTTAGTACCAGGATGACCAACTGTGAAGGGATTGTGATGTGTGTGGAACACCTCAGTTTGGAAGGAGGGGGAACCAGAATGAGAGATTAAAAATATATAAGACCCTCCTTCAATGAGTGTAAAAATTTACTTAGGAGTTGATTATTGGTCATCAACACAGTAACCTTTTTACTGCACAGGTTCAGTATCCTTGTGCACCTTGCATTGTAAAGAATATATTATCCAATAAAAGTATGGAGAGCTATATCCATAGTTGAGTTAGAACTACTATCAGGCCCAACGCTTCAGCCAGTACTACCAATTAAATACTTGATAAGTCATACTTGTAGGGATTCATTCCCTGTATTAGTGTCCACCCGATCTTTGTCAAGATCTCCTGATGACAGTCTCTTTCAGCCCAACACACAGTCGGCAGCTATCCCTGAGTTGTGGTTCCCTTTGTCTCTAGATCCCCACTTGGATCTCTACTCTTCTCTCTGAGTGTCTACCAATTATTGCCTTCTGCAATAATATCCTTGAGATGGAACTTCACACTGGATGCTGATAGTATAACTATAGCCAAATTTACAATAAAATTAATATTGTTCTAATGTCTGTTAATATGCATTTTTGATTGATTTTTATTATAGTGAATCCTAGGGAATTATATAGTAGGGGATTCGGCTGTCTAATCCTCAGTTGACACCTCTTCAATGAGATGGCAGCCGTTGCCATTGAATCTCCCTTCCTCGTCTTGGCAGCTATGGTCTTCCCCATCCTGGCTAGGATTCCATCATTGGGCATCCTTGAGACCTCAAATGGAACAAGTTGGAAAACGTGTCCCTAACGTTTTCCTCTAGATCCAAGCAAACCAACCATAATTGGCTAGCGACCTGCTTAGGTGATGGGACTTATTACCCATTATGGCAGGTCACTTTACCAACTGATTAATTTGCTAGTTGCAGGCGGTAACACTCGCCTCACAGCTCACTACTCATTCCCAATCAGTCGTTGATGAAACCCAACCAATCCCAATCAGTAGACCTGATAGTTAATCACTATCATATGCCCCTATTTTGTCAGCCACTCCGCCCGATGAGATATTAGGTATTCATCTGGATCAATCCATGATGGATATGACCAGGTGAAATTTTCCAAATATCCCCCAAATGTAGTTCCTTCTAAAATTTGGGCCAACTGATTTCCAATTCACTTCGCTTTTAGAATTTTTCCTCTATCGACACCAGGTAATCTAGCAGGCTGGGAATATGGGCAAAAATCACAACAATGATTATAGGGAGTGTTTATGCTTCTGGTGAGATAACTGCTTGAGCAACTCCACACCCTCAGGTCAGGCCATTTGACTGGCTAAGACCTGAGCAACTAATGGAGCGTCAGGGGCCATAGTGACAGAAGAAAAAAAAGGGTGGACAACTGACAGGATTTGGGTGGTGGGAATCACAGTGATAAGATCCACTTCCTCTGGATCCGCAGAACAGTGGGCGGGGCTGTGACTGAGAAAATTGAGAAGTACGTTGAGCGCCCCTAGTACAAATTTGTATTTGAAATTGAAACTGCACAGGTCCTGATAGGTTTGGGCTTGCCGATGTTCCAATTTTTGGGGTTTATAAAAGTACAAGAGGGCCTGGTGATCCATGCGGACTGTTAGTTCATGTTGGGCACCCTGCAACAGGTACCCCCAATGAGTTAGGGCTCATGCAATGGCTGCCAACTCCTTGTCATAAATAGCCCAAGACTGCTCCTTAGAGGTTAACTTTAGGGAAAAGTAGGTGACTGGGTGTTCAAGCATCGTGCTCCTGGAGCAACACTGCTCCAACAGATACTGATGACGCGTCATATGCAACAATATACAGCTTGGTGGGATCAGCGTGTTTCAAAATGAGAGGGGATATGAACACCTCTTTAATTGATTTGAATACCTGTTGGCATTTGTCCATCCAGCAAAATGGTACATTTTTCCCTGTAAGGGGGTGGAGTGGGGCAGTGAGCTGGGAAAGTGCAGGGGAGGATTTTTAAGAAAATGATGGTTACCAAGAAACTCCATAGTTTTTTCTGGGTAGTTGAGGTTGGCCATTCCCGGATAGCATCCAACTTATTGGGAGGGATTGCATAACCATCTTTAACGACGAGGTTCCTGAGAAAGGTAACTTCCTCCTTATAGAACTCACACTTGGAAGGCTTGATGAATAAGCCTGCCTTATGTAAGGCGGCCACAACTGCTTCCAGGCTAGCATGTTGTTTGGGAGTTGGGAGTGAACCAGAATGTTGTCAATATATGCTACTGCGCAGGTAAACCGGAGGTCACTCAGTACATTGTCAATCATGCGTTGAAACATAGTGGGAGCGTTCTTCAGCCCAAAGGGCATCACACGGAATTGGAAAATACCCCGCTTCATCCAGATTGCTGTTAATCATTCTTTCCCTTTCATTACCTGAATCTGGTTGAATGCATTGATAAGATCCAGCTTATAAAACACCTTAGATTTAGCGATTTCTTGGCTTATTGTCTGTTCTAAAGGCAGGGGGTAGGGATTGGAAACTGTTATTTTATTAAGGTGTCCATAGTCTACACAGGAGCGGAGAGAACCATCAACTTTTTTAGCAAAGATGATGGGAGATGCGACAGGAGAGGTCTTTGAGCAACCTCTTTCCTCGACATATTATCCAACCAGGTGTTGAGCGCGGCCTCCTCCTCTGCTGTGTGGGGATACAACGGGCAGTTGATATTCACCAACTCCACCATCGTGCGAAAACTACAGTCAAATCTCATGTGGGGAGGCAAACGATCCGCCTTTTCAGAATCAAAAATGCTCTGATAGTGCATTAAAATTTCTATAAAACTGGATGTTATGCCCGTAGGGGAGACGAGGGACGTGACAGAACTGCAACCTTGAGCTTTCTTAAGAGTGTTAATCAGAGGGAATTCACCCTCCAGTTGATCATTAGCAAATGACAGCATGTTAGACTCCAGGTGGATTTTATCATGTATCCGGCGCCACCATCCCAGTCCTAAGATCACTGGAAACACCAAGTTTGGCATAGCAGAAAAGCGATCACAGAAGCTGAATTGGTGTATTAGAAATGTGACTGGTCGACATACCAGGTATGAGGTTTGAGAGGCTGATGACACAACCATCACCAAAGGGCCTGCATCCATGGCAAGTTCCAATTGCTGGGCCAGTTCTACACCCATAAAATTTCCTGCAGCTCCAGTGTCCACCAGGGCCTTAAAGGAGACGTGATGGGACCCAACACTAATCTTCATGGGTAATAAGAAGTAAGCAAAGTTCTCTTTATTGGTAGTTGTGGATGAATCCAGTGATACCAAAGAGATGGTGGTGGGGTCAGGGGAAACCACTAGGCTTTGGTGGGGAGCAAACTTGTTGCAAGTTGGGGTTTCAGATTCTGCTGGCATGGGAAAAATAGCCGCGGCAACTATGGGGTATGGATTTGGAGCTTTGAGTGGGACTGGACTAATGTGGACAAGAATAATCTTCCTTACAACAAGGTTCAGTTGGAAAGAAGGGACCATTGCTGCGCCAATATACGTGAGAAAGGCGGAAATGGCTAAGAATAATGGTTGATTGATTATGTCAGGCAAACAACAAGTAAGAATTAGACTGACCTGCCAGCCAAGGCGCCAGAGCATCTGAATGGCAAACCAGAATGCCCAAGGCACTGCTGCTGATATGACGAATATGGAACCAGAAAGGAGTTCCACCATTATCTGCCAGTGAGCCAGAATTTCGTACAGGCACAAGATAAAGTACCAGATGAACATGGCCGTTAACCCTGAGTGGTATGAGAGTATCAGTGGAAAAGGCGGCTTAATTTTCAACATATAAAAATTCTATTTTTTGGGGAAGGTTTATTTAATGGAAAATAAAGGAAGAAAAGTGACCAACAGTTTTCTCAGTGCAATTTGACTGATTAAATAGTAGTCGATTTGGAGGGGAAACAAGCTGGAATTGGGTCCTGCAAGTTTGACCTAACCGGCGAATTATTCAGGAATGGATGGGTTAGTTCCCTGGGAACTGATATTGAAAAATTCAGCGTTGGGCCAAGTCACTGTCAGCTTGACCTCGAACATCCAAACCAAGGCTTGGCTACGTTTCTGACAGTTGGCATGACATCGTTTGTCCTGATGAGCGGTGGGAATCCCCCAAGGCCACACAACATAGGGGTGGGCCCATTTGATTGGGAATGGGTTCAGGACACCCATCCCACCCATGCTCAGTCGCTGGGCCATTCGATTAGTCAGTGGCATTGCATCAGGCGCAACGCCCAATTTGCCAGCAGTAAGCTTTGAAACCTTGTCAATGGTGTCCAATGCTGTTACCTGCCCATTGGGGGTATCCCTGATGAATTAGGGAGGGGGAAGATTTTTCCAATCATCATGTTAACTAAATTGCAACTATCGTCATTCCAGCTAATAGATTGGTCTTCATACCTTTTCAACCATTTGAAATCCAATCATCAGGCTGATTGCCGCTCAAATTAGTTACAATTGATTTCATTTCAGCGATCTCAGCAGAATTCACTGATTCCTCATAGCAGTTCTGCTGAGGAGAGTGTGGGTACCGGAGAAAGGATACAAAGCAGGAGGGCTGTTACCCAGCGCTCATCTACCAAGTGAGCGAGATCGCCCTGAGTAACGAGGGGTACTGCCATCCTCTTCAGTGCCTTCTTGCTCAGGAACGGGAAAATGGCCCAATCAACACCCAGATGATGTTCCCTGGGACTTACACCAAGCTGGGGGATGATAAAGTTATGATTAATCTGCAATTAGAAAATTGCTCAAGCTGATGACTAACCAACAAGGATGCTCCACAAACGTGACTCCCCAACAACTGAGGAATATTATGGAGTTGTTGCGCAGATATCACCTATATGAAGATGAGACTGGGGAAAACGCCCTGAGTTTATTTTATAATCAACATGACCAAGGAAATCGCTACACTCTGTTAATGTCATGTTTGGATGCAACAACATCAGTATTGACTTGCTGCCTCAATACTCACGGAATTGAGGAATATCTAGTTGCTTACATGCAACCTTTGTTTCGCCAGCTACTACGCATGCTGGCTCGCCATAATATTAAATTGGAGATGTTTTACAGTTCGTGAAAGCACAGCAGCATGATACTCGCCGTCTTATTGACCGCCTTTATCATTTATTTTTGAAGTAAAATGGGTGTTGGCACAAAAGAATCATCATGTTGGGGATGTCCGTTGATGATTGGAAATTCTAGTACCACAACAAAATTTTGAATTACCTCAAGTAATAAGAGAACTGCTGATGTAGCATGGCCTATTGGTGGAATGGATTCAGGATGTCACGACATTGGGGAATAGTACTGAGCGCTTTATGATGGAGCTAACCAAATGGGCGGAAGCTCTCAAAGCCATGAGTGCCCATCTTAAGTAAAAATGACCCTGATGGAACAGCAAGTGACGGACCAAGTCAGCTCTCTATTGGATGAATTAACCCAACTTTGCATTGAATGGAGTACCTAGCGAACAACCAATAATGAGCTTTTCATCTGGTCAAATCTCCCAAATATCTCCAGCTTATTTATTGGGTTACTCAACCTGAAGTTGTTAGTCAGGCCGAGCACCTACAAGCTTTCCCTCTTCTAAACAGTGAGACAAGAGAGTATGCGGCCATGCAAGGACGCCTTGATACCCTTCAATGGGCCAACAAGAAATTGGTATAGGAACAAGCCTCCCTCATTAAACAAATAAACAATGCCAATCAACAAGCAAATAACGCTAGTTGGCAGCAAACCTGACTGCAGAACATACTCAAAGAAATTTATTTGCAATTACAAGCCATGGAACAGAACCTGAATGTGAAGAGGGAATTTAACCAAGAGTTGCAACATCATTATGAAAAGCTGCAACAGGAATTTCAGGATGGGCGATGTAAATGCTATTTGGTTAAGGCGGAACAGTTGATCAACAAACAGTTCACGGGGCCTTCCAGAGCTGGGGGGAATGGGGTGGTTAGTGGTGACTTAGGAGAAGAATGCTATGGAACAGCAAATGAATACCCCTTTGGCGGTACAATGGACCCCCATGAGACACCACTTCTTCTAATTCCTTTTCGGCGGTTTCAAGTTCATCCAGCTGTCTGTATGATAACACACAAAGGAAAGTTTTTGTAGTCACTTTAAAATAAATTTTCCTGTTTCTTGCATCAGAAACTTAGAGCAAAGAAAATCCGTTCATATTGAAAAATACCTCCTTTCAGTCATGACAGGAACCTACATGGTTACTTAAAAAGTTTTGAATTCGCTGTGGAAGGGGCTACTGATTGATGGAAAGTGAAACTGCTGCTGTCCGCTCTAGATGTGAAAGGAGCTAATCAAGTTACCTGCTATCTCCCAAATAGCTCGGTCTCCTACAAGCAAGTTAAAACTATTGTTATCCAGCTGTTTGGGAGCGCTACCAAGATGTCCCATAGGAAAGCTGATTTTATGACGATACAGTTTTACCAAAATAAGACTCTGTTCAATATTACTGAGCGGTTTTTGGTGGAAGCACACGTCCTAATTGGAGCTAACGTTTTAACCATTGAGGATGTTGGTATAGTGATGACAGCATCTGTCAAACCATATCAGGAACTATATAATGCTTTGTCTCACATGTTGGATGGAGATTTTGGACTTATTCAAATTGTGAACACCTTACATCGACTCTCCGCCAAAACAGCGCCCCCAATGTAGCCCGAAAAATCACTGCTGCCCCAGCTCCAAACCCTACAGGATATAGGCTTCAGCGACTGGGTTATCCGTCATTGGATCGTATTTATCCATCATATGAGTTAGTGGACCCTTTTAAGCCCATATAAGCTTAACCCATTCATCGGCGACCTTGAAACCATACTGGAAACTTCTGACCTGGCCTTACACCACAACTATGGATGTGAACCTTTTATGAACACTTGCTTCCAGTGTGAACAAAAAGGGCATTATGCGAGCAACAGCCCTAGCAAACCACAAGTGTATGCAATACCAAATGAGAAAGATGAGCAGGGAAAAGCTCAAGCAGAGTAGAGATGGGATGCTCTATCTCAGCTGAGTCTAACTCATTTTTCCCAAACAATTCCCAAACGTCTTTTTTAAGGAAGTAAAGCCATAAATGGATGATCTATTATACCAGCATATTACATTTAATACCCCTGATTCCGCGTCCAAGAGTAAAAGTTCACCCCATTGGACTGAGTTCCGCCAGGACATGCAGAAGCCATATGCTTGGCAGATCCTAGAACAGACTGGCACCTGCAACACGGATCTCTCTCTGAACGTCGCCTCTTTAGTAGGGGTTAATGTAGCCTTTCTGGTGGAGAAGATTGCTAGTGAGTATCCTCAGGTCAGAAAGGGTATTTCTTCCTTTTTGAGTAACACAAAGCCCTTATACGTACAAGTAATAAACACTGATGGTTCTTCTTACTCAGAAATGTACATATTGCAACATATTCATTCAAAACACAAAAATCCGCGCTATCATAGTCATGGGAGCACCTGTGAACATAGTCTCACCCAGTTGGTGGCTAAACTTATGTTGAAAATGGATGTGTAACATCGAGTAGTATATGGGACCGTGGGAATGCACAGCACTGTGTCTGAAGGAGCATATAGTTTATTGCCTTTATGATTTGGGTCAGTCCAGGTATCCACTCCAGTGGTTTTGCCAAATAATAACTACAATATGCTAATCAGCTCAGCTTTTATGAGGAAATTTGGTGTTGTGATAAATATGGCGGAAGAAATTATTACTATGTCAGCCAACAGATTCCCATATATTTTTCCTCTGGTGGAATCCCAATGGATCCAGTCCATTCCGGTCAGATCAATCTATCATACTGCAATGGAGTGATTCATGTCTGTTATCAGTGACTGAGCCAGTGGACCAGGATCATCCCCAACCAGATATATGAGTACAAAGGGATCCCTCTTTGGGCAACGCGCCCTTTAAGCCTACCATCTGGACACTAGAGTATAATAGGGACTAAACTTAAAATTGATGTCCCTAAGGGGCTTTATGGAGAAACTAAGGCGCCTCACCAGCACTCACAGCTATAACCACATGTGGCTCCAGGGTTACTGCTACCTGGGAATGGGGAGGTGAAAGTGCTGCCTGCAAACCTACATAAGAAGGCAATAACGATCTGGCAGCACCAAGTGGTGGCTTACCTACACTTAGTCCCTATAGAGGAAATTCGTCATATTCATGATTTTGACTCATAGGAGGATCTTGAACTATGGCTCGCTCTTTGTTTGGCATACTGACCGTGGTCCCATGGGAAGCGCTCACGGGATTATTGGTGGAAAAGAAAGATAAGGCTATGGCATTATTTGAAAAGTACTGGGATATTTTCATAAATAATGATCATGACTTGGGGTGCTCTCAAGGGGTGATACATCGGATAGATACATGGGATCATCCTCCCATTCAATTGTGACCTATTAGATGTTCAAAAGCGGCGGAAGAGTTTTCTCCAATGAGGTGAAGAAACTTATTGAGCAAGGAATGCTAGAGACATCAAACAGTCCGTGGGCATCACCTGTGTTAATTGTAAAGAAAAAGGATGGCTTAAATTGGGTGGTTATTGACTATCATAAACTCAATAATGTAATAAAGAAGGATTTCTACCTTCTTCCATGGATTGATGATGTGTTAGACCAATTGGGTGGGGAGAACTATTTTTCTGCCATATAATCTGATCTTGAGGTAATTGCAGATCGAATTTCCATTAACAGAACAGGAGAAATGTGCAATCAGCACCTTGAGAGGAATGTTCCAGCCAACGCGCATGCCACAAGGATTGTGTAATGCTCCACTACATAACAGCATGCCATGGATATGATTTTAGGTGATTTAAAGCTGTCCTGCATCCTAGTTCACCTTGACAACATCAATGTGTTCTCAAGGACATTTACAGAGCACCTGGCCCATTTGAGGCAAGTGTTTCAGCGCCTCGCTGCTGCTAATATCAATGTTAAGCCTTTTAAGTGCCATTTCTTTAGAAAAATTATAATACCTTGAGTTCATCATGGATTCAAATGGGCTTAAACCATAGCTGGCTAAAGTAGAAGCGATAGGCAAAATGACTCAGCCAGGAAATAAGCAGGACATTCAGGCGTTTCTGGGGATGGTTGGATATTATTGACGGTTCATTCCCAATTTCAGCTGCATCAAGGTTCTATTGTTTGAGTTGTTAAAGAAAAATGCTTCCTTCGATTGGACAGAATGATGCCAGAATGCTTTCAATGTAAAGCAAACCGTGTTAGCAAGCACACCCATTTTAAAATATTCTAACTTCAACAAACAGTTCATAGTACAAACAGATGCATCCCTCACTGCTATATGGGCAGTAATATCCCACATGGATGATGGCGTGGAGCATCCTGTCGCATTCTGTAGTCAAAGCTTGAGCTGTTGTTAGATTTTGATGGTTGACTTGAAAATAAACCCTTCGAGAAAACCATCAATGCTGATAGATTACTCCCATTGATGGATCCTTTGATCCTTCCCGATTCATCTGCATAATCTGATAAATCAGATTCACCTCATAACTACTTTAATTGCATCTGAGTTAACCCAATTATTGTAGCTTTAATAACCATGATATAATTATATTATGGTTGATTATGGGTCCACTTGGTGCAAAGTGGTCTCATGGCATTAACTAAATTGCACCTCCTAAATTAGTGCACTAATTTTAATGCACTAAAGCGGAATTTTGGTTTGATTAATGAAATCAATTTATTAAGCACTTAAACATAGATGTCTCAATTAAGGGCGTATTTAGTGAAATTGAGAGGCCTGCCAATGTCCCAATTAGGGGTGCATCATCTTTTATGTCCATTTATTTTATTATCCCCATTTATTGTTATTCATCAAGTTATGATGTAGCTCTAATCAGGAAGATTTTGATGTTGATTTTGCAACCCATATTGTCAAATTATGAGAGGAAAATTGCATTCAATTGGGCTGATATGATTGAATTTTTTAGTCAATTCATAGGCCGAATTGACTTGGGATTTTTCATAATTATTGCCATGACCAGCAGAGGACTGGCATAATATGAATGAACTCATCTGATAGAAGAGTTCAGCCAGGAGATACTCAAGAGGTATATAATACTGGTGCCTGGCCAATTATTAAATCATCATCATTTACCATTTAAATACTGATCATTAATAACTACTATTTTTTATTTATTAATTATTGTTGTCCATCTGTCATCTGTCTGATATTCATATCTGCTACTGTTATGTCTATATTAAATAGTTGTGTGCATTTATACTTCCCAAAGAGAAGTACTCAGTTACGTGCTGGAGAAGTTGTCCCAATTATAGAAGAATAATTTCCTAAATTTTGTATGAAGACAGAAGGTCTCATATTTGTTGTTGCCAGTAGCTTAAGAACGTTGAGCGTTATAGAGTTACTTGGCTATTATCAAGGATTATCAGAAAATCTACTTCCCATTTATGAGCAGAAGTTTCATTTGAAAAGCGAGTTTTTATCCTCAATTTCATTGTTAAGTCAATTTAGCTTGCACCATCAGCTAAAACTTAACAGCTGTCATAAACAAAACTACACCATGATTGAGCAGGAGTGTTTAGTGATGATCTGCATTTACAAACAGTTTCAGGTATATCTACATGGGGTATGATTTTCAAATATTGACGATTCATGCTTCCTTGCATTGGCTACAAAATCTGCGTGAACCATAAGGATGGCTTGCACGTTGGGCGCTGAAGCTCCAGGCGTATGTTTTCGAGATTTTACATCAAACAGGGGCAAAACATCAGAACGAGAAATGTCTTTCTTGGTTGCCAACTGTTGCCATCACGGCAGATTTATCTGACATAATGTTTAGAAAGATGGTGGAAAAAAAATATAAAGATGAGCCGTTGCAGGTGATTAAGGTGCTAGATGGACTCAGGGATTATACCTCATACAAGGGGAAGAACTATACAAGTGAATTGGAGGTTTGACGCTGACTTTTCATAAACCTTCAGATAGACCCTTTATTATTATGGATGCTCATCGGGCTGTAGGAAATGGAGGATTGCGGAAAATGCTAGAGTTTTTGTGACCCTGATACTTCTGGGAAAGCATGCAGTATGATATATTGGAAATGGTTAGCTGTTGCCATCAGTGTCAAGTGGAAAAGCTTTTCTGCAAGAAAACCACATACCATTTAGTTGGACCCTGATTTGCATGGCACACCATTTCCATTGATGTAGTGGGACCTCTGACGACTAGCTCCAATTGATCCAAGTATATAATTATTGCCATCAATCATTTGACCTGATGGGTGGAGGCTAGGACTATTAGTGACTTGGGTGTGGTCACCACTTCCAAGTTTATTATGGAATGTGTGATACAGCAACATGGCGGCCCACAGTTCCTTTTGATAAATAATGGAACAAATTTACTTCCCATATTTTTCCAAAGTTGAAAGAGTTGATGGGAATTTGCAGGGTCTTGACCACTCCCTATCACCCGAAATCAAATGGGATGGTGGAGCAAGTCAACGGAACCCTTGTGAACATACTCTGCAAACTAATAAAGGATTGGCACTTAGAATGAAGTTCCCTTCTACCTAGCGCTATCTTTGCATATAATATCAGCTATTATTCATCCACTGGTAAGAGCCCATTTCAGCTTCTGTATGGCCGACATCTGGCTCTGCCCACCTTGCTTTGTTTATGTGCAGAGGACATGGTGCTGTGGATCCCCAGCGATATTTGAAGACTCTTACAGATACATTGATCAAGCTGCAAATGGAAGCCTACTCCACCAGTTTGGCCAAGAAGATTTGCAATCAGGCAGCCAATTAGAAGAGATGGAGCGGACTTCCGCTGCTCATTGTGGGGGACCATGTTTTATTCCACGATCAACATGTAATTGGGCTGAAAAACAAGCTTCCTAACATCTGGGCTGGCCCATTCAAGATAATCAAGAAGACCAGAATGGATGTCTACACTATTAAGGAACCTGCTGGGGTCAGATTTTAACCAAGTCCACATAAAGTTCCCCTGAGCCTAAGAACAGTAAGAGTCTATCATCCAGTCAAAGGGGGGTAATGTCAGGAAGTAAATATGGCTGGATGATATCCTACCCATACTGGCAGATCGGAGGGGATTGGAATGAGTCTCAAGGTTTATGAAAAAGGGATATATGAATTATAATTGAGCAAAATGACAATCATTCAGCAAATTGGGAGGAATTAATGCCTGGATTTGATATGAATGAGAGTAATTCAAAATGAGAAGAAGAATAGAGGATTACCAAGCTGAGGATGCATCCAGCTTAGGGAACTGAATTATTGAGTCACACAGAAGATTAAAGGAGGTAGGCTTTCTTACAGGTGATAAGAGAGTGCAGATAAGTATGCAAATATATCAAAATAAAGGTCAAAATAAGGGGCGATAGCTCCATATATATTTTATTAAGTTTTATTAATAAGTCAGCGATCCCCATATCATCCAACTTGTTTGCTCTGTGGCTAATACCCTGTGCAAACTGACTTGGTGGAATTGAGCTTAGACACCAAGAATCAACAGTCTCCTTTCCACATTATATATGGTCAAGAATCTGGGGTACCTGCGCTTCAAGCTAAAGATGTCTTTTCTGCTAGGACGGATGATCCAGACAAGACCACGAGGAAGTTGGTTTAAAATATCATCCAACTTCATTCTGTTGCTATGACTAATCTAGTGAAAGCTAAATAAAAGAGGACCAGGCAGTTAATAAGCTCATACTACCTTTAACCTCTCTGTTTTTTCTGACTTAGTTTTGTATTATCATAAATATATCACCCTCATAAGTGAGAAGATTGGGTCCATCTGGGAAGGACACTTTGTTGTAAATACAAGAGATGTGATAATTTCCCATCAAGTCTCTTGATTCTGGGGCTACTATCAAATGAGTACATGGATGGTTCTTATGGCCTTATTCGCCCAACATTCCTGAAGCGGGTCATGTTGGACAATTAGTAGTTCAACTAAGTGATAAGAATGTTATGGTGCCAACTCTTCCAAATTATAATAAAGCCTGTGACTAGGCCTTTGTGGAATCCTAATAATCAGGGTAATGTTTCTACTCCCCCAATCAGCCAAGTAGGTCATTCTGAGATGAGGGGTGTCAGGATTTTGCCAAATTCTCTTATCTCTTAAAATTCCGCCCCATCAATTCCCCTAGCATCATCGGAAGGAGAGAGCAATATATCTCAATCTATCAAGGTTAATGATCACTCTCATCCCAATCAATTGATTGAAGATTCAATCGCACAGAAATTAATTCGCTATGATAGATTACAAGCCATTATGAAGCCTATAATTATCCCCACTTTTTGATAATAAAAATTAGGTCAAATTATAACGTGTATTTTCATTTAATTTTTGCTGCTTTTTTGGATAATCCACCCAGTGTAACATTAAGAAAACCTTCCCTATTGGAAGTGTATTTCAAATCTTTCAGAGTGGTGCTCACTACAGGGGCGCTCTGAGTTATGCACTAGTGAAAACGTCAATCACTACCATGGATTCTCATTTTTCGCCTGAAGAAGCTCAAGACCATGAGCAA
This sequence comes from Massospora cicadina, assembly GCA_022478985.1. NCBI lineage: Eukaryota > Fungi > Entomophthoromycota > Entomophthoromycetes > Entomophthorales > Entomophthoraceae > Massospora > Massospora cicadina. The sequence goes on along the minus strand of JAKSZP010010512.1, from coordinate 382,217 downwards.
GGCCACATATTATGATGGGTTTGTTTATCTGAAACCTAAATCTATAGATTATCTCCACCTTGGAATTTCGTGCCAACTTAAAATTTTATGGTCCTAGCTTAAGCTTTACCTCAGATTTTTAACTGCCACCTGAGGTTTTACAAAATATTATTAATCAACTGCTTGAAGGTGCTTTAATCATTAGAATCCGTTAAATACTCTTGATCTAATACTGTACCCTCTATTTTATGGGAAGTATTCCGATCTTCCCAAATGGCAGAAATTGGCCCCAAAAAATACTTGCATCAGCTCATTCACCCCACCTTAAACCATTTATTACCCATAGTGGGAATGCACCATCAAGGGATGCTCAATTTACTAAAAGACTTCATTCCTTAAATAATCATGTTTCTGAATTTTTTAAGTCTGGCTCCAAATTTAGTCGAGATAATCACAAGGCTATTATTAGTAATTAGACCCTTCTTAAGAAATTCACCATCAGCTTATTCAGCTTGATACTGGGATGTCTAGTTTTGTCAATATTCAGTTAACAAGGCGAGTACAGGAGATTCAGAGAGAATGGAGAGAGGGCCTCTCCCAACTCTCTGAGTGTAATCAATCAATGGAGGCGGAAGTTAGAAACCATCTAGTTCACTTGGAGCAGTTGTACTCAGGAATTTAATTACAGGTTAATGAGGTAGAGAAAACCACTGGAGCTATGGGTCCCCGGGGTTGAAGGTCCTCATGGACCACCTGGGGGTGTAGGACCACGTGGACCACCTGGTGCTGATGGACCGTGGGACCCCCAAGAATGTAGGGCCTTGTGGTCCACCAGGCGTTGAAGGACCCTGGGGCCTCCAGGTGCTGTTGGGCATTCTGGATCCATTCAACAAATTACCTCTCTCTTGAGTATGATGGATCGCTTGACTGAATAATTCTATAAATTGGCCAAGGAATGTAACTTAACCCCTGAGGGGGCAACAATCGATTCCCTATTGTTACTTCAGTCTTTATCTGATGAGTTGGTCAATTTGGGTAAATGAGCAAAGGACATCACTATCCTACTCTATGCTCGTGGATCTAAAGGAGCTATGCTTTAAGCGAAGATTGAGATGCTGGAACTCAAGTATAATACCCATCAGGAATAGATTTTTGAGCTATCCCGCCAATTAAATGAGAAAGTGGGGCTTGCTGAGATGAACCGTCAGATTAGTGAAATTCATACTGAAACTGTTGGTCCTTATCCCCAATTTTCTTGTCATGCATCATACTCCAATTCGTATGTTTCCACTTAATCCAAACAACCTGGAGTATATGTTTTGTTCTCTAATGACCCCATAAGTTTAAAACTGGTATTCAAGTATAAATACTCACCAGGGGAAGGCGGCATTATTTCCTTCCTCTATCTTTATGAAAAGGCACTAAGTGAGGCTACAGATCACCAGAAGATGAATTATTTGCCAAATTGCCTTACTAATTTTGCTCAGGATATATGGTACCCCACTTGATGACTTTATCTACCTAATCTCAGGTGAAGGAAGCGCTTACTAATTAATTTGGGATTGAGCAAACTCTCCTCTCAAAAACAGGCTTTTATGGGTATACAGTCCCACTAAAATGAATCTATCAAAGACCTTGCTCATTAGTTCAATTGAGAAGCTCAAATTCTAGTGGCTTGTGGACGGTTAAATTTAGATGATGCATTTATGGCAGTAGTCAGATTTTTCTTCCAGAACGCAAATGTAAGTTTATCTAATCAGTGTAAAAAGATTTTTTGAAGTACTTTGGACATTAAGGAGGCCTTATTGGAATTGTCTCCTCAATTCTCCAAAAACACTGAGCTTATGAGTCTCCTAGACCTAGTCGCCCCAAAGTCTATGCTATGCCTGAGAATACTAGGGCGATCCAGTGCAACTACTGCCATCGATATTTTCATACTGAAGATCGTTGTTTCAAGAAGGAAGCAGATGAGAAGAAGAAAAGAGATAAGCCAATAAGATTCTCCACCTCAATAATGAGACGTTTGCGCAGCAAGAGCATCAAATCCTGATTGAGTTTAATAAATATGAACATTCTTCTTATTCCTGGCCCTCCTTATTGGCTTTATCCTCTCAGTTTGGAAGCAACAATACCTGTATTGACTTCCAAGTGAATCAAATCAATGCCAAAGCTATCATAGATACAGGATCTCCAGTAAATATCATTTCATTAAAATATCAAGCAAATCAATATACTCCCAATTTTTCTCACTTTGAAGAATATGGCACAGCTGTACCTCAGAGTACTTGGTCAATTGGAGCTTTTTTGTCCCTTCCCCTGAAAAAATGGGAAATTAAATTTTATAGTCCCTGCCATTGTACTCAATAACTTGAGTTATGACCTACTTTTGGGAACTCAATTTTTATGAGAATTCGATAAAATATCAATTACCCCAAAACATCATTTTTCTCTTGGGGTATAGAGTTCCCTTACTTTTATCTGATCATGCTTCTACCCAACATCAGTTACGTTTACTAGAAGGAAATGAAAGGTCTTATTTTCTTCAATATCATGTTTGAGAGTCTCATGTAAAATTACCCACTACATCGGCTGATATTGAGGAGGGAATGCCTATTTTCTCCCCCAAAAGTTTAGTTATTCTGCCAAAATCACAGGTAATTGTTAACACTTATTTGCATTTTTTGATTCCCAAGAGAAATTCTTTACAAGTTCAAGGCATTTTCAACCCTTCAGCTAAAGAACTCTTGCCTTGTCCTGGAGGTTTATTTTATGCTTATTCAGGATCATTGTCTGTCTTACTGGCGAACCTTACCAATGAGCTAACATTGGTAGTTCAAGAGTATCCAATTGCTCATGTCAAGTTACTGCCCTTATCTCAGATTTATGATGATAAAATTTTTTGGAAATCTACAAGATTTTAAGTTGGAAAGTGATCAAGAAATTCTTACTGTGGGTCCTTCTATTGGGAAACACCTCTCTAGTGAATAGGAGAGACAAGTGCTTTAATTGTTAGACGAATGTTTTGACACTTTTGCAAAACATACTTACGATTTTGGGAAGATGAAAGGAGTAATACACTCTGTTGAAACTGGCGATCACCTTCCTATTTGTGAAAAGCCTTATCAGAAGTCTAAAGTAGATGAAGCCCATGTTACTAAGGAGATGCATCAATTGTTGGAGGCTGGATTGTTGAAACCCTCCAATAGACCTTAGGCATCTCCATTGTTGTTGGTTAAGAAGAAAAATGGTTCTCACTAAGTTGTTATGGATTATCACAGACTGAACACTATTACTCGACAAAATTGTTATTCTTACCTAGGATCAATGATTCTCTTAGGCTGTTGGCTGGATCCAACTATTTTTTGGCCATGGACTTAGACAGTGGATATTGGCAAATCGAGTTATTACTAGAAGATTGTGCCAAGTGTGCCCTGATATTGAGTGAAGGGTTGTTTGAACCAACTCATATGCCTCAAGGACTAAGCAACGCCCCAGCAACTTTTGAAAAGGGCCATGGATAGTATGTTATGGAACTAAAGCTTACTTGTGTTCTGGTATATCTTGATGATATTACCGTGTTTTCCAAAACTTTTTCTGAACCTTTGGACCATCCAAAAGAAGTTTTTGATGAATTCGGAGCTCTTCCTTAAATCTCAAACCATCCAAATGTTTATTCTTTCAAAATGAAATGGACTTTTTAGGACATCAGGTCTCAGCTAAAGGGATTAGACCTCGCTTGGACAAAATTCAAGCCATCCAACGAATGTCTCCTCCAACCTCTCTGTGGGATATTCAAGTTTTTCTTGGCATAGTTGGGTATTACCAGCAATTTATACCCAAATTTGCTGATATGGCTGAGACCTATTTCACCTGTTACAGAAAGGAGTGCCCTTCAAGTGGGGATCAGCTTAAGAACAATTGTTCAATTCTCTACGTACTGCCTTGATCAAGGCACTGTTTTAATTCATCCCCAATTTGACAAGCCTTTCTTTTTACATAAAGATGTAAGCAATGTCGCTATTGGGTAATTTTATACCAGTGTGATGAAGAGAAGAATAATCATCCCTTTGCTTTCTATAGCAAACCTTTTTCAAAGGCTGAACGAAAATACAGTGCCACTGTGCGGGAGTGTTTGGCTGTAAATCTTGCAATCAAGCACTTCTGTCCCTTACTATATGGTAACCATTTCACTGTTATTAACGACCATTCTTCCTTAATATGGTTGCAGAACATGAAGGATCCTGATAGGAGTTTGGCCCGTTGGGCTTTAAGGTTGCAAAATTATAATTTTCTACATTGTTCATCACTCAGGTGCTCAACATCAAATTGCTGATGGGCTGTCCCGATTGCCTATTCTGACCTTGGGACTAGAAAAGGAAGAACGCTTATACAATCTTATTGGACGACCTGAGTTGTGGGATTGAGAAACTGAAGAGAATTGAGTCTTTTTAAAATCAATTACCAATATATACTTTAATTCAGGACGGAGATTTCTATAAGAAAGTCAGATTCAAGTGGTTGCCCTTTCTGCATCCAAACTCTAAATTTCGTGCTGTAATGGTGAGTCTAGAACATGTCAGTCATAGCAGCTTGAAGAAGACTCAAGTATGGTTGAAGACTCGATACTAATGGAACAACATAACTGAATTCATCCAAGAGACCTTTGACTCATCTCTTATTTGTAAACGACATGGAATTACTAACCTTACTTTTCAACATCAAGTTATGCCTCCAACTAAGGCATTTGTGGTGGCTAGCATTGACGTTTTAGGTCCTTTACTTGAGGATTGCATGGACATCAGTATATCCTTATGGCTTTTGACCATTTAACTAAATGGGTTGTGGCCATTTCCATTGCTACCCCCTCGGCTAAAACTACAGCGCTATTTTGATACCAACATATCATTTCTCAACATGGGTGTCCAAAGGTCCTTATGTCAGATAATGGGACCAAAATTACCTCACAACTTATACAGGAATTTTCCAAATTATTTAACAAAGCTCAGCGTCTGTTGTCCCATATATAATACATCTGCAAATGGGGCTATTTATCGAGTTAATGGAACCCTAGTCTCAATTCAAAGGAAGATGGCATCCACTGACCCAACTTGGTGGAATTTTTATTTGCCTAGTGCCTTATTTGCTTATCAGATAAGCTATCATCATATTATCAAGATGTCCCCTTTAAGTGCATATATAGGTGGGATCCTTCATTCCCTGCTGGTGTTCAGACAAATCCTTGAGGAAAGCATTCCAGAAAATTCTGGTTTAATTATGAGGAATCTGGCTGATGAGATTATCCGTCTTCAAGTTCAAGCAATGAAATCAATTAATACAGCCACTTGAAAAGAGACTTAAAGGAATAATCAGCACAAACCTGCCTTACCTTAATACCAGATTGGGGATTACATTATGTACTATCATTCTCGACCTGGTAGGCAAACTGAAAAGTTAGGAGCTAATTCTTTTGGTCCCTATTGAGTTATGTTTTGAAAAGGATTGGAGTATTCAATTGTTCATGTTGATACCAATAAAGTGGTAAATCATATTTATCCTAGGTTTTTAAGAAGTCACCCTCCACCACAATTGAATCTTGAGGGGGAAGTGTTAGGATTTCGCTAAATTTTCTATCTCTGAAAATTCTGCCCCATCAATTCCCCCAACATCATAGAAAGGAGAGAGCAATATATCTCAATCTATCAAAGTTAGTGATCAATCTCACCCTGATCGATTGATTGAATATTAAATTCCACAGAGATTAATTTGCTCTGATATTTTTATATGCCATTATGAAGCCTATAAATATCCCCAATTTTGATAAAAAAATAGGTCAAATTATAACCTGTATTTTAACTTAATTTTTACTGCTTGTTAGAAATTGATGTGACTGGACAATATGCTACCCATATTAGCGAATTAAAGGGGAATTGAGATGAGTCTTGAGCTTTATGAAAAAAGATATATGAATTATAATCAAGCAAAATGAGGACATTTGGAAAATTGAGAGGAATTATGCTGAGATTCAATATGAACGAGAGTAACTTAAAAAAGGAAGAAGAATAGAAGATTACCAAGCCAATGATGCATCTGGCTGGGTAACTGAGGTATAAAGAGCCTGATGGAAGATTAAAAGGGATAGTCTTTTATGAGGAAGAGAGGAGCGCAGAAAGGTCTGCAAGTTATATTCAAAATAAAAGTAATGATAAGGGGCAATAGCTCCGTATATATTTTATTAAGTTTTATTAGAAGAATTGATGATCCTCATATCATTCAATTTTTTTGTTCAGTGGCTAATACCTTGTGCAAATCCAACTTGGCGAAAGTGGACCCAGACGCTGATAAATTAACAGTGGTGCTTACTACAGGGGGCCACTTAACAACTATAGCTGGTAAAACACAATGACTAGTCCTCATTTGTTCTGACATAACCTGATTGGATTACAAGCAAGATACGCTGGAGAAGCCTGGGAGACCTAACTATGAACCAACATTATTTACTGTTACCAAACCAGGGGATGATGAAGTTATGATTAATTTGCAATTTGAGAATTGCCTAGAGCTGATGACTAACCAACAAGGACGCTCCACAAATGTGGCTTTCCAACAACTGAGAAATATTATGGAATGGCTGTTGCACGGATATCGCCTATATGAGGATGAGACTGGGGAAAATACCCTGAGTCTGTTCTATAACCAACGAGATCAAAAGAACCAATATGCTCTGTACATGTCTTATTTAGATGCAACTACTATGGGGTTAACTCGCCACCTCAGTACCCAGAGAATTGAGGAATATTTAGTTGCTTATGTGCAACCTTTGATTTGCCAGCTACTGTGTGTTCTGGCTTGCCATAGTATTGATGAGATGTATTGTGGATTGCACAAGCACAACAGCATGATACTCGCCTCCTGCTTAACTGCCTCGATCATTTGTTTTTGGAAATATGATGGGCACTAGCATAGATGGATCATCGTGTTGGGAATGTTTGCCGTCGATTAGACATTCTAGTACCACAGTTAAACTCAGAATTACCTCGAGTAATAAGAGAACTACTGAAACAGCATGGCCTATCAGCGGAGTGAATTCAGGATGTAACAACCTTGGGGAATAATACCATTTGCTGTATGATGGAGCTAGCTTAATGGGTGGAAGCTCTTGAAGCCATGATTGCTCAGCTCAAGGAAAGAATGACCCTGATGGAACAGCAAGCGGTGGCCCAAGTTGGCTCTCTATTGACAGAATTAGACCAACTCCATATTGAATGGAATACCCAGCAAATGACAGATAACGCGCTTATCCTTTGGTCAACATCTACCAAGTATCTCCAGCTTACTTATCGAGTTACATGACTGGAAGTCATTAGTCAGGCGGAGCACCAATGACCCTTCCCTCTTCTTATTGGTGAGACAAGAGAGTATGCAGACATGCAAGGGCACCTTGATACCCTTAAACAGGCCAATGAGGAATCAGCGCGGGAACAATCCTCCCTTGTTAACCAAATAAACAACACCAACCATCAAGCGGAAAACCTAAGACAACAACAAACCTGCCTGCAGAATATAATTGAGGAAGTTCTTTTGCGATTACAAACTATGGAACAAACACTAAATGAGGAAAGGGAATTCCGCCCAGAATTGTAATACCAATATGAAATGCTGCAACAGGAATTTCAGGATGGGCGATGTAGATGCTATTTGGTTAAGGCGGAACAGTTGGTAAATGAACAGTTTGCAGGGTGTACCAAAGATGGGGGAAATGGGGCAGTTAGTGGTGACTCGAGGGAAGAATTTTATGGATCAGCAAATGAGTATCCATTGGGTGGTACTATGGACCCCCCAAGTGACACCACTTCTTCTGATTCTGTTTTGACAGGTTAAAGCTCATCCAGCTGGCAGTATGATAATTCACCAAATGATGGTTCCCATAGTCGCTCCAAAAACATTACGCCTGCCCCTTACAGCAGAACCTAAGAGCCAAGTGAATTTGTCCATAGAAAAAAAATTACCCCTTTCGAGTCATAATGAAATACTAAACAGTTATTTTAAACATTTTGAATTCATTGTGGAAGGGGCTACCAATCAACGAAAAGAAAAGTGTTGCTGTCCGCTTTAGATGTGGAAAGCGCTGACCAAGTGACCTGCTATCTTCCAAATATCTTGGTGTCTTACACACAAGTAAAAGTGATCATTATCCAACTGTTTGGAGGTGCTAAAAAGATGTCTCAATGGAAAGCCAAATTAATGACTATACAGTTTAACCAAAAAAGACCCTGTCAAAATTTACCAAGCAGTTTTTGGTGGAAGCTCACGTTCTTCTTGGGGCTAATATTTTAACCACTGAGGATTTAGGTATAGTGATGATGGCGGCGGTCAAACCATATTGGGAACTATATAACACTACATTCCATGTGTTGGATGGGGATACTGACCTCATTCAGATTGTGAACGCCTTATGTCAACTCTCTGCCATAAACAGTGCCCCCAACGTAGCCCAAAACCCTCTGTTGCCCCCGCTCCATCCCTTGCTGAATATAGGCCACAGCGACTGGGGTATCAGCTGCTGTAACATATTTATCCCTCATATAGGTTAGTAGACCCTTTCCGGCCCAGGTACGCTTCACCAGTTTGACCGCGACCCTGAAACCTTACTGGCAATTTTTGACCTGGTCCTTTCGGTCCAAATTATATATGTGCACCTTTTATGAACACTTGCTTCCAGTGCGAACAAAGAAGGCATTATGCAGCCAATTGCCCTAGCAAATCACAAGTGTACATAATGTTAACTAAGATAATTGAGCAGGGCAAAGCTCAAGCAAAGTAGAGATGGGACTCTCTATCTCCACTAAGATCAATTCACTTGTCCTAAAATTGCCAATAGACTTTCTGAGTCAAAATCGAACCTCAATCAGACGATTTGTTATACAGCAGCTTTCATTGGATACCCCTGTCTCCGCTTCCAAGTGTAATAGTTTACCCAATCAGGATGAGTTCCTCCAAGATGTGCAGAAGCCATAAGTGTGGCACATCCTGGAACAGACTGGCACCAGCAACGCGATTTCTTAGCTGAACGTCACTCCTTTAGTAGGGGTTAATGTAGCCTTTCTGGTGGAGAAGATTGCTAGTGAGTATCCTCAGGTCAGAAAGGGTATTTCTTCCTTCTTAAATAACACAAAGCCCTTGAACGTATAAGTAATAAACACTGATGGTTCTTCTTACTCAGAAATGTACATTTTGCAACATATTCATTCAAAACACAAAAATCCGCGCTATCATAGACACGGGAGCACCTGTGAACATAGTCTCACCCTGTTGGTGGTTAAACTTAGGTTAAAAATGGATGTGTAACATCGAGTAGTATATGGGACCGTGGGAATGCACAGCACTGTGTCTGAAGGAGCATATAGTTTGTTGCCTTTATGATTTGGGTCAGTTCAGGTATCCACTCCAGTGGTTTTGCCAAATAACAACTACAATATGCTAATCAGCTCAGCTTTTATGAGGAAATTTGGTGTTGTGATAAATATGGCGGAAGAAATTATTACTATGTTCAGCCAACAGATTCCCATATATTTTTCCTCTGGTGGAATCCCAATGGATCCAGTCCATTCCGGTCAGATCAATCTATCATACTGCAATGGAGTAATTCATGTCTGTTATCAGTGACTGAGCCAGTGGACCAGGATCATCCCCAACCAGATATATGAGTACAAAGGGATCCCTCTTTGGGCAACGCGCCCTTTAAGCCTACCATCTGGACACCAGAGTATAATAGGGACTGGACTTAAAATTGATGTCCCTAAGGGGATTTATTGAGAAATCATGGCGCCTCACCAGCACTCACAGCTCAAACCACACGTGGCTCCAGGTTTATTGTTTCTTGGGAATAGGGAGGTGAAGGTGCTGCTCGCGAACCTACAGAAGGAGACAATAACAATCAGGCGGCACAAGTGGTGGCTTACCTACACTTCGTCCCTATAGGGGAAGTTCGTCATATTCATGACTTTGACTCATGGGAAGATCTTAAACTACAGGCTCGCTCCTTGTTTGGCATATTAACCATGGTTCCATGGGAAGTGCTCACGGGATTATTGGTGGATCAGCAAGATAGGACTATGGCATTATTTGAAAAGTATCGGGACATTTTTGCAAATAATGATCATGACTTGGGGTGCGCTCAAGGGGTGGTACATTGGACTGATACAGGGGATCACCCTCCCATTAGTTTTCATCCTGTTAGATGTTCTAGAGCAGCGGAAGAGGTTGCCTCCAAAGAAGTGGATAAATTATCAAGCAATGGATGCTAGAGCCATCAAACAGTCTGTGGGCATCACCTGTGCTCATTGTAAAGAAAAAGGATGGCTCGAATCAGGTGATTATCAACTATTGTAAACTCAATAATGTCAAAAGGAAGGATTCTTGCCCTCTTCCACGAATTGAGAATGCGTTAGACTGATTGGGTGGGGCAAACTACTTTTCCGCCATGGATCTGATCTTGGGTTACTGGCAGATGGAATTTCCATTAAAAAATTGGAAAAAGGTGCGATCATCACCTCAAGAGGGTTGTTCCAGACAACACACATGCCGCAAGGATTGTGTAATTCACCAGCTACATCCAGAAACCCAAAGATATTATTTTAGGTGATTTAAAGATGTCCTGAATCCTAGTTTACCTTGACGACATCAATGTGTTTTTGTGGATTTTACATAGCATCTGGCCCACTTGAAGCAAGAGTTTCAGCGCCTCGCTGCTGCTGATATCAAAATTAAGCCTCAAAAGTGCCATTTCTTTAAAGAGCAATTGGAATACCTCGGGCTTGTTGTGGATTCAAATGGGCTTAAACTGCAGCCAGCTAAAGTGGAAGCGATAGGCAAAATGACTCAGCCAGGAAATAAGCAGGACATTCAGGCGTTTCTGGGGATGGTTGGGTATTATTGACGGTTCATTTCCAATTTCAGCTGCATCAAGGCCCCATTGTTTGAGTTGTTAAAGAAAAATGCTTCCTTCGATTGGACAGAATGATGCCAGAATGCTTTCAATGTATTACGTACTGCATTAGCAAGCGCACCCATTTTAAAATATCTTAACTTCAACAAACAATTCATTGTACAAATGGATGCATCCCTAGCTGATATTAGGGCAGTATTATCTCCGAAGGATGATGACGGCATGGAACATCCTGTCTCATTCTGCAGTTGGAGCTTGAACTGTCATGAACAAAACTACACCATAACTGAGTGGGAGTGTATCTGTGATCTACGCTTAAAATTTTTTTGGGTATATTTGGATGGGGTAAGATTTCATGTAGTGACTGACCACGCTTACTTGCGCTGGTTTCAGAATCTGCATGAACCAGAAGGACAGCTAGCACGTTGGGCTCTGAAGCTGCAAGCAAATGATATTGAGATTTTACATTGACCTGGGGTAAAACATCAAAAATGCGGATTGTCTGTCTCAATGCCTATGGTCGCTATCACAGCGGATCTAGCTGATATAATGTATGAAAAGATGGTGGCGAACCAATATCAGGATGAGCCGCTGCAGGTGATCAAGGTGATGGATGGAATCAGGGAGAATACCATCATATGAGGGGAAGAACTATACAAGTAGATTGGAGACTTGACGCTGAATTTTCCCAAGTTTTCAAATAGACCCTCAATAACTATAGATGCTCATTAGGCTGTAGGCCATGAAAGATTGCGGAAGATGGTAGAGTTTTTGCAACCACATTACTTCTGGGAAAGCATGCATTACGACGTATTGGAAATGGTTAACTGTTGCCATCAGTGTCAAGTGGGAAAACCTTTCCACAAGAAAACCATCTATCAGCTAGTGAAACCCCAGTTCGCATGGTACACTGTTTCTATTGATGTAGTGGGACCTCTGCCAACTAGTGTCAATCAATCCAAGTATATGATTGTTGCCATCAATCATTTTACCTGATGGGTGAAGGCTAGGGCTATTAGCAATTTGGGCGCGGTCACCACTGCCAAGTTTAATATGGAATGTGTGATACAGCAACATGGCTGCCCACAATTCATTCTGATGGACCATGGAACCAACTTGACTTTGCATATCCTGCCAAAGTTAAATGAGTTGATGGCTATTCGTGGGGTTTCAATCACCCCCTATCATCCTGAATCAAATGGGATGGTGGAACGAGTCAATGGAACCCTGGTGAACATACTCCACAAATTGATAACAGATCAGAACTCAGAATGGAGTGCTATTCTACCTACTGCTGTGTTCGCTTATAATATCAGCTATCATTCTGCCACTGGTAAGAGTCCGTTTCAACTGCTATATGGTTGACATCTGGCTCTCCCTGCCTTTCTATATTCCTGTGTAGAGGACACTGGTGGTGTGAATCCTCAGCGATATCTGAAGCAACTCACAGATACATTTATCAAGTTGCAAACAGAAGCCTACTCCACCAGTTTGTCTAAGAAAATTTGTGACCAGGAGGCTGACCAGAAGTTCCAGAGCGGAATTCTGTTGTTTGCTGTGGGGGATTATGTTTTATTCCACGACCAGCATGGATTCAGATGAAAAAATAAGCTCTCTGACATTTATGTTAGCCTGTTCAAGGTTATCAAGAAGACTGGTATGAATGTATACACAATTAAAAAACCTGATGGGGGTCAATTATCAACTGAGTCCAAGTGAAGTTTCTTCGAGCATACAAAATTAAGAGCCTATCATTCAGTCAAAGAGGGGGTAGTGTTGGGAAGTTGGTATGACTGGACAATATGCTACCCATATTGGCGGATTGGAGAAGAATTGAGATGAGTCTTAAGATTTATAAAAAAGGGATACATGAATTATAATTGGGCAAAATGAGGACTTTTGGAAAATTGAGAGGAATTATGCTGAGATTTGATACAAATGAGTGTAACCTAAAAAAGGAAGAAGAATAGAAGATTACAAAGCTGATGATGCATCTGGATGCGGAACCAAGGTATAAAGAGCCTGATGGAAGATAAAAAGGGGTAGGCTTTTATGAGGAAGAGAGGAGCGCATAAAGGTCTGCAAGTTATATTCAAAATAAAGACAGAAATAAGGGGTGATAGCTCCATATATATTTTACCAAGTTTTATTAAAAAGAATTGGTGATACTCACATCATTTGATTTGGTTGCTCAGTGGCTAATACCCTGTGCAAACCCAACTTGGTGGAAGTTTTAGACGCCGAGAAATTAACACTACTTTTTTTTGGAGAATCTGCCCAGTTAACTTTGAGAGAAAACCTGCCCCATAGGAAGTGTAATTCAAAACTTCCAGAAGGGGGTTGCTTTAAAGCCCCTGTCATATTGGTAAACTGACCTTGAAGTCCTCCCTCCTGCCAGCTTGAAATCCGTTCAATATCCTAAAGGAAAACAACCCCTTTTATAGTTTAAGGAGATTAAGGGGTGAAGATATTTTAATACCAATCACCACTTATGAAATCAGGTATTCAGCTGAATTAACCAGATGAGTAAGATAGCTGATTAGTGGGATTTTATTATAAATGCTCCCCTATGATTAAGTCATTCCAAAAATCAATGTAAATTTTAGATTAAGCTTTACCAAGGCAACAAGGTTCTTGAGGGTTATGATATTCTAAATCATCATTTAGCCAAATTTAGATTCACTTTACCTAATTCAGATTCTGCTGCCTCTGACCATTAGCCTTAAATATGTGTAAAAACTAAGTGGCATAACATATATATGGTTCTTCTTTTCTTTAGATTCCTAGTTTCTAGTATTAGTTGTTATTAATAAAATTAACTCCTTTTTGTGGTTATAATTTCCCTTACTTTACTTTTAAATTAGCAGTTGCGAGTTTAATCCTCCTACAACTGGTAAATTGTTATAATCCTGTTCAAATTGCACCTGCGAGCATCTAACCCCGCCAGGATTCCAACAATGGTCATAAGGCATTACATCCTCAACTTTGAAGTGCACCAGTTATTTTCTAAGTTATTATGAGACGTTACATTTTCTGGGTAAACGGGGCTTTAAGTTCCATTTAGTTTACCATATTGACAAATTTGGAAAATCTAATTGCAGTCAATCATTTAAGTGAAAGCTTACTCAAGCTATAGTACTTTAAAGGATGGTAGTTTGGATTTATTAGTTAATTGGGTGCAGTACTTCGCCTGGTTAAAATGATACCAAAATTTTTTAGAAAATGTTTTGAGACCAACCTTCTCTGTTGGTTGTCTATTCCATTAGATAAAGGATATTTTATCTAATTAATTACTAAATTACCGTTTGCTGCATTTTTGGGTTACATCCTCATTGAAGTTTAAAGGGGTTTAGTTATATGCTATGGAGAAATTGGATCTTACTAGAAGGGGCTACTATAACATTTAGTAGTCTTATTTGTGGAGAGTTAGAGAACATCTCCTGAAGGTTGATTAAAGACCCTTTTTGCTACTTGTGAGATTTTTTTCATGTGATTCCTTCAATTTGGTGATTTGATGCTATGACTGGTTGCCATTGTCACTAGTAATCACATCATGGTGTTATCATTTGTTTTGATGATTAACCAACTTGAATAACCCCTTTTTTTGCTGCATACTATAACTATTACCCTCCCTGCCAGTAATTAGTGGCTTTGGGCTGTTCAAGGCACTGCTACACAGGATTTGAATTTTTCAAAAACGTGTATAATTAAGAACCTGACCTTGTTTGGCCTCTCAGGTCATTGAGGGGTTGTTTCAGGGTTTCCCCTGTGCTTTAGACTGCGATATAGAAGATTTGAAACTTTCAATGGACGCGGGCCAACCTGTGTATTGAAATCAGCACTAAGGCGGCAATACACAACTACACAGGTTAGAACTTTATTAGATAGTAAACTAGGAAATTTATGAAAGTATTCCTAAATACAGTGACCACTAAAATATTGGCAAAGATATGATTAGAACAGCTAAAACTAGCTTTGTGAAAACAAAATTTCCATAATTTCGCATTCTCAACATAATAAAGTTCACACTAGAGCTGTCAGCCATTATCCGCTAGTTAAAGTGGGTGCCAGACAAAAGTTTCCTTAAAGCTTCCTCACATTCTGATATGGCTTCCTAGGCTGTTAGCTTAGGCGCCATTTTCGGAATTTTTTATTAATAATAATCCCTTTGTTTGGACCATTTGAAAATAAAGATTCATGGCGGCTCCCCCTTTTGGGTTGGGCACCATTAGTGCTAAAAAAATTCACACTAAATGCCAAGCTGTGCATAGGTATCATGAATAATGGTAGACATCATTGGTTTTGATTTTTGGGATATCATCTTGACAATTATTTCATGCCATCAAGGCAAAGTAAAAAATAGGAAAGATAAAAATAATTGTCAGAATTTTTAACCAGATGGAATCCTCCAATGATTAATCATTATTTGGGTTGAAATGGCCAATCCCAGTAGAATGGCTTATTGAATAAATTTCGTATAATTTAATATGATTGATGGTTAGTTGCTCCCCAATTTGGGTTGAGCTGAAATTAGTATTCCGCCAAGTTTGGAAGTAGGTTTGAGTGGGGCCAATTGATGGCCCCTAATTAGTAAAAGGATTACTTTCAACTAATAGCTAAGGATGATCCAATTGGTATCAGTCATCAGAATCAGTGTTTGACACCAACTGCCATTCATGGTGCATTGTGGGATTTCTGGTGGAAAGCTGATGTATCTGCTTCAATCATTCACCTATGAAATTGCTACCGATAATCCAATGTTAATGGATCCAACAATTATGAGTTTGAGGTGATTGAAGTTGTTTCCAGTGCCTCATTTATTATTTAGATAAGATGAGAAGAGATGTTGGTGAGATGCTGAGATATTCTTGAGTAAAAGTGAGCGACCAATGTTGTTTCCAGTGCAAAATCAATTTGAAGGTCGAAGCCAAATTTGACATTTCTTTAGATTAATATTTTATATGGCTCACTGGTGACTTAAGGCCAAGGATGAGCCAAAACTAATTCAGACATTGGGAAGGATAAAGTGAAAGGGTCGACGCCAGAGAAGAGAATAGTGTAGAAGAAGAAGAGTGATTGGCTGGAAGAACCAGCAGAAGAGCTGATTGGTCAGTAGTGGGCGCAGTAGCCCTTTTGTAGATAGTATAAATACCTGACGATTCCCTTTCAATAAATATCTCCCTTTGCCTATTATACTTTTTTATAAGTTTATTATTTGTTTTGTTGGTTGGAGTTTAGTCTAGGGGATCTCCAAATGGCGCGGGTGATATGCCAAGGGGTTAGCTGGCGCATCTGGCCCCATTGCCTAAGGTGAAATGGCAAGGTCTGATCTGTCTTCATACTGGTTAGCCTGCCAACTAGCAGAGCCCATAGTCAATTTTCTAACATGGGTGCTCACTATAGGGGGACTATGCTGGTTGGTGCTGAAGTAGCTAAAGGTTGAAGAGGTGATGGGGGTGTGCCACTGTGGTTTGGTTCCAGCTGTTAGTATGGCGGGGAGGGGCAGCCCTGGACGCCTGCTCCAGACTCTGAGATTGGAAGTAGGAGGATTACCATCTGGTTAAGTGTGAGGAAATGTCAGAAGTATCACCAGATGAAAACCTTCAATGATTTAGCATTATTTGGGATGAAATGGCCAATCTCAGTTATATGGCTTATTGACTGAATTTTATATGATTAATTTGATTGCTGGTTAGTTGCACCCAAAATTGGGTTGAGATGAAATTAGTATTCCGCCAAGTTTGGAAGTAGGTTAAAGTGGGGCCATTTGGTGGCCCCAAGTTAGTATATGGATCACCAGCAACTAATTTATGAGGATGATCCAATTAGTATCAGTCAGTGGAATCAAGATTTGACACCAACTGGCTTTTTGGACTGTTTTGGGATTTCTGGTGGAAAGCAATTATTCGCTTAAAAACGTTCATCTATGAATTAACTGCCTGTACTGATAACTCGATGTTGGCACATCCAACAATTATGAGTTTGAGGTGGCCAAAGTTGTTTACAGTGCTCATTTATTATTGAGATAAGATAAGAAGAGATTTCAGTGAGGTGCCAAGATATTCTGAGTCAAAGTGAGCGACTGAAGTTGTTTCCAGCGCTTGTATATCAACTTGAAGGTCTAGCCCAAATTTGACATTTATTTGATTAATATTTTATATGTCTCACCTGCGACTTAAGGCTTAGGATTAGTCAAGTTTAATTTGGACATTGGGAAGAATGGAGTGAAAGGGTCGACGCCAGGGAAGAGAATAGTGTAGAAGAAGAAGTTGAGTGATTGGGTGGAAGAACCAGCATAAGAGCTGATAGGTCAGTAGCGGGCGCAGTAGCCCTTTTGTAAATAGTATAAATACCTGACGCTTCCCTTTCAATAAATATATCCTTTTGCCTAATCTACCTTTTTTTATAAGTTTATTATTTATTTTGTTGGTTGTAGTTTAGGCTGGGGGATCCCCAAATGGCATGGGTGACATGCCAAGGGGTTAACCTGAGCTGCTAGCTCTGACGCCTAAGATAAAACGGCAAGGGCTGACCAGTCTTCATATTGGTTAGCCTGCCAACTAACAGAGCCCATAGTCAATTTCCCGACAATAATAAAAAGGGATTTGATTAATGATTCCATAATGCTTATAAATTGATATGAAAAGATTCAGGGAAAATTGGCTGGTGGGGTGATAGGAATTCAATCCTTGATAGCTATGTAGATACATATAAAATTGGGCGCATGGTAAGATAATTCACTGTAACTGAATTCAAGGTTTTATCAGCGATGTCAGGAGAATTTAAGTAACTTAATTGATAGATTAAGGTTGGTGACAAGGCCTGAGGAGTTAAAATACTTAAACTATAATGAAAAAATAAACTAAAATAGAATAAAGTTAAATAAAGAATAGAATGGTTGGGCAAACCAATTTGCAACTTTTCTCCCACATGACCAAACAACCCATAACAGAATGAGAGGGGCTAGTTTAAACTAGAAAGAATAGGTCACTAGGGAAGGAAGCACTTAATCATAAGCAATGATCTTATTATTTTAAATATGCACTGATTAAAAGCAGCTGATTTCTAAAATCACTTTAATTTCTCCATGGTTAGGATAAATGTCACTATAAGACACAGCAGGATTCCTTTTGTATTGGTAGAGTGGCGGAAGGATCTTACCTTACATTTCTCCGGGAATTTATAGAGTAATATCAAGTTCCAATGAGGGTCTATTGCTCTGAGTTAATACTGTACTTGTGTGCAGCGTGGAGGGAAATCCCGTTGCACTTGGTAACTCAGTATGGCAAATTTAAGGACTCCAGCGCCCCTTATAATATGTATTGTAAATAATCCTCTAATTATACTTAACATTAACTTGTAAGGAAGTTTTTGAGGTAGACTCAAGATGAGTGAGGGATTCAATTTCCACTGGCACTGGACGCCGCGTAGGCATAGTATGTACATTATCTGCTGGGCTATGCTCACTATATAATGAGAAATCCACCGTAGCTTCATCTGATGATGGTAACAAAGTCAGCGAATTTATCTGAGCTTTCCATAAATACCCATAAGGCTTATTTACTCCTTAGTATCATTTGATTGTTTGATAACTGCTCCTAACAGGATTGGCTCATCTTTGACAGAGTACTAATTATAATAAAGATGGAAATGTTGTCCACCTACTAAAATATTATCCTCAAAAATTGGATTTCAATTCATATTTTCACATAAATTAAGCCTCATTTAGAAGCTTATAGTTGTCAATTGGTAAGACAATGGCGGCAGAAGACAAAATTGGAGTGCATAACCCCTAGTGGAAAGGAGTTATATGCTTCTAGTGAAGTCATGGCATTGGGGCCTGCGGTGCAATATTCTTTACCATGATAAATAATGAGGTTGGTCGCCATTTTTCCACTAGTTTGAAGAAAAATGATGTTGATGGGAGCGCCATTGTCCTATTATAGTCCAAACTTGTTAGTTTTACAATAATATCCACTTAAGGACCTGCAGCGTGAATTATGGGCTGGTGAGGGTGTTTATCTCTATAGTATCCGCCTAACTCAAGTAGCTATATAGTTAATTGTTCATCTGAAGCTGCAGAGCCGTAACAATATTGTGGATATATTTTTAGGGGATGGGTCCTTGTGGAGGCAGCATCCCACTATAGGTAAATCATCAATTGGGATAAAACAGGATCTTGGGGATATTACCACGGATCTCTTTATTTCTTTTTGAGTCCAGATGACCTGATCTTCAAAGGTTTTGGATAGCTACCTTTTTTTCTTTGCTGAAAAAGTCTTTATACTAATATTATTCTGTCTGGCAAGGAAATCTAATAAACTACAATTTTTCTTAAAATTGTGAGGAGAAAGAGTAAATTTTACTAGCTGATTCTATCAATATAAGGGAAATTAGGGGAGGTGTCTTAAGTAAAATCCAAACAATATAAGCTTTAATCTAATAATATAAACAAATTGGGGATTCAGTGGCAGCCCAATTAACTCGCTTTATATTGAACATGTATCATTGATTGGTTTTGAACCCTGAAATTAAGTATCTCTGAAGGAGCATTAGTTGACCAAGTAATTTGGGGTCAATCCCTAACTCTGAGATTCATAAAATTTTATTGGGAATTTATCCCAATTAAAGCTTGGGCTATATGGTCAGATTGGTATTAAATCATCAGCTGACACATCCAAATCTACCATTTATGTAGGAATCTTGACAGTAAGCATGAATAGTTGGTGACTATAGGATATCCCAGGTGTTTCCGCCAGGGCTTTTACCAAATCCTTATCAGAGGTAATTTCAATAAATTGATACTTGACTCTTTTTGGAGACCTTGGATTTAAGAGCACCAAAAGTAAGGGCACAATGACATAGGTAATTTACAATTATAGTGAAGGTTTTGTTGGAATTTAAAATGGGTATTACGTCCTGATACAAATCTTTGTGGGGCTCACATTTGTGGCAGAAAGCTTTCTGAGTGTCACAATGGCTCAAAAACTGGGTCCCACAATATACTTGAACTTCTACTAGAAACACTAAGCAAAGGGCAAAACTTCCTCACCTGGATTAAGTTAATTGCTGGAAAAACGGTTTTCCAGCCTATCATCAGATCTTCCCCACTAAAATCAACAAAAATAGTAATGTTTTGCATCAAGGTAAGTGTCAGGATTACTACCTGAACTGAAGATTTAGATGTATCAGCTAATGGGAATTGATCCCAATCCAACCAAATAGCCCAAACATCGGCCAGGATGTTGGAATCAGGAATAGGTGTAGGCTCACTGTTGCTAATTTTTCCCCAGATTACAACGATGCTGTAGGAATTTAATCTCTACTGCCAAAATAAAAAAGGTTTTTTTACCACTAGTTTAGATAAAAAAAAAGTGTATACTAAAAAGTAGGGTTTTTATAAGTTTTATTAGTGGTAGTGAGGGTTTAAAGAAGTCAACCCTCTCAATAGGTCAATGATAGTATTAAAAATGTCCAGACTCAAAATTTGGATTGCTTAGTAATGTCCAAATCAGAAAATATAGGAATTTGACCTATTGGAGCTTGATTCTCACTTGATTTCATTGGAACAACCAAATGAGGGTCAATAAAATAGATAGGACCATTTGTTAGGCAAGGTTTTAATATATTGCACCCAATCAATGGGCAAGAAAATATCTTCACCTTGTTGATCCCCTCTACCCCTATAAAAGGGGTGGTTCCCCCAAATTTTGAACTGAACTATTTGAGGGGCCATGGATGATCCTTAGCACAACTTTCTATATTCAGCTGAAGCTTTGGCACTGTAGGAATCCAGCTTTTCTGTGCTCACAGTGCTAACGCCGCTGGATTTCACATAAATTTTTAATAAATTTAATAAACTTTAACTAATAGAACTTGGGTTCTAAGAGTTTTTATTAGTAATGTGGGACAAGAAAGAAAGTTGATCCCCTCATCATATGACCAATCCATATTTAAACAGTATCAAGGGTCAGAGGAAATTTTGTATTAAGTTTGGTATGGATTTGTACTGTAAAAACTAGAAAAATACTATAAAGCAGCTTATTAAAGGTTGGTATACCTTCTTTATTTTGGCTGGACGATAGAAGGGGAATTACTATTGGCTAAAATATACCCATGAGGTAACAATTTTATAACTTCATCCAATCCCCATTTGTAAAATCTTTTGTGCCTTAGACCCCCGCTACTCCTATAAAAGGGGTGGTCCCTGCATAGGTTCTTTGAAGGACATGAGTGAGGCTAGTTTACCGCCTGATAGGTGCCCCAATGTCCATCACATGGTCAGGATAATCTGACTTCATAATTTCATGGGTGCTTCCCAATAATTATCAGATCTATGTTACCCCAATATATGGGGTTCCACTGAGAATCAACCAGGGTCTTAGGTCAATTATATCATTATTATTATTAAAATAATGTTTAAGTTCACAACAAGCTTATAAATGGCTAATATTTCCCATTTAAGCTGAATTTCAACCCAGGACACTCGTCCTTTGCCTGAGAGGGCAAATGTCTGACATCACTCCCCTCAAGGATGTTGGGGGGAGAATAAAACTGAAGAAAGCGGCCATGTACTCAATTGATAGTGATTTCTATAGCTAACGATTTTATAGAGTATTCAATGCCTCTTTTGTAGGTGATAGTTTAGGGACCCTCCTTGATACAAAATTACTGCTTCTAGGAGTGATGCGGTTATGGTATTACAATACCATGTCAGACATTTGGAATGTAGGTAGGGGGTGCGGAGCTCATTATCAGCCTGCCCTTCTTTAATCACTGTTCTTGATAAATTAGTCATCGCCTCAGATTGGAGTTGAATGATGCGCTAAGTCAACCTTTACTGACTTTCTAAGGTTCCTCAACCCTAGAGAAAAAACGTCTTTAACTTAGAGGGCAGGTATTTCGGTTCCCGCTTATACAATACACGGAATGGAGGCATTTTAAGGATCTGGTGGAAGCAATCTGGTATGCCATAAGAGCACTGGGTAAGAATTGATCAAGTGAAGTGGATCAGAAAAGCCATTTTTCATAGAATGGATACCAATGTTCCATTAGCTCTCACACAGTCCCTTTGGTAGATGGATTGTATGGAGCCAAGGAAAGTTGTTGAGCCCCATGGATGTGGCCACAATTTTGACTACTCTGGAGGTGCGGTTTTTACCATTATCGCAGAATAGTACTTGAGGACAGCCATGTTAAGAGAAAATAGTCTGATGTAAAAAGGTGGCTGTGGCCTTGGCCGTTCTGGAAGGGATGGCCACAGCTCCCACCCACTTAGTGAAATGGTCAACGGCTACCAGGATAAATCGGTTGCCATTAATATTCTGAGGGAGGGGACCTACTACATTCAGACTAATGGTGTGAAAAGTTTGTTGAGGGGTGGTTGGTTGATACTGATATCTAGTCTTGAAACTGGATTAAATATTGCAAGTAATGCGGGCTTCCAAGAATTCAACAATAGATTCCATCATTCCATCCCAATAAAACTGATTCTTAATCCACTCATAAGTCTTCTTGTCCCCTCCATGATCTATAGTGGAGTGAGCTTCTAGGATAGCAGGCACATATTCCAAGAGCTGAAGGTAAGGCAGCCATTTTGTCCCCACCCTGCTTATACAACTTCCCGTTCTCCACTTTAGTGTTATGGGAGGTCTGGAACACATTTTCTGTACAGGCTCATCCTCATCTTCCCAGTCATTGGGGGTCACTAAGAGATCATGTAGCCTCTCCGCCTCACTGTTATTCATGTGAAGGACTGGTAGCCAAGTCAACCCATCAATATTCATGTGATGTGTTCCAGAATGGTGTTTGATCTTCATATCTTAAGGCTTGAGCTTTAGAGACCAGCGAGCTAATCGTCCAGTAGGATCTTTCATGTTCTGTAACCATCTTAGGATGTGTGATCAGTAACAACAGTGAAGGTAGTTCCATATATGAAAGGGCGGTAGTGCTTTAAAGCTCACATAACATCAAGACATTCCTTTTCCGTTACACTGTAGTTACAATCAGCCTTTGACAGCATCTTACTATAAGGAATACATGATGATCTACACCTTTTTCATTCAATTGGGCTAAGATGGCCCCAATGGCATAGTCTGAAGCATCAGTGAATAAAATGAAGGGTTTATTATAATCTGGGTACCATAGGATAGGGTGCTGTTGCATCAGTTGCTCTAGCGTCTCAAAAGCGGCCTTCTGTTCTGCACCCCATTGAAAAGGAGTGTTCTTAGTCGATAGGATACATGAGGCTCGCTTGGTTGGGCAAAATTAGGGATGAACTGATGGTAATATCCCAGCATCACAGAAATACCTTAATATCCCTTAAATTTTTAGAGGGATGTATTTTTGAGATTGCTTCAACCTTATCTTGGATTATTTGAATTCTCTTTTGAGATTTGTAATGGCCAAGGAAATCCAGTTTCTTTGAAAGAAAGTTCACTTTGAGTGCTTTAACTTGATATTCGACTTATGCAGTCATTAAAACACCTCCTTCAGGTAATCAAGATGCTCGTTAAATGTTTTTGAAAATACTGTGATGTCATTGAGGTAGATGATGAAGCAACTTAACTTTAAGTCCTGCATGATATGGTCCATTGCACGCTGAGAGGTGCAGGTGCGTTGCATAACCCTTGAGTTAATTGGGCTGCTTGGAAGAGACCATACCACAAATGAAAGAACATCTCTCCTGGTCTTGAGGGGAGAGGTACATTTTTCAATAGCCGCTAGCTAAGTCAATGGATTTAAAGAAGTAAGAGCCAGAGAGGTAAGCCAAGGCGTCATCAATGCAAGGGAGTGGATGATTATCCTTTTTTGTGAGGTTATTTAACTTGTAGTTGTCCATGACTATCCATTGACCTCCACTTTTTTTATTAGCAGGAGGGGGAAAGACCAAGGGCAATGTGAAGGAACTAAAACTCCGCGTCTAGTAACCGCTGAAGCTCTGTCCACATTTGCTGTTCTTCCATCTTTTATTTGCGGTAAGGTTTTGATCTAATAGGATGGGCATCACCCACATCAATGGAGTGGCACCAGCCCTACATGTGGCCATAGTCATTATCTAGTTTGGAGAATATATCGCTATAGTCATCGAGGTGAATGTGAACTTTTCAAGCTCATCTGGGGTCAGCTCATCAGAGATATGGACGTTGGGTAAGGTACATACCAGGTTGTCCGTTGGCAGGCCCATATCCATCATAGAACCAATAAGGTGAATTTGTTCAATGTCCTCCACAAGGACTAACAAGCCTCTGCCAATCTCCTCGTGTTTTTTTTACAACTATGTCCTTTGATGTAAGGTTTCCCAACAACAAAATAATGGGCCTCTGGTAATTTGGGTCAAGAACGCCAGTCAATGCCCAAGGCTCCAAGGTACTATTGCTCTCATTACTAATGAGGTGCAACAGACAGTGGCGTGGGATTTGAAGCGTGACTTTTGTGTCAAACGATCGTTGTTCACCAGGATTAATCAATTCTTAATCAGCAGCATTAAAAAATATACCTTCCCTAGCTTCCACTGAATCAGGAAATTTTCTTGGTGTTGCGCCCAGAGTTGGAATAATGCAAAGTCATAGATGAAAAGGGATATGCCATCAGATAAGAGTAAACGTTCTTATTTGGTTCTTTATTGGATAAGACTAAAGGGACTTCATAGTTGAGTAACAAGAGGAAACCTTACTTCAGGTTAATTGTTCCTTCATAAATATTTGTAAATTGATTATCTATGAGCATATCATAGGCGAAGTTGTCCAAAGCCACTGCATGGTCTGATAATATAAGCTTCCTGAATCGAATGGGAAGGGAAGAATATGCCCTAATAGCTTGGGTAATATTGGGCCTTCAGTTAAAAATTCTTGCGTGTACTCCAAGTCTGGAGCTAGCTTTATCTTCTTGATAAGCTTTATGGAGATCACGTTAACTGGGGAGCTAGTGTCCAGGATAGTCAGTATTTGGACCTTTTTAATGAAAACTTAAACCTTAGTGAGCGTTCCTCCAAAGTTAGGTGACAAAGCTAAGACCTTCTTAAGCCGGAAGGTGGAAGTTAGCTTTTTAGAAGTCTCAGGATATCTATCCATGAGGGACTTTATGAGATGAACCCGCTAGAGAGGGCTTATCAATCCAACTAATAATTGGTCGCCATCGCTGGTAGTGTTGTAAACTTTTAGACGCCCTAGTATTTGGCTGAGGTACGGTTCTCAAGTATGGTGGTCTCATCTACTCCTCCAGTGTTCAAATGATCAGGCACTTCTACTTATGCGGGGCTCCAAATATGTTGTAACCAACGTCATCATAACTGACCTCATATTCCTCCTCAAGGGTATTCTCAACAATGGGCAAGGTTGCGATAGAGGTAAGTGATATGGCCACAGAAGATTGGGTAGCCTTGGGGCCGCATTTACCAGCTTTGCTGGAAGAAAAGGCACAGAGGCTTAGGGTGCGCTTGTGTGAGAGTATGGTATTAGATACCTTACAGGGCTCAGAATCATAAGAAGGAGTGATATTCATTTCTGAGTCGCACTGGGGAAGTAGGTTTCATTGGGGGATAGGTACAGGTATGTTCACCCCCAACAGTTCTACAGGCGAAAACTCCTCAAATGTTAGAACTGAAGATTCCACCACAGTTTCAAGCTCTCATCCACTTGGCGTAACTTTCTGAGCAATTTATATGGAAAAATTAAATCTCAATTACCCACTGTATTTTTTCTCTGATGTCCTCAGATTCCCCACCAGCTTCCCAAGTGTAGGCAGTGGCAAAACTCCCCCACCTTTTTTTTTTTTCTGACAGGAAATCGCACCCAAACTGGCTCGCCCAGCCATACCAAACCCCTGGGACTTGTTCC
This sequence comes from Massospora cicadina, assembly GCA_022478985.1. NCBI lineage: Eukaryota > Fungi > Entomophthoromycota > Entomophthoromycetes > Entomophthorales > Entomophthoraceae > Massospora > Massospora cicadina. The sequence goes on along the minus strand of JAKSZP010010512.1, from coordinate 356,456 downwards.
TTCTAAGGATCTTGACGCCCACCTTTCTCAAACCCAAGCAGTACCCCATTGCCCCCTAGTGTTCCCCTAGAGCAACATGCATTTCAGCCTTAGGGTTGACTATGAGAAACATTTCCCCTACCATGGCCAAGCCATTATTAAAATGGCTCAAGCAGTGATGTGTCCCGACATTTTTATTGACTTCTGCCCCTATAAAGGATATTTTGATCTCAGCTTCACCTGTAACGCCAATGCTGCCACTGCGGCAACTGTGCACCTGGTTTTCCAGGAACTCCTCTCCCCAAAATTTGGACCCAGCTCTCAGCGAATACCACTTTGATGGTTCAGTTCGCTGGTTTGCCCACCCATTTTCCCCCTTAGGTCTCCACCAGGAGCTGATGGAAGGTTTGGAAGCCTTCGGCTTCAACCCCATTTTGCAATTTGTGGTTCCAAATGGGGCCACACGCATTGCTGGGCCTTGGACGTATGCCACAATCAGCCCTTTGTCAAATAAAGTTGCCCTGATAAATCCCTCTAATGCCATTATCCCCTCTGCCCATGACCATCTTGTCTGGGCCCGCATTGAGGGCGGATGGATGATCTTTCCATCTTGTTTCAAGTTGGACCAAAATTTCGCAAGTGCACATCCCTAGCTGCTTCTGACGGCGCTGATTTTTCATCCGCCGTCCTCCAATCTGCTTCCAACACTGTGCAAGCTTTGGTATGGGGAACAATCCTACCTCCCCTCCCCCAAAGCCTGATGCTGCAGCTGCACCTGCAGCCACCAATCAGCATACTCCTCGCCCCAGTGCCACAAATGCTCCCTCTAATCAAGCACCATCTTGGACCCCAGTCAATCCCATACTTCCTTCAACAAATCAACCAAACCCCAATAATACGCCAATTCCCTAATTCAATTCAACCAGAACCCATAGGATTATTGGCTGAAGTCGACGAATTAGGTAATTTTATTGAAGAACATCTCTGAAATTAGCAGTTCTATAATGCAGAATGGGATGCCAAATTTTCCCCTCATTTATATGCCTCACAGCCAAATGCTGAATCATTCTACAGTAACCATCAGCTTGTAGTAGAAGCAGATGCAACACCAGATTGTCGTCCCCTCCACAAAGCTGTCGCCAAATAAGTGGCGTTGCTCACAGGAGGTATTCTCCTCCTGTTAGCCCCTCATATCTTTCCCAAAAAATAAAATTACAATGAATCAATTGCACAAAAATGTAAACAATAATATCCAAAATGTGTCAACTGTAGCACGGATTCTAAAGCTAAGATTAGCTGAACCAATAGTACCACATTCGTTAAACCACTAGACATGCACATTAAAGCCTAAAATGCTTTAGCTGAATATATCACTGCCATTTTCATAGCTGGCAAATTTCCATGATTTACCAATCATTAATAATATTGAACCACATGCTGCTATGCCCTGACGCCCTTGATATCCACCTTGACACGTACCCTACTCTGGGATGAGGAAGCTGCAGCTGAAAGATGAGCCCCTCAATCCCCCTCCCCTTCCATTATGGAGGGATAAGCAGTTTCCGCTGCCCACTTGGTTAGTTGTTTCATTTGGTGTGGTTAAATTCAATCTGCTCATTTGGGCGTTTTGTTTGAATCAAATAGTTATGTTAATTTTAGTTTTACTTTTAGTTTTTAGTTTTGGTAATGTCCATCCCCTGGTCAGCTTAACTCAGTCAAATAAAAAAAGATTCCACCACAGATTCTTTTTTTGTTGCACAGCTATAGAAATCAGCAAATTCTAACAGAGCCTCATTTATGTCGCAGATGTTTTTGAAGTAGCACTTTACTGAGTTGATATGTTGGGTTTGAGAGGGTTAAGAAGCTAACCCAGTTAACATGGCACCAATAGCATCATATAGGGTTAATGTGTTAGACGTTAACAACCTTTTTTAAAGGTAAAATATCTTTGCAAAATCGGCAGGTGTTTCTTCCTCATACATTCTTAGGCGCATAAAGGCCTGTCAATCCAAGTTAAGACTCTATTAAGAACAAAAATTAGCTAAGAGAGCCTCTTTTACTTCTGCCCAGGTATGCAGATTGTAAAAGTATGGGACTATAATTCCTGAGATAAACGACTCAAGCAAGAAAGGATGCGTTTGAATTTCTGCTTATCTGATTAGTCTTGTGTTACTGATTCATAGACATATAAGAGCAAACCTATAATCCCTTATCCGGGGGTGAACTTGTCCTTAAGGGGAAGTTTATAAGGGCGATAATCAAGCTCCTAAAGGCGGGACAAAGTGCTTGATAGTTGCTTACAAGAGCAACTATTTTTGGTGTACAGGGATCCCTGTAGTGAGCACCATTTTGTAATATCCAGCTTTTTATGTGCTCACTTGTGCTAACGCCGCTGGATCCCACAAAAGTTTTGATAAAATTTAATAAACTTACACTAATAAAAACCTTGGGGTTTCAAGAGTTTTTTTTTGTAATGCGGGGTAAGAAAGAAAAAGTGATCACCTCAATATCTGACCAATACATATTTAAACAGTTTCGAGGGTCAGAGGGAATTTACTAGTAAGTTTGGTATGGATCATTACTGTAAAAATTAGGAAATAATATAAAGCAGCCTATCAAAGCTTGGAATACTGACTTCATTTTTCCTGAATGATAGCAGGGGAATTATTATTAGCTAAAATGTACCCATGAGGTAACAATTTTATAAACTTCAGCCAATCCACATTTGTAAAATCTTTTGCGCCTCGGAGGACCCCCACCACGCCTATAAAAGGGGTGGTCCCCTCTTAAGTGCTTTAAGGCTTAATTAAGGCTGGGGGAGTACCGCCCAATAGATGTCCCTTGGTCCATCGCATGGTCAGAGTAATCCAACTACTCAATTTTATGGTTGCTGCCTGATTATTATCAAAAATTATGTTGCCCCAATTTGGGGTTCCACTGAGAATTGACCAGGGTCTTTTGGCCAATTTTATTGTTGTTATTAAAATCGTATTTAGGTTCATCACAAATATGCAAATGGCCAACATTTCCCCATTTTGGCTGATTTTGGCCTAGGAAATTCTTCCTTTGCTGCTGAGAGGGAAAATGTCCAACAGGAACAACTCAATTTAACAAGAGCCAGATGAGTTGGCTGATAATTGGATAGTTTCAGATTTCTCCAATTTGATAGTTTTCATTAAGAATTGGCTAAGGTCTTTTGGCCAATTTTGTCATTATTATCAGTCAAACCATTATTACAATATCGGACTTGTATTTGTCTGACATCACCCCCTTCAAGCATGTTAGGGTGAGAATAAGGCCGCAAGAACTGTCCATTAACTCAGTTGACAGTCACCCCAGTAGCAATGGATTTTATAGAATATTATCATCTCACTTACATGTTCCTAAAAAAGGTCCCAACCAAATAGACCCAAGCTTCTCCCTTCTATGAGTGATCTGATTATGATAGTGCAGCACCATGTTGGATTAATGGAAGAGATGTAGAGGGGCTGTAGCTCATTAGCGGCTTGACCCTATTTTTTGACCGTTTTGGCCATATTAGACATAGCATCTGATTGTAGCTGAATGTTGTGCTGGGTCAACTTCTTCATGGCTTGCTCAGGGTTAGTCCCATCAGTAAAAAGATTTGGCTAATAAGGCTGGCAATCCAGGTTCTCGTCCATACAATACATGGAAAAAGGACATTTTTAGAATTCTATGGTAACTAATATGGTAGCCCATGGGGGCACTTGGTAAGTACAGATCCCAGTGAAGGGGGTCAGAAGAGGCCATTTTCCGTAATATAGAAATCAGGGTCCCATTTTCTTTTTACACAGTACCATTGATTGAAGGTTATTAAGGCAGAAAAGCTCTGTTACATGCCCTTGGAGGTACCGAGGATCTTCTCCACCCAAGGGGTGAAGTTTTTACCATTATCACAGAGAAAAACTTGGGGAAAATCATTTCAAGCGAAAATATAATGATGGAGGAAAGTGAAAATGGCTTTAGCCGTCTAAGCTGGAAGTGCCACAGCCTCGACCCATTTGGTAAAGAAATTAATTCATACCAAGATAAAATCGATTTCAACAAATAGTTTGAGGTAGAGGGCCAAACACATCGAGATTTATTCTGTGGAAAGGCTGTTGAGGGGTGGTAGGGTGATATCTATACTTGGTCTTGAAGCTGGGTTGATTTTCACATGTCAGACAGGCATCCATTAGTTCCATGATGGTCTCAATGATTCCCTCCAGTAGTAGCGTTCTGTCACCCACTCATAGGTTTTCCGCACTCTGCTATGCCCTAGGATGGCATGAGACACCATAATTACATGTACTCGCTATGAGGGTCGGATTTAGGGTAACCAGTTCACCCCTACTTTCTTTTATAGATTCCCATTATCCACCTTAATGTTACAGGAGTGTAAAGCTAGCATCTTCTGGACGGGTTAATCCTCATCATCCCTAGCGTCAGGGGTCATTAGGAGGTCATGTAGCCTCTCCACTTCACTATTATCTAAGTGAAGGATGGGCAGCCAAGTCAACACATCAGCATTCATGTGACTAGTCCCAGCTCAGTGCTTAATGGTCATATTGTAGTGCTGGAGCTTCAAAGCCCAGCGTTCCAACCGCCCAGTAGGATCTTTCATATTATGTAACTACTTTAGAGAGACATAGTCAATGATCACTTTAAATGAGGTCCCATATAAGAAAGGGTGGATCTTTTAATAGCAAGCAAGACAGCAAGGCACTCCTTCTCAGTGACACCGGTGTATCGCTCAGCTTTTTAGAGCAGCTTGCTGAAGTATGATACAGGATGATCGACCCCATTTTTCATTCAGCTGAGCCAAAATAGCTCCAACGGTGTAATTGGAGGCGTCTTTGAACAACGTGGAGGGAATACTATAGTCAGGGCGGCGTAAAATTGGCCATTGCGCAGAAGCCTTTTTGGCGTTTCAATAGCAGCCTGTTGTTCCGCTCCACAATGGAAAAGGGTGCTCTTAGCTAAAAGGCGTACAAGGCTCTCACTGAGATGAGCGAATTTGGGGATGAATCGATGGTAGTACCCCAACATGCCCAATAACACCTGAATATTATGGAGTGTTTTGGGTGTCAGAATTTTAAATATCGCCTCAACCTTATCACGTAGAGGCTGGATCCTATATGGGGAGATAGCGTGGCCCAGGAAATCCAATTTCTTCTGGAAGAATGTACATTTAGTGGGCTTCAGCTTAATATGAGAGGCCCGCAGGCTTTGTAAATTTTCGTTTAAGTGTGGAAGGTGTGTATTGAACGTTTTGGGAGAATATGGTGATATTGTCAAGGTAGACAATCATGCAACTAAGCTTCAGATACTGCAAGATGTGATCCATGGCTTGCTGTAAAGGTGATGGCGCATTGAACAACTCTTGTGGTAGTCAGGTAGGCTGTAAAAGACCCTCACTGGAGATAAACACACACTTTTCCTGGCATTTGTGGAGAAAAGTCCATCTGCTAGTATCTGATAGCCAAGTCCATGTCATAAAAGAACTTGGACCCAGAGAGTTGGGCTATAGCTTCGTCAATTCAAGGGATTGGGTAGCTGTCCTTCTTGGTGAGGTTAGCCAGCTTGTGGTAGTTTACTACTACCCAATGACCACCATTTTTAATTTTTTCGAGCAATAGTGGAGATGACCAAGGGCTTTGAGAAGGCACCATTAGCACCACATCCAGCAAGTGTTCAATCTCCGTCCTCATTTGGAACTCCTCAATTTTTGATTTCTGATAAGGCTTGGATTGAATAGGCTTGGCATAACCAACATCAATGGTTTGGCTCCGGCCCTTCATATGATATAGTCAGTATCAGATTTGGAAAAAATATCACTATATGACTCCAGTAATGAATAGACTTTTTTAAGTTCAGTGGGAATTAGATCATCAAAATCTGAACGTTGGGAAAAGCGCATATTATAATATCAGTGGGTAGTCCCATATCTAGCATAGACTCAATATAATGGACTTGTTGTATGTCCTCAATTGGAATCAGCAGGGCTTTTCCAATCTCCTGATGCTTCTTTTTCAACCATGTCCTTATTAGTAAGATTTCCCAGCAAAAAATTAATAGGTCGCTGATAGGCTGGGTCTAGGATATCTGGAAACACCCGATGTTCCAAAGAGCTTATCCATCAATGCTTGTTAAGTGAAAAAGGCAGTTGCGGGAATTTGTCTAGTAATTTTGGTGTCTACACCGTTTTGTTCACCCGCTTTGAATACTACATCCTCTGATGCATATAATAGAATGTCCTCTTAAGCATCCACAGTCAGGAAGCTTTTTGTGTTTCTGCCAAAGTGGAATAAGTAAGGGTGAGGGCGGATGAAGGGTGCTCAACTACGCAGGTATATTTTTCTTATTAGGCTCATCGTTTGTAAAGGCTAGATGAACTTTATAATTTAGAAGGATGAGAAATCACTGTTTCATATTGATGATTCCGTAATACTCAATAATTAACTGAGTGCCAATGAGTAAGTCATATGCTTTATTGTTTAATGCCTCAGCTGGGAAAGACAGTATAGTTTCCCAATTCATATGGATAGAGAAGAGTAGGCTCTAATAGCTCGCATATTATTAGGTCCTGCAGTTCTAAACCCTTGTTAATAGTTCTGTTCAGGCGCCAACTTAATTTTATTAATGAGCTTGGAAGAGATCACGTTCACTGGAGCACCCGTATCAAGGATGGCTAGAACGCGCACTTTATTGATGACAACCTCTACCTTAGATATTGTGCTACCAAAAGTAGGGCGAGGGCGAGAACCTCCTTCAAATGGAGATTGGAAGCAAGGCGTTGACCCATCGCGAGGTATTTATCTTCAATAGATTGGAGGGTATGAACCTGCTGTGTAGGTTGGATCACTGTACCAATAAGCTGTTCAGTATCACTAGCGGATCAATTACTTCTGAAAACCTCAACAACTGTTGGAGATAGGTTCACCATGGTATCATAGCTATATCTATTCTTTCAGGTCTCAATCTATTCGGAATATTAAATTCCATTGTGGCTCTCAGGACATAATAGCCCGCATCTTCACCACCACCCTTTAAAATCGTCATCAGAGAGGTTATCAATGCACCTCAACAAGTTGCTAAGATGGGGCTGAGAAACCAGCTTGTTCTCCTCACATGGGAGGGCCTTTTGGCGTTCATCTACCCTTTTGGCTTTTGAAGGGAGCATCGTACTGCACTAACTTTTGGGGACACAAAAGGAGAAGAAGTCTTTTGACGCATGGACAGAGGTGAGGCCGTGGTTTTTATGAAGGACGCTCTGGGATACGTAAGAGAAGCCGTAGTGATGGACCCCTTAACTGAATTTGCAGGGTGGGATAATAACTCAATTGGTTTCAAAGTGTTGACTTGAGGTGCCGCTGAAGAGAGAGCAATACCTTATCTCCCCAGGCTCCCTCTGACCAACCTTTAATGGAGGAGGGCCTCCTAGTTTGGGACGCCACACGGGAACTGGCTTTAGAAGGTTAATCAATAACGGAGGGGTCAGTAGAGTCCACGTGGACTCCATCTGCTAAGATATAGGGGTAGATCCTCAATGGATAAGGTTTGCAGTTTCAACCCCACTGTTGGGGGTCTCAACTTGATAAAAGTACGCAACATCCAATTAAACCTCCTTTAAATCCCATAAGCTCCTGAAATACGTTTTGATTGAGATAAGATGCCTTGCTAGGAAAGTACTAGAGGTCAACCCACTCAAAAGGGCAGCAATGGCGTCATCAATAAGCAGAATTTTTGCGAGTAGCAAGGGCTAAGCTTCATTGTAGAACTGATCAACAAATAATACAACTAATAAGCCCCTCATTCAGGCTAAAGCGCATAAAAATATGTTTCTATCTTTAAACTCTGCAGGGTGCTGAATTCGTTAATAAGCATATCTTTAACCTCAGCCAAAGTATTAAGAATGTTTATGTATGGAACAACTGTCTTTTATGCCGGTTTGACTTAAACAAGGAACGATATACTTAATTTTGTGAAGGTCATTCATGCCTTCCATTGACAGCTCATACATGAAGAGAAAAGAACCAAGGCTACCCTCAAAAGGGGTAAACTTGCCTCAGAAGGGGGTTTGGAATAGCTGGATGAGATAGCTGCTCACTCGTTTAAAGCACAAGAGTGCACTGGAAAGCTACTTTTCCAATGCAGCTATCCATTGTTCAAAAGAAACATGCAGGCCAGAAGAGTTAATCCCCCAACAGCCTCCGTTTTAAGTGTTTTATGTGGTGTACTAACCCGTGTAGCGGCACCACTTGTTGGAATTTGGATGGGTGTAGGCTCGCTGGTGCTAATTTTGCCCCAGATTTTAACTATGCTTCAGGAGGAATTTAAACTCTACTGCCAAAATAAAGGGTTTTTCCACCATTAGTTATAATACAAACACTGAAAAGTGAATACTAAAAAGTAGGGACTTTTATAAGCTCTATTAATTGTAGTAAGGGGTAAAGGTCAACTCTCCTAATAAGTCTATGATAGTATTTAAAATTTCCAGACTCAAAGTTTGGATTGCTTATTAATGTCCAATTTAGGGAAGATGGGAATTTGATCTATCAGAGTTTTTGATTTTCACTAAGTTTTTTTTAATGACCAAATGAGGGTAGATACTAGGTAGGACTAGTCCATTTGGAAATTTTTTTATATATTTCACCCAATCAATGGGCGAGAAAATATCTTCATCTTGTGGGACCCCCTCCACCCCTATAAAAGGGGGTGGTCTCCGCTGAAGCATTTGAGCTGAATTATTAAGGACCATGGATGAGCCTTGGCACAACTTTCTGTAATTGGCCTTGGTTTTGGCACAACCTGATGATAAGAGCCAGACGATTTGGATGAGAATTAGATGATTTCAAATTTGCCCCAATTTGGTGAGTTCCACAAAGAATTGACCAGTGCCTTTTGGCCTATTTTTCATTATTATCAACTGATACAATCTTATTATAATATTGGACTTGTAATTTTCCAACAAGGTATATATGACTAATTACCGTCTCTCAAAGTTGGGGATCAAAATCAACTTACGCAGTTGACTATTGCTCCCTCAGAGCTCCCTAATATTAGGGTGAAAACCTGAAATATGCTCAATCAAAGCCTAACTGAGATAAAAAGCCTGCCTTAGAATCCCCAATTTAATACAATTTATAGATCTTATCTTGGACTACTTGGATTTTTACCAAAACACATCCATGATTTCCCTTATATTGCGGATTTTATGCTAATAAAGTTTGCTCTCTTATCGCCCTTTTAAAAGAAAATAGGAGAAAACCTATTTGGAATTATTTCTATAGGTGAAGTATCTTAAGTAAGACCATCTAGTACTAAAAAAAGTATCTTAAGTAAGACTTCTCAACCAATAGAAACAAAAAGGTTAAACCAAAACCCTAAAGCTTTGGGTTCCCTGGCCTAGAGTAATTAAGGGATATGTGATCTCACTCCCATGGCCCCAATAGTAAGACATGCAAACTTTCGTTTTATAGTAGTACCAACTCCTGGCTATAAGGATACACCAAGTTCATTAGTGTGGCCAAATTTGGTATGGTGATTATTATTTCCAATCATGATTTTAAATAATGTATAAGGTATGGATATCTTCATTATATCAAACTTAGGAAAGTTGATGGGGTAAACAGAGGGTGAGGTAGCTGAATCAACTGAAGGGTTAGAGTTTAAAGGAGCAGCAGATCGCAGCAGCAGGGCTTGTAGTAGATTAGGTAAGTTACAGCAGTCAATATGTTGGGCATTTATAGCCTCAACCTCATCTGTGGAATCATAAGCATTAGAAGCTGACTTATTAGATTGAAATCATGCTTGTCTGCGCTTACACCTAGTGCACTTAAGATCCTGATGGAGCTGGATAACTGCGCTATTTATAGTGTTGGCGTTCCGCCACCAGTATTTATCTAGCCTTGTCCTTCTTCCAAATGTCCCAATTCAATTGAGAGTTTAGATCCTATCTCCTGCCATGAAATTATACCAGGCAGCGTAAAGCTTTCATCTATTGATAAATTTCAGACATAGTGGAAATTTGTTCTACAAGAGCTTCTTGAAATAAAGTTTTGGCTAATTGGGACATGAGAATACAAACTGTACGTTACCTCCCCATTTTAGATTAGTCATAGGGAATATAAGGCGGGTCGCTTTGAATGTTGTCACTAGAATATTGAATTTTGATTGTTTGTTTGGTAGAAGACAGGTTACAAAAAGAGTCCCTGTATTTAGCACCAAATATTATTATCAGCACAAAGGCGGCAATAAATAACTGCATAGTTTAAAGATCTTTTGACAATAAACTATGGAACTGTATGGAGATAGTAGCCCTAAAGACAAATGATCACAAAAGCACCATCAAAGGTGTTAATTAGAACAGCTAAAACTAGCTAGGTGAAAACAAGAACCCCATAATTTCGCATTCAGATCGTAATAACTTCACACTAGTTTACCAAGCTGTGAATAGTTATCCTAGAAAATGAAAGACATCATTGTCTTTGACTTTTGAGGATAACCCCTTATCATTTATTTTATGATGGCAGGATAAAGGAGAAAATAGTACTAGGAAGTAAATAATAATTTTTTTATTGTTTGAGGTGGGCTGACCTTGGGATAATACCACACCAATTAAGGGGAAAATAAAATGAATGGGAAAGGATAATAAACCCTGGAAAAAACTCCATGCGTGGAATATGATAGGCCAGGAACTACATGGACCGCCTTTGCTATTTGCTATCTAGGTTTGGGGCATTGGTGTGCAACGCATTATCGTCATAATTGTCCCCTACCCAAAGTTCATTGACCAAGAATTGAACTTGGGGAGGCAGTGGCAGAGGGGCCATATTCTACCACTGGGGTATCTCCCCTTTAGGAAGTAAATAATAATAAAAAGGACTTCAATTTATGATGCCATAATGCATTGTGAATTAATAGGGAAAGATTAATAGTAAATTGCTGGCGGGGTGGTAGGAATTCATACTTAATAGCTATGCAGCTACATATATAAATATTGGCGTGTGGATAAGGCAATCAGATGTTACTTAATTCAGGGAATTATCAGAGATTACAGAACAATCTGCCATTTTAATTCACCGATTAAGATTAGTGACAAATCTCAAGTAGTCAAATACTTAGTCAATTATAATTAAATAAAATAAAGAATAGAAAGGTTGGTCAAAAAACTACTACGCTTTGTTCTCTTCCTTCTAAAACAATTCAAGGGTTCTTGGAACCTTGTTGTTGGGGGCTTTTATGGGGGTTTATTTATATAAAATTTTTGGCCAGGTCTAGGCCTTTTTAGCCTTGACGTTATTAAAAACTTTTTCAAAAAGAGCTAATGAGTTACTCAGTGGACATTCAGGTATGGCAAGCTCCTCTTGCCTTTTTTCAATACTATTATTAATCCCTTCTTTAAAAAGATACATTTCAAATAAAGGAGGGTTCATTAATTTTTCTTCAAATGTTTCATTGGTGGGGACCTCTATAAATACTGGCCTTAGGAACAATAAATTCCCTTTTGCAAATGGAGACTTCATTTGCTTTTTTTCCTTCCTTTTTAGGAGCACTGGAGGGTCAGTGGGGGTTTAATCCAGAGTTATTTATAAATGTTTCATTAATTTTACTGCAAAGGTTTCTTCAGTGGCAGCCCCTATAAATGCCATCCTGGAAAACACCAAAACTCTTTTAAGATCTAAGGTGTTTTTAGAAGTTAATCAATACGTTGGGGCAAACTTGGGGTTTTTCAGAGTTCGCCTCCCCTTTACCAATTAAATGTTTCAGAAGTTTCATTGAGGGTGTTTCAACTGTGGATGCCCCTATAAATACTTCCTTCAAAAATATAATTTTATACTAATAATGACAGCATCTCCTGATGGCATGCCTTCACTTTAGGCCCACACAAGGGTTGGCAAGAGCCTAGCACCAACGTTTCACTTAAATGATTATTTGTTGCAATTCCCGTTTAGTACCTCAGTTTAAAATAACGCCATGAACCTTAGTTGAAGGGGTATAGCTGTCTTAGTAATGGATAATGATCCACAAATGGCTGTTAAATTGGGCTCAATGACAGGGCATCTTCAAAATTCCATTTTTTGTAGAAACTTTATATATACAAATGAGCCTTTGGAAGATCTTTTGGGCCTAGCTGTATAATAATTTCCATGTAACATCACCTATGAAAATCCTTGGATGACCCCACCATGATTTGACAAACTCAGGAGTTAAGGAAGAGTTTAATCTCAAATATGAAAGTCATTATGCTGCTGCAGAAGGTACTGTGGGGTATATACTTCAATGGTAAGGGTGGCAAAGTACCCATCGCCATTCTTTGATGGGAAACCTCATCCTAATGATGTTTTTATGCCAAATATAGACTTTACTAGTAAAGTGTCCTCTCATTCAGTTATTATTAAAGAGTATTCTGATTATTTTCTGCTCTTGGTACTCTTTCTTCACCCTCAGGGAAGTTTAGGACAAGATTAGTGGATACTGGGGCCTCAGAAATTTTTTTTTGTTTAGACCTAACTGATTACCTTGGGTTACGCTACCTACCTGGTGGTATGGTTCAAGCAGAGTACTCTTAGAATTTTCCTACCTTGAAGGTTCAGGGCCTGTCTGATATATAGTTAGTATGTTCCACTTATTTGACCATTTCTTGGTAGTTAAAAACCTTCTGTACAAAATATCTTAGGAGTGATTAGTGGCAGAAATATGTTTCTAAAACCCATTTGAAGGTCACTACCTTATCTTTTTTCTTGAGAAGTATTCATAATTAATTATTCTAATGCCAAATAAAAACACTCTGAGCGACTTGCCACAGTGGCCCAACATTAATAAGCTTAGTCTTGCGACTTTGTAGAAGTCCACATATAAAGCACTCCTATCCCCTGTGTGAAGGGGTTGGAGTTTGCAATTAATGCACTTTCAGCTAGTGCCCTACCTGATCACTCAGAATTTGATTGCGATTTTAAACTCACAGGTGACCAGATTCATATTTCCTCCCCAAAACCCTTTGACCCCTTAAAATTAAGCATTATAAGGTTGGGTTACAGAGAAACTTTCTAAGGGAGCCATTTTTCAGTGTACATCTCTGGTGTGCTCACCATTGCTCTTTGTGGAAAAATAAGACGGTACTCTACGCCCTTAATAGATTATGATAACCTAAATAATGTTACCATACAAGATCTGCATAAAAAAGCAGTGGAGACAAAATTTCTCACTATGTGGAGAAGACAAATTATTCTCCAAATTGGATTGTTTGAACGCTTTTTATCAGACTCACATCAAAAAGGGCCATGATTGGATCACTGCATTCTGTACCCAGAAGGGGATTTTCCAATCTCAGGTCTTGCCTTTTGGGCTCAAGGATGCATGGGAATTTTCCAACATCTTATTGATGTGGCCTTGGGGAATTGTTAGTAGTATGTGCAGAAGCATGAATGGACAATATTCTGGTTTTTTAAATTTAGCATCCCACGTGATCCACCTGAGGCAAGTGGTTGAAAATTTCGAGGACAGCGAACTTGACACTGAAGATAAACGTGTAAGCTTTTAATGTCCCAGGTAACTTTCCTGGGCAACATCATATCTGACAAAGGCCAAATGATTACTCTAAATTAGGAGAAGGCAATTCGCGAATTTAACACCCAACTTTGGTTAAAGAATTGAAATTTTTTGGGGGGAATGGCTTCTTCCTTAAAAAGTTCATGCCATGTACTTATGATTAATGGTGCCTTTAAGTAAAGCTAGTGGGGCCAAAGTTCTTCAGTGGTCCTCTGCACTGGAAGACACCTTCCAAGCAGTGAAGTTTACCCTGCTTTCTACTTCTGTTCTTCACTCCATAAATCATGATAGTAAAACTGTCCTGGAACTCTGGGTGAGGGATCACCCAGAGACCCAGACAAGAAACCCCAGGTACAGCCATTAATATTAATGGATAAAGAATAAAAAGCAGCCATGAGGATTAGACAGGTGTCAATATCCTGATATGACTAGATGATAAGCTCATAATAGCCAGGACGGATTGTCTAGAATCCGCTGACAATGATTATAGAGCACAAATTTTTACGCGCCTTGGGATGAGGCGATATTTGGTCATAATGGATGGTTATTGGATTACCTCTATATAATGTGATGAGGTGATGTTGACATCTGACAAATTTCGAGTAGATCGCCCTGAACTAAGGTGATAGAGATTTTGAGAATACCATACTCTGCCGGAGCAAAATGAGAATATATCAGAACTAAATAGTCTAAGCTAAGAAGTGGTATCAACCAAAGTCACCGATATATAAGTGAGATAGGGGCAATTGAAGGGATGGCTTAGTAGAAGTGAGAGAGATGAACAGCAAGCAACTGCTGTAAATTTTAAAATAAATAAAGTTTTTTGGGTAAATTGCTCAACATTTTATATATATCTTAAGTGTGTTCTGAGGACTGGTGATGTCCGTATTATCCATCTGATTGTTCAGTGGGTTTGACCCTGTGCAAAGTCTCCCGGTGTGTCTAAACAATTTTCCCAAATTAAAACACCAGGGATTGTCAGATTTGAAAAATATCTGAACTAAATGTTTCAATGGATTATAAAACCTCACAAATGAATTTGGACGTGTTTTCTAAAAATTTTATTGAAAAATCAAGGTGTCAGAAAGGGAACAAATGGAGTGACAGTGGTACCTGTCAAGATCAATGCCCTGTATTCTCACTGAATGGGGAACTTGAGATGTGCAAACTACTGTTAGAATAATTTATGATTAGTTCTGGAAGATTGTCAGACTACATGAATTTCAATCCTGAATCAGATCTGAATGTCCTGGTTGGATTAACATTGAATTCAATAGAAATAATTATTCACTGTGATTGCACTTGGTATGATGATGACGCCTTTGCCAGACAGCAGGTTGCTTCTATGATCAGGACACATAAGGCCAGCTCTATTTGGTTAAAAAGGGATTGGACATGGCCATACCTGTTGGTGATGGTATCATTTTGGGAAACTCTTGGAGAAATCTGGTAAATGGAATACTTCACGTTTAAAACTAACTTAGTCCCTTTATTCTTGGCATAATGTGACTCAAACTCCCATGGAAGAACTCAAACTTATGAATAACCCTCCTAGTGAAGTGTGCCTATTGCCTTCCACTGACGCTGGCTTCTAACCTCCGCCACCTCCTAGCACAACTTCTCAATTTTATCCACCAATTTTTTTGGTCTTGAGAAGGGGCAGACAAGGCGCAATTATCAGGTGATATTCTGTTACCCATCGCTCATCCACCATATGGGAAAGATCGCCCAAGGCGACGAGAGGTAACGCCATTGGCTTCTTCCCCTTTTTTCAAAATGGGCTTTTCTTCCAGTCTAGCCGCAGGGGTTGTTACCCTAAGGAATAAATTCACCAAAAGGACTCTTATAGAAAGTTTATAGTGGCTACATATGCTTCCAAATTTTCCATAGCTTCTGTTCTCTTACAATAAGGTGAAGATGGAATTAAGCATAATGTGGGAATTTTTAGGAAAATGTCCTTGCCAGAGTAAAAATCATGTTGTTTATTAAAAAGTTTTTGGCAATAGTGGGAACGATGACCTATTAACGTCATAATTTCCATGGTTCTTCCCAAACAATTTTAGGTTTGTACAGATCATCTCACCTTATTGTATTCCTGGGCTCCACATATCCTGCCCCGCGGCAAACATAGTGGCATGAGCCCATTAACCAATTTGTGTCACTTATGGGAATACAAAGGGCAAGGAAATGGTTTGGCTAACTCTCCAAGTCAAACCCTGCGTTAGCACCTGATATCAAAGAGGTGAAGTTGAACTACAACAAATTGGTGATTCCTCATGTTAAAACAGTATCAAAGCAACCCTACACCATTTATTTGTGCCAATTTTTGCTTCACTAAAGAACTTGGAGGAGTATTTATGTTCAGAAACGTTGTCTTTTCACTTGCACTGGCATCAGAATATGCTATGGTACTTAACAAATGCTTGTTGAATCAGAAGTACTTGAAAAAATGGTACAATGTAAAGGATGAGATGCTATGGTTCCAGGGACGTTTATGAGTTCCTGTCAGACCACTTTATCTTAAAGTATTTTAGGACACCATGATAACATAACTGTAGGGCATCATATAAAGGTGAGGAATATAAATCTTATCCGCCATTATAACTGGAAGGGATTAGATGCACATGTGGCAAGGTATTCTAATAAGTGCTATTCTGCAGTAGGACGAAACCAAGTATTTATCCTTTGAAGGGTTATTGGTACTAGTCCAGATTAGCAGCAGACCCTGGACTTGTTTCTAAGTCAATTTTATTGTAGAGCTACCATTGTCAGAGGGGTATGATGTTATCATGATAGTGGTGGGCCTGTTTAAAAGTTTTCCTATTCCTTTCCATATGACAGCATATTAACGGTGACACTGATAGCTAAGTTATTTGTTTACCATGTGTTTTCCGTCCATGGGGTGCACCAGGAGTTTATTAGTGTCTGCGGACCTCAAATCACGTCTTTAATTTGAAAAAAGTTGTACAAAACTCTTAATATTTGTCCGTGCCATTCTACAGCCTACAACTACCAATCAAATGGGCAGATAGAACGTGTGAACCAGTGCTTTTAGCAGTTAATGTGTTTACACTGCAGCTGACCATTATGATTGGGCTTCACATATTCCCTTGGCTCAATTTATTTACAAAAATGGCCAGAATGCTTCCATTGGTGTTTTCCCTTTATTTACCAACTAAAGTTTTATCCTCATTCAACATGAAGTCCAGCTATGGGTCCAAGGAAGAAGCAGTGATGGGCTTCGCCAATTCCATCAGAAGGTACACCAAGGGTCAACACAAGTTTGGAGGCCGCCATGAAGGTCCATAAGGATAATGAAGAGGGTAAAAGACAGTTGTGACCTGCATATAATGAAGGCAAATTCATGATGCAAGATGCTAGAAATATTTCAATCAAGAAGCTATGCAAGAAACTGGGGTCAAAGCAGGAACGGACCATACTGCACTATCAAAAAGGTGGGTCATGCCTTGTACCAGTTGTTTTTTCCTGTCATTTCAAACCCTTGCTGTATTTCATGAAAGTAAGCTGACCTTGTTTGATGGTTTTCCACCTGAGACTCCAGAGGCATAATAGTGGATGGGACGCCTAAGTGGGAAGTAGAGTAGTTGTAGCCTCTCATTGTGTAAGGATAAGTCTGGTTTACCTAGTGTCATGAAAAGGGTTTGATGCTGCAGAGAATAGCTGGGTCCAAGCACGTGACTGTATCCATGCTATGACCTCATTTAGCGTCCCTTGAGCGTTTCCTGAATGCATTAGGGCCAAATCCTAAGCCAGTTGTTGCCGCCATGAAGCTGGCCCCTGCTTAAAAACTTTTCACTGGCTGACGCCCCTGGAGGAGGGATGGCACCCCAAATAATGGGATCTTAATGATTTGATTAATTGACATGTTTGCGGGACAGATTATACCAAAAAGGCTGAGAGGGAAGAGGCCAAGAGGATCAAGTCAATGAAACTTTCTAACATGAAGCACACCTTGGACCAACGCTAAGTAAGGGAAAAATATGCCTAAGTTGGTTCATGGAGTGGACATGGTGGTTGAAGAGAGTAACATTTGGCTTTATAATTCATTTATTTTATAATTATGATTGGACGTTACGCTTGTTGGGAAAATGGGGCTTTGAGCCCTGTTCAGTTTTCAATATTACCAAATCTGGAACTTTTCAATTTTAATCAATCACCTGAGTGCGAGCCTACTTGAGCTGTATTTATAAAAAAGGATGGTAGTTTTTATTTATCAGTTGGATTGGGCGCAGTGCCTCACCCAATGGAATATTTAGCCCAAAATCTTTTTTGTATAGGTTTGAGACTAATCTTTATTGGGGTCGTCTCAATAAATAAATGCTGTTTATTTATTTGCTAATAAAATTTTTCTTATTTGCTGCTCTTGTGGGTTACCTCCTCATGGGAGGATCTAATGGTTTGGTTATATGCTAAGTGAGATTGGCACCTTACTAAGTGGTTTTACTATGCTTTTTATAATAGCTATTCATGGAAAGTTATAACTCCTCTGACATCACAGTTGTATTGGGATTAATTGCCAAAATAATTTTGAGCCTATCACAAAAAGTTCCAGGTATTTATCAATTAATGCTTATGAGTCAATGACTGATTTATTGTACTTTTTGGTAAGAGAAAGATACTAATTGATAAATCGGCATCTGAATTCTCTTTCTGTTAAGCATCACTTTTTAAAATCAATTCAGCCTGAAATTTAGCTCCACTAAAGAGATTTACGAAAACTATTAGCAAATATGGCAGGAAACCCCGCAAAAGAACCCGCAGGCTATGCCTAACGAGTTAGCACCACCCCAAATGAAGCAACCCTCGGTTACCCACCTCAGGGTCAACCAGAATCACCCGCTCTCAAGCAGCAGCCATGAAAGCAGGCACCACCCCCAACCTGGAGCTACTTCAACTAGCGCCAGTTCACCTGATCGCACTTCTGCAACCTGCACGCCTAACAGCTCTGTGTGCGCTGCCTCCCACCAACCCGCTGGGCCTCCTCCAACCAAGGAGGCCATCACCCACGCTGTTTTAATGGCGCCTGCTCAGTTGAATGCAACTCAGCCCATCCAGGCATTCACCTCCCCCATTGTGTCAGCTAGTTTAGCCCCATCTATTATTGCTGACGCCGTGTTTCTGGCTCCCTCCATGAGAGCGATACCCAGATACCTGGCCCCCAAACCCTCAGATGTAAGGTTGGATTAGCCGCACATTCTGGTTCACTAAGCACCAAATTGGGACAATCTACTCTTCCCAATGAGATTCAAATGGCTCGGATTTTGGAACTTCACCCCAGTTCCAATCTCACCCGTCCCATTTAAACCCCATAATTGGCACTTCTCAAGTCGGCACTTTATCTCCATATGCTGAAAATGACCAATTCACCAATCAGCCAGTGAGTTTTGCCCACAAAATCACAGCAAATACTCGGGCTGAATTTACCCAAATAAATTGGGATGGTGATGAAACATCGCCCTCCTCCCAATTGGCTGGAGTTAATTCCAATATGGATGGGCCTCCCCAATTTAGCGTGGCCCAACAATCACCCGGCCCCCAAACCCTCAGATGTAAGGTTGTATTAGCCGCACATTCTGGTTCATTAAGCACCAAATTGGGACAATCTACTCTTCCCAATGGGGATTCAAATGGTTTGGATTTTGAAACTTCACACCAGTTCCAATCTCACCCGTCCCATTTAAACCCCATAATCGGCACTTCTTAAGTCGGCACTTTATCTCCATATGCTGAAAACGACCAATTTACCAATCAGCCAGTGAGTTTTGCCCATGAAATCACAGCAAATACTCGGGCTGAATTTACCCAAATAGATTGGGATGGTGATGAAACATCGCCCTCCTACCAATTGGCTGGAGTTAATTCCAATCTGGATGGGCCTCCCCACTTTAGCGAGGCCCAACAATCCGCCCCTCAATTTAATATGACGCCAGCAACTGCTGTAATATTCCAGCAACAAGGGAACTCCACAAACTTGTTTAAACCACCAGCTCACACTTGACCTGCGATTGTAGCCCAAAGCAAACACAAATGTACCAAAGGAGCCACTGGGGCGTGGCAAAAACCTCTGGCACCAACGCTACCCAAAGCTGATCCCCGTGAAATGGCGTTTATTGCTGATGTTAAGAAGAAATGGGCCGAAACTAGAGCGCAAAAAGCTCTACCTCGCTCAACCCTCTCCCACGCAATTCGCCTTTAGTATGGGCATAACCCTGTTGAATTCTATACAGAGGATTACTTTTCATACTTTGCAGCAATTGCGGAGACATTCCCAATTAACACCAACATCCATGAATCAGTGGAGGGCCACTACATCGATGTGGGCTTCACTGAGGCTGCCCTTGCTGACCATGCTGCCACCCTCCAGGTCATTATTCCACGTGGATCTCTTTGCATCTCCCGCACACGCTCTCACCTGGAGAAAATTTCATGTGTTACTTTTTCCAACCTACCAACGACTGTTGATCCTGAGTCTTCTAAACTGGCGCTCCATCGTGCTTTAATGAAGTTTGGGTCTGTTCTTTCTTGGGCTTTAGCGTCCCCTCTTACTATGCTCCCACTCAAAGAGCTCACACTGCTAGGGCGTTGTTCATCCCCTCCCCCACTGTATCCCACAACATTGAGGTTATTCCTTGTGTGGCGGTAGTTGGGGCATGCCCTGAGATCCTTTTTGTCGACTCTGATCAGGCGCGCACCCGGTGTTCATGGTGTAACGCCCTTGGACACTTGTATAGTGGCTGCACAGCTCAAAAACAAGCCCTCTTAGCCACCACCCAGGGGCCTAAACCAGGCCAAAAACGATCCCACGTGGCCGCAGCAGCAATTCCACAACCCACACAATGGGTTCCCGTTCAAGACCTGTCCCCTGAGGCCTTACGCCTAGCAGTTGAAACAGCTAACCCCACTATTGGTATGGGATACCTTCGCGCTCATGCCCCCTTCCAGTGGGCACCCCCTCCAATCTCCCAGAGTCAACTCCTTCTCTCACCAAGCGCAAGGCATCTCCCACAGGATGCCCCTCATCAGCCACCCCCACTCAGGGCTCCGCGGCACCCCCACCAACCTCCACCAGCGATTTATCGCATCAACCCTCAGCTCCCAATGGAGCTATGCCCACCAGCATGAACTGGCAACCCGCGGCCTGCAGTAGAAGTGCCACCTCAAAGAGTCCTACCCCAACCCCACATTCCATTTCGTGCGGATCCTTTGCAGTGTTGAAGGAAGTGAATATGGACTCATACTCATCAAATGGGGACACCGCGGAGGTCACCATTGAGCACCCTCAGGTACTTCCCCTGCAACGGAGCGGGGGCAGCATCCTAGGTTGGCTTACTGGGTCCTTCGCCCCCCCCACCCTCTCCTTCCCCTCAGAACCCTTGACGCTCCTCAAGGATTGCAGCTAATAGTCAAGCTAAAGGACTCTAAACTAGCCGCCTCACAGCAGCATGTTTAAGCGCTAGCAACCCCCCAGGACATGGTGAGAACAGCTATGAGTCCCCATGGCAGCACCCTGGCCCTGCAATCCATCAACGCGAATGGGTAGCGGGACTTTAAGCGGAGAGCCCGCCTCCTCCGAAACTTCAGGTCAGCACAAATTGACATCGCTGCTGTCCAGGAGCCCCATATCCTCCCCCATGAACAATCTGCATGGAATGAACAGTTTGGAGGCAACTCCTTCTGGACAAACCATGCCGCCCTTATTGTTTTGAATCCCCGGGTTAAAACCCATTCTTTTTCACAATATCTAGGTGGCCGCCTCATACTGGCCAAACTCACCACTCCTGGCTTCTCCTTCTTCGCTGCAAGCATCTAACTGCCTAATGCAGGTCAGGAGCAAAATCGGCTCTTGGAAGAGCTCGTCCAACCCAATCTCCCATGGAATACAATCCTCTTAGGAGATTTCAACACAACCATAAATCGCGTCCATGACTCTTACTCCCCTGCAGCAAAGGAACGCCCTGGATCAAGTCGTCTCCAGGATTTCCTTCGCCTGAGTGGCTTTATAGATGCGCTTCCACCCTCCGCGTCTGGCCTAGGTTGCATGACTAGGATCCAGTATGATGGAGGAGCTTTCAAGTCAGCGTCACGCATAGATATGGCACTTATTGGCCCCCTGCTAATTGGCCGCGTCTCCTCTCCCATCTCTCATGACAACCATATGAGTGATCACTGGTCACTCACCGTTGTCCTCACCACCACACTTAGACCGTCGCATAGGTTCTGGCCTAGGGTTGCCCCAGCTCTTCTCAACAACCCCTTCACTAAGGAGAATCTGTCTATGACCATCCGGGAGACTCTCACCTCCCCCACCCCACCTGCTTGACCACAAGGCTAGATGGGCGGTGACCAAGGAGGGCATCACCCGCGTTGCTTACAACTGTTCCAAAGCCCAGATGACTGCAGCTCGCGCCAGAGTCAAAAGGGCGGAAGCCAGAATCAGACATCTAGAGCGAAAATGCCAGCCTTTGCCCTCTCCCAGATGGTTGGAAGACTGGGAAGCGGCGCAGGAAGCACTCCGCTTGGAGCTCACACTGCAGGAAGAACGGGCAGCAAACTTTATAACATCTCGTTACAATGCTCAATGGGAACGCCCCACCAGCTTCTTCTTTCAGAAACAGAAAGCCCGGTCAACAGCGCAGGATATTACTGCACTGAAGATTGGCACTACAACCACTTCAGATAAGGAGGAAATCACGCAGGAACTACACCGCTTCTACTCCAGCCTCTTCCATGCCACCCAGGTGGACCCATCGGACATCCAAGACTTCCTGTGGCGGGCTCCAGAGCCGCCCATTGACCCACGGGCTGATGGGGCTCTACTGGCGCCTATTTCCATCCAGGAGGTGATGGAAACCCTTCTGAAATCCCCACGGCTTAAAGCCCCAGGCCCAGATGGAATACCCTTCGAGGTGTACCTTCTGGAACCTGCAGTGATAGCCAGAACCCTCCGCGACCTCTTCGCTGCACTCTTGGTGAATGGCGAGGTCCTCCCCGACTCCAGAGGCTCAATCACGACCCTCGTTCACAAAGAAGTCAGACCGTGAGAACCTGGCGAACTGGCGCCCCATAGCGTTGATCAACACAGACCAAAAGCTCACGAAGCTTCTGGCCAACCGCATCACCAAATGGGTGTCACCTCGCCTCGCCCCATCCCAGCACGGAATTATTCCGGGGAGGTCGTTATGGGACAACTATAATGACCTTCACGTGACTTTGACTTCTAACTCTCGTAAGGTGAATGGCTTTGTGGCTCTCCTGGATATGGAGAAAGCATATGATCGGGTAGCCTGGAAGTATTGATGCTTCCCTGGCCCGCTTCCATCTCCCACCCGCAGCTAGGCGCTGGATATCAGCGCTCTATGACCAGCTCCACACCAGAGTCCTGGCGCCAATGGGTTTTACAGTGGCAGTACCAGTTGGACAAGGTCTCCGTCAAGGGGACCCCCTGAGCCCTATCCTTTTTAACATCACCCTTGACCCCCTCTTGGCCTCCTTACAGGACAAGCTAACAGGGATTCTGGTCCCAGGTAAAGCCCCCACACGCACCATGGCATATGCAGATGACACTGCCATTGCATTTGGCTGCTCTGGGGATGTTGCCCTCGCTGCTGTGACCATTGAGAGGTACACCAAGGCGTCCAACGCCATGGTCAACACCTCCAAGACAACAGTTGTACAGGTCGACTCCCCCACCTTCCCCCCACCATTTGGTATTGAACCTGAGCACGGTACCTTCCGTCACCTGGGCGTTCTCACCAACCAACAAGGAGTTGCGCTAAAAGACAATGAGGACTTGGTCCTCGCAGCAGTTAACTCCAGGATTGCCAGCTGGAACTGGCGGCACATCACCCCCAGGGTCGAGCTCTGATGGCCAATGTGTTCCTCCTCTCCAAAGTCTGGTTCTTAGCGCACGTCTGCCCATTCACAGATGCCTTTTATACGCGGCTCAATGTACTCCTCCGCTGTTGGATCTGGGGCTCAAACCATCCACCAATGGCCCTCTCAACCATTACCTGACCCTGCAATGAAGGGGGCCTAGGGCTTCTGGACACGCGATCTCACGCCACCACAATCTTCCTAAAGTTCCTATGGCCGATTGTCTGCTGGGACGCGACCCCCATGCCTCAATGGGCGCCCGCCCTCCACCAGTCAGTGTCAGCAGCTCTGGGTCTTCCTAGAGCATCTCTGACCTCATTAGGGGAGTGGCTCAAAAACCACCCAGGCCATCGCCTGAAACCATCCTCATCCCCCTACTGGAACCAGGCTCTCCTTACCCTGAAACGAGTAGGCGCGCGGATCCACCATGCCTTCCCATACAGAAGGGAAGGCCCTGGCCTCAGCCCCCATCGCCATGCAATGTGCACAATGGACAAGTTGTCACAACTCGCCTCAACCCCCAAGATCGTCCTCCCATCCGCCCAAGACTCCTTGAGCTCCTCCCTCCCTCCGTGAGATTTGACCTTAAGGAATTGTGGAAGGACATCTATCACCCCATCCTGTCAGAAAAGGTGTCCAACACCTTATGGAGGGTGCTCCACTGTTCATACAGGACAGGGGACCGGACTGGCCCTACCTTCCAGCACTGAAGCTGCCCCCGCTGTGTAGAGCCTATTGACTCCCACCTCCATCGTTTTTCACCTGTCCAGGTGTCGCCGCATTTTGGCCAAAGGCCCGAGCGCTTCTCCATTCTCAGCCCTGGTCTAGACACCTTGTGCAAGACCTCATGTTTGAGCAGACATTGCCTGGTTGCCACTGACCCCTCCGTGTCCTCGCCTATGCCACAGCCATCTGGACCATCCATAACTCCTTCCTTCGTGCTGCCTTTGACCAGCAGGTGTGGACCCTTCCACACATGATCACCCACTTTCAGGTACACTTTGAGATGGCCCTGAAGGTCTGCACTATGTCGCCAACCCTCCCCCGCTCAGTTGTCACTGCAGCACAGCTCTGGCGCGCAAACCCCCTCCCTTTCTCAATGCCTCCTCCCTCCTCTTTCCTCGCCTCAGGCTCTTAGGAGCCCATGTGTAATTCAATAAACATCGATGAATCCCCCCTCAGGTTGGGACCATCTAGTACTAAAAAAATAAAATCGGCATCTGAATGCCATTTGTCATTTATATATCCCTTAATTTTACTTAATTTAACTACCTTGAATTTAGATACTTTATTTTACTAATATTTTAGTTTATTATGTTCTAGGTAAAGGTCACCTAAGTAACCTTAAACCAAGGTCTTACAATATTTACCTAACCAATTTTGGCTCAGAGCACGCTTCCTGCTATCAAACAGGAAGCAAAAATATATAAGAAGGAAGATTTTTCAAATTTAAGCAGTTACCACTTTACAACAAGTGGTGCTTGCTACATGGTGCATCTGAGATGAGTTATCACGCTGCAATTAGTCCACATAATGGGCTGTTAGTCAATTAGGTAGTACAACATCCACTTTAAGATGTGGGTGCATAGGAAAATTTAAAATGTATTTACAGATCTAGCATTAGTAAATTTTTGGAAAAGGATGCCAATGAGATCTATTAACTATCTGAAGCGTTATAATAAAATGTGTTGAAAACTATGAGTAAAAATTATGAAAGGTAAAAACTTTTCTTTCCAGATTACTAACACTTTCAGTAATATGATTCATTCAAACAGTACAATTTGATAATCAATAACAGGTGAGATGAGTATAAGTAATAAAGCAAAGAGTTGGGCAAACGCGGTAAAGGGCAATGGACCTGGACCTGCACCGCCCAAAGGAACCAAGCGCACAGGTACAAATGAAAATATCAGTAAAAACAAAAAACCAGAGATGGCACCAAGCATGTTTTGTAATTTTTTGGTAAAATACTACAGTTACATGGAAGTATCCCACTCGCAACCAATGTCATCATGGAACACAGGGTATGAGTTTTCCTGTGCGTAGAAACTCTGACAATTTTGGAAAGTGTCAAAGCTCAACATAAATATTCCTGCATGTGGTGTACTTAACAGCTCATACTATCCACAAAGGTTGGGTAGATCTTGGATTCAAAACTGCAGAAGAAGCAAATGAAGCAGCAAATGTCAGAGTGGTAGTTGCCCTCCCCAATGGACACCATTTGTTATTAACCAAATGCACACGTTGGACAGAATCCAAAGATATTTCATAATTTTCAATTACAATACAACTACACTGGCACACACAATAGTCAAAAGACATCTCCTAGAAGGCTTGGAAGCCTCCGGAGCAATTAAACAATTTGAGATACAAAGATTTCAGCTGATGCTAACCCTTAGCACTGGGAAGGCAATTACACTTATTTCCCCAAACCAGGAAGTAGTGGAGGATATCACAAAATCTCCCACCTCGCATCCTTCACCATTGATGGGAAAAAATCCCAGCTGTTTCACACAACAGTGGAGAGCTCACCACCCAAATGCAACCATTGCCAGGCCTTTGGGCACAAGATTCATGCTTGCCCCATAAAATAAGGCCTAAGAGAAATGAAATTCTGTGAGGAGGAAATGGGCGAAGATGACTCAGTGTACGCCAAAAAGTTATGGATACAACTTAAGCATTCAACTGGGGAGAACACAGGCAATATAAAATATTTGACCGGATTTCCCCAAAAAATAAAAAATGGCCAAATAAGCTCACAAAAGTTGGCTACAGCCAAGGCAAAGGCCTCAGTGGAATCATCCATATCACTAGAACAGACCTTGGGAAAACATGGATGAATTTAAAATTAATGAACCAATCAAATCCTATGGAAAACCAAAAACACAATCTGAACAGATTGAATTCAGCAGAACCTGCTTTGGAAATAAATGCAGCAAAACTGGGGTTCAGTGCACCCCCAAAATTGTGGAACATAAACCAATTGGGAAGGAAAATCAACAATGGAATGTGCAAGAAAACAATTTAGCCAATAATAGAACACAAGTGCACTGCAATTATAAACTGAAACCAATCAAAGCCAAGAGAGGTGCAAAAAGAGTGGCAACAAAAGGGACAGAACACACCCCAACTCCTACTTATGGTTATGCTCTCTGCAGCAGAGGTACATTGGAGAGTAATGTAAGTGAGGTAATAGGGCCAAGGGGCCCTGCTAACCGCTCCTGAGGCGCATTTGCGTCTCCGTAGAGATAGGGACGCTTCACATAGCTGGACTCAAGGCCTTAACGTCCTGGTCCAAGAAGTTGAGTCTCCTACAAAACCCACCTGTGGATATCCTGGTGGTGCAGGAAACCCACTGTCCACAAGGTAAGGAGGAGGCATGGGAAAAAATGCTCCTCCCAACAATATCATTTTGGCTTCAACAATGTGAGGTATAGTACACACGAACTAAAACTTTAATTTATCAAAATAAATTTGTTCCTGGATGGCCATGTACTCACCGTATCCTTCTCATGGCACACCAAAGTGCACATAATAGTAAGTGTGTATGCACCAAACTGTGCAACTGACCGAAGAAAATCTCTTACAGCTCTAATACAACTAAATCTACCAGAAAGTACATTCATCATGAGACATGAACTGCTGGATCAACCAGATAATGACTGATGGCCATACACAACGGAGGTAACACAAGGGCAAGTGGAACTCCGCGTATTGATGGCCACCCTGGGACTATATGTTCCACTGCCAAAAAGGCAATCCCTACTACAAAACATGACACGCCCACATGTAACAAAGATACACTTGTCTCTATGTCATGGATAAACCTGATATTCACTAAAATATTTTCCGTCACCAAATTCAAAAATTTAAAACTACAAAGATTGAATTTTCTGACCATTGGTTATTTTTGGTGTCCTAAAAACTGGCGGAACCAAGTACCTAAGCACCCAGATGGTGCAGAATTTGCCCAGAAAGTTTAGCCAACTCAGAATTTCAAATCTGGATGGAGGAAATATTCGCAACCTAAGTTTTTTAAACACCTTTCTGCTCAGACCCACTAACCACCTGGGAAAATTTCAAAAAATCAACAACCCAACAAATGAAACATACAACATCTAGAAGACACAAGCAGCTTCAGCCATTATCAAGTACACCTTGGAAGAAATCAACTACCTAGAAAACAACGTTTCACGCAAAGGGTACAGCCCTGGATGGAGTTGCAGATGGGAGGAGGTTTCTGCTTGGCTAAAAACCCTGATCTGCAAACACCAACACCGAGTTGGAGTTCAATATAAACAAAAAACATAAAAGATGGAGAAACTTGCTCAAGCTATTTTTTCCGCCAATTCCACACCTGGAAAAAATTGATAGCTTGCACAAAGGTCTGAAGACTGGACAAATCCATAGTGGAAACACCCAAAGAAGTTGCAGCCAAAATTCACAGGTTTTATATGAACTTATATATTTCTAAACTGGTCAAACCAGGAAAAATAAAAAAATTTCTTGCAAGCGCACATATCAACACTGTGGCCCAAAATAATAATATGATCAACTTAATATCACATGAGGAACTAAGGGAAGTAGTATGTCGTGCACCAAGAGGGAAATGCTTTGGACCTGATGGGATTCCCTTTGAATTTTACATAAAATATTTTATCAACATCTCTAATATTCTTCTAGCTTCATTGAATAAGTGTAAGACTATTCTCTCTCGTTGCAAACACTTTTGCAACAAATTAAATTCAAGTCTAGGTAAAGTTTGATAGTCTCATCAAGGATATCAGTTGGCGCCCAATGTTGGGGAGCAGTTGGAGAAGTAAAGTCAAGGGCACAGAGTTGGCCCCACATCATCCAAATTTTGCAAATGCCCTGGTGAGCCCAGCAGAATAGATAAACTTAGTAAATAACTGGCGGTTACCGTTTCCCCAGAAATTTTAGCTTTACAAGAGTGTTGCAACCAGTTCATCAATATACTGCACTCCCAACCACTATCATTGGTGGAACACGGGGTGCATGTTTTCTGGATATTCAGCAAATGGCGCTTTGGGAGATGTTTTGTGGTGATGTACACACACATTTCCCAAACGCGGTGTATGTCATACCCCACTCCATGCTATGCAGTTGGCTATATCTTGGCTTTGAGAATAAGGAAATGGCAGACAAAGCCGCAAAGGTGCATGTAATAGTAGACCTCCTGGATGGTCAACGGGTTGTTGAAACAAAGTGCATCCATTGGACTAAATCGAACCAAATTTTTGTGACTTTTAATTCCTGCCCACAATGGTCAAGCGCACCATGCTCAAGCACCACCTAAAGGCTGGGCTCTCCATATATGGCAAAATACAATCATTTGAAATGCAGTGCTTTACTTTAATGCTAAACCTGTGCACAGGCAAAGCGATTGCAGTCCTAACCCCAGCTGTGGGGATAGCAGATGATTTGACCCAAATCCCTCATACCACTTTTGTCAGCATCGATGGGCAAGATACCCATCCATTCAGGGTCACCATGGACAGCGCACCTCCCATATTTGCATTCTGTAGCACTTATGGCCACAAGGCCCACACCTGCCCCATCAAGGAGAGCATACTCATCAAGAAATTGTTTTGGATTCAATGAGCGGTGCAGAAGCACACTATTAACTGACAATATACACCAAGACAGCCTTCCCATGGGAAGCGCAAAGCTGCTATATCCTAGTAAAACCAGTGTCACCACAGGAGCAGAAGAAGGCCAAGCAGGCCCGCAAGGTGGCAGCCAAGGAGGCGGCCAAGACCGCTTCTGCAATCCTGCCAGCCCAGCTCCAGGAGGAAATTGAGACTTTTATGGTGTAAGCAGCTCTTGAATTCCTTGACCAATCATATTGGGATGCACAAGCCAATTAGGCCACCTAAGCTGAACACCTAATGGGCGAGTTGGTTTCACCTGACCAATGTGCCCAAGTATTGATTTGACTGAGTTGGTCACCAACAATCCTGCCAATATTCCACCTCCAAGAAATATGCACTGCAAATGCACACACCGCAAAAAATCTCGTCCTGCAGCGGTGAAAAAAGCGAAGTCAAAAGCCAACGTGATCCCCACTGCTAAAGCTAGCCACTCTGACAATTACTCCGTAGAATCACATACCTGAGGCGCCAAAAAGCGCCATGAAGAAAAAGAGAAGACTGAAGGACTCAGGTGCCCTTCCACACACACTTAAGGTGCGATGGGGGGAGCTTTTACTTTAGGGACATTGAACATCTATGGACTCAAGGCCTCACCATCACAGGCTAGGAAACTGAGTTATTTACAAAATAATTTACCCATGGACATCCTGACCATTCAGGAAACCCACTGTCCACGCGGTATTGAGGAATCATGGAGAACCTTGCTCCTCCCTTCCCTCCCCTTTTGGTCTGAGCACTGTGGGGTGCTAGTTTGAGTGAACAAAAATTTTAATTTATTTCATTAAATTCATACCTAAATGGCTGCTTCCTTGTTGTCACCTTTTCATGGGATGACGAAGTGCATGTTATTTTTAACATTTACGCCCTGACCTGTGCACATGAAAATTGTGAATTTTTCTCATCAATCAATTCCCTTCCATTGCCCCCCAACCTGTTTGTCATTGGAGACATGAACTGCTGGTTGAGCCCATCCACAGACTGCTGACCCTCATCGCCTACACCCCCAGGTACATGTTGAACTATGCATTCTCAAAGCCACCCTAGGGTTGGTCAATACCTTTCTGCGCCACGCTCTGCTACTCAATAACACGTCGCACCCCCATGTTCAAAACAGCCAGTTAAGGTCTATGTCCCGGATTGACCTTATCCTTGTGCCATTAAAATTTTGCACCCAAATTTACCAATTCACCATGACAAAAATCGATTTCTCTGACCACAGGATAGTATCAATTTCCTTCCATTTATCCAGCCAGCAGCTCAGTATCCAAAATGGTGCAAACTTTACCCTGCCAAAAATTGCGTTACCAAGATTTTCCTCATGGGTGGAATTCATGACCTCAGCTCCAGAATTTGTCGCACCATTTTGTGCAGATCCAATTTCCACATGGTCTACCTTCAAGGCGAGCACAATCTGCCTTACTCGCCACCTGTCCTCCCACCGTTCATGGGCCACCTCAGCAATTATTTCGCGCACTCTGGCAGAGTTGGACCAATTGGAGTCCAACGTCCCCGTCACAGGCTACAGCCCAACCTGGGGTCACAAGGGCAGCAGAGGTGGGCGCCCACCTTAATGCTCTGGAGAGAAAACACAAGCATTGGGTTTGTGTTTAGTATAAGGCAAAACACATTACAGTGGGCGACAAATTCTCCGCTTGCTTTTTTCAAAAATTCTTTGCACCATGCCAGAGCTTGACCTTCACACAGGTGCAAAGGCCAGGCAACTCTTTAGCAGATACTTTGGCCAAAGTGACACTTAAGATACAAAACTATTACTGCAAACTGTATTGATCTTTTACAATTCAGCTGGCCGAAATGGCAAATTATCTCAATAATACACACATCCACACTGTTTCCTGCTTCCTGGAGTTGTTGAATTTGATTACTCAGGATGAACTCTGGTCCGCCGTTTGCAGTGTACCGTGTAGGAAATGCCCAGGTTCAGATGGCATCCCTTATGAGTTTTATAAGAAATATTTCAAAGATTTATCCTCCTTATTGCTTGCCTCTATTAACCAATGCCTTCTGGAAACGCGCCTCCTACCTGGAGGGCAAGGGGCCTACAAAATTAATTATAAAAAAAATGGGATAAGCTGGACTTGGCCAACTGGCGCCCCATTTTTCTCACTAACACAAACAAAAGATTTTACTAAAATCATGGCTAGATGTCTATGGGTTGCTGCCTCTGCACTCATCTCCCCTAAACAGTTCGGTTTCATACCCAAAATGTCAATTTGGGACAAATTACACACCTAAGCCAACGTCTGTCAGTCCACGGCTTCTGGTGCACTTGTATTTTTAGACCAGCAGAAAGCCTATGATAGAGTCAGCTGGGATTACATCAGAGCCTGCCTCCACAAGTTCCGCCTCCCCCTCGCTTCATCAATTGGGTGATGTTGCCAATGGAATCCGCCACAATAGCTGTGCGTAACCCTGGCTTTCTCACGGATGTAGTCCGCCCTCAAAGGAAACTGCGCCAAGTGGACCCGCTTAGCCCACCCTTGTATAACTTCAGCCTTGACCCACTTCTTCGCAATGTGAACGCCCGCCTTACTGGGGTCCATGTGCAAGGCCAAACCCCTGTCTTGATTTTGGCGTTTGCTTATGGATGTGTGGTTGGGTGTCCTACAATCATGATGCATGCGCACTTGAAGAAACTATTCAGGTTTACTCCAGGCTAAATAATGCTGCACTAAACGCCTTCAAAACTAAAATTATTCTCTAAGGTCAGTATCAAGCCTACTGGGCCCCAGCGCTCTATTTCCTACCCGACTCATCAGTTAGCGCACGAATTAGCATGCCCTGCCCACCCCACATAGCCCCGCTTGTGCTCCCATTTGTGCCAAGTCCCACCGTTGTCCCTGTACGCTATTTATTGTGTGGCTAGAGGCAGGCGGGTACGCCTCATTGGTGATGGAAAACCATATACTAGACAATGTGATGAAACGCATAGATTCCTCAGAGCCCGTCAGACTTCCCTTACAGGCAGGGTAGTACTAGCCAACTCTAAGCTCTTCTCTAAAGTTTGGTTTGGGGCACATGCCATCGCCTTTTCCCGAGTTTCTTCAAATCAATATACGCCCTTCCGCAAGGCTGACTTTGGTTGGGCCGCCCACCGCCGGTGCACCTGAATGTCATGTTTGGCCCCCACCATAGTGGTTTGGGCCTGTTCAACTTTGATGCTAATGCAGCCAAGATCCTTGGCACCTGGATCACTGCCATTACTAACCCTACAATTTCAGCCCAACACTGGTCACACGCAGCCCGCTCCAACTTCTCCCGTGCCCTGGGCCTCAACAATCCATCCTACCCCACACTCTCTGTTAAAGTACCTTGCCTCACACCCTTCAGCAGCAGGCCCACATGGGACGTCGCCCCAGTTAAAAAGGATCCTCCTCTCCATGTGGAGAACTGAGTGGAGGATTTGCATTTGTAAGCACACCGCCCAGAGGGGGCGTCCCTCCCTCAGTTCACCCAGGAGGTAAAGGGACTTCTGATTCTGAATGGAGTGATACCCATGCGGCCCCCTACCTTGTCCAGGGTGGACTACCTGAACATGATGGACATCCCCTACCCCCTTGATACCCAGAAATCCATTTGGAAGTAAGCCCATCACCATCTTCTGCAGCCAAATATATGCTCCCATGTGTGGCGCTGCTTGAGATGGGTATACCATACTGCCAAACTCTTTAACGCTTTGTACTCATCCTGTGTCATTTGTGGCCAGTAAAGAATGCTGTTTCACCGCCTGAAAAAAGTGCCCTCCATCTAAAGCAATATGGCATAGGGTGCAACGTCTGCTTCACCAGGACCAGGCACAGCCCTTCAGTCTGTCTAAGGACATGGTTGCTTTATCCATGACCTCCCCTCTTCCACCCTCCCTCCATGTCTTGGTGGTCACAATCGCCATCTGGACTATCCACACGATTATCTTGGATGCTATCTTAGGCTCCACCCCCACCCTCCAAGAAGCTGTACGCTTGTTCTGGTTGCATTTAGTGGACCACTTTCAAGCGTGGATGTAAAAGTACCTCCCACCACGTTGCCGCCAGTTGGTCTCATCCTGGTTCCCA
This sequence comes from Massospora cicadina, assembly GCA_022478985.1. Classification (NCBI taxonomy): domain Eukaryota; kingdom Fungi; phylum Entomophthoromycota; class Entomophthoromycetes; order Entomophthorales; family Entomophthoraceae; genus Massospora; species Massospora cicadina. The sequence goes on along the minus strand of JAKSZP010010512.1, from coordinate 323,287 downwards.
GTTTGGTTCATTAATTCAGACCCCTTCCTACATATGTGCTCGATAGTGGCACCCGCCCCTGCACACGTGTCCCCCCTCCCTATCTTGGCGTTCCCGCTGGCAACATGAGATAGCATTAGCTTCTCTGGGGTGCCCTATAAAGCTGGAGTTTCGTTTTCTTTGTGTCTGATCAGAATTGTCCGTCTCCTGCTCGGTCTTCCCCATGTAAAACTTTAAAATCAATGAATAATTGTATTATGGAAACATGCCTCCTACCTGGAGGCAATGAAGCATTCACTTTCACTTTATTCAAAAAAGGAGACAGACTAAACCTCTCCAACTGGCGCCCAATATCCCTAACCAACACAGATACCAAAATATTCACAAAAAATATGGCCAAAAGACTAGGAGAAATTGCAACTGACATGGTATTTCCATCACAATATGTATTTGTTCCAAGAAGATCTATATGGGACAACATCCACGCAGTTGAAAATGTCTGAGAGTCCAAAACCTCTGGAGCGCTGGTCTTCTTAGACCAACAGAAGACATATGACAGGGTGAACTGGACCTATCTTAGGGCCTGCCTCAAAAATAAAACTCCCAAATAGATTCATAAACTGGGTGATGCTGTTCACAGAGTCAGCTACCATGGCTGTTTGAGGAGCAGGTTTTTAACCAGCCCATCGTCCTAAAGAAAAGACTCAAACAAAGAGACCCTTTAAGCCCTTTACTTTAAATTTTTAGCTTGGACCCTCTAATCCAGAATACAAATACTGTTCTCAAGGGAATCAATGTTAAGGCCAACCACAAGTCAAAATGATGGCCTTTGCTGATGATTTTGTGGTGGGAATATCCAATAATCAGGAGCTTATATAAAGAAAATAATAAAAGGATATTCAGTCATTAGCAACGCATCACTTAAAACTGAGAAAACAGAAATCATATTCCTGGGAAGATATCAGACCCATTGGACGCCATCTACTCAGGGCCAACAAACTAATACAACTTCAAGACTCCTCACCAGACATAGGAGGCGAAAATCAGCTATGACCTCACTGAAACTTCCCTTCACCAACAAGCCAACAGCTGGACCTGTCCGTCACTTGGGGGTATGGTTGTAAGCAGGAGGTTACGACAACTCCATGATGGAAAATCAACTCCTAGACAAAAATGAAAAGAAGTGCCTCCTTACATGGACATAAGACAGGTTAAAAGGAAGGGTCACGGTAGCCAAATCTATGATTCTATCAATCATATGGTTTATGGCCCATGCAATTGCTTTCTCACCATCCTTCTTCAATAACATTTACGCCTTATTACAAGGATGGCTCTGGTCCAACCACAACTCCCCCTGTACTCCACGAAACCTTATTTGGCTCTAGAAGGAATGGAGGTGTGGGGCTTACTAATTATGTAGAGCAAGTGACTCATATACTAGGATCCTGGATAGCTCAAGTGATTAGTCCAGATCTTCCAGATACACATTGATCCAGAACAGCAAGATATAATTTTGCACGAGCACTCCAATTAAGAAACCCAGATCACCCAAACACATTAATCAAGTATATGACATCCCATTCTACAGCTGTAGGACCACACGGCACTCCTGTACATTTCAAACGAATGCTCCTAGCCACGAGAAGAGTGATGTGACATATCCATATAAGTGGTCAAACCAGTCACCGAGGATGCCCAAGGCTAACTCACAGACAGGAAATCAATGAACTAATAGTTACAGACAATATAATAAGCAGAAATCCGAGTACCAAAGCCAGGATAGATTACATGGACCATATGGATATATCCTACAACCTGGAGATATAAAATAGAGTATGGAGATAAACACATCACCCTCTACTCCAACCTAGGATAAGAGCACATGTATGGAGGTGCATGAGGAGATTATACCGCACAGAAGAACGGTCAAATGCCACTCACACCTCATGTTTAATATGTGGTCAGTATGGAAGCCTAGCTTACCGTTTAGAACAATGACTAACATCAGTGGCGGTATGGAAAGAGGCCATGCGCCTATTCGCCAGAAAGTGGACAACCATTCAGCCTAGCAAGGAACATGTTCTCTATAAATATGGACTCTCCTATCCACCCATCCCTCAGGGCGTTAATTGTAGCAATAGCACTATGAACGATCCATACAATAGTACTAGAATCGTTCACAAGAGCAGCGCCAACAATCCAAGAAGCCATCAATCGTTTCCACTCCCATATATTGGAACATTTCCAAGCATGGTTGTTTGGACATATGACCTCCATAACAGAAGGACAATTAACACATGGTTCCCCATAAGTTCCTAAAGGTTGATCATTTCCTTCACACATGCTGCATCCAAGAATAAGCCAACATAAACTTCATACCATCCTAAACTTGGTGATCCTGTAGACAACAAGAGGGGCCTTGAACCCTCTGGGGTGTCTTTTAATTTTTCAAATTTCATTAGTTTATCCCCACTATATTGGAAGTGCATGTCCCCTGGTCGACCTTCCCTGAATAAATATAAAGTATGAAAGGCAATTCTGAAGAAATGGGGAGAGAAAGTGTCATCACATTTACCACACATAAAGATAAGTATTGACAACAATTAATTTTACAGGGGATGAATATAAATCAATACCAAAGTTGCCTAAGTAAAAAAATGTACCACATTTATTTAACTTCTTAAAGTAGCCAGGGTGGTATGCAGTGATTGTCAAAAAGCTATTAGGGTAATCAATTGTTTGGATCTGTTGAGCTTAACCCTTGTCCTGCCCATATTAAAAAACGATTGGAATTATGGTGAGGCAAAGAATTCCATCATGAGCAAATTTTTCAGTTAGAGCCTTGAAAGCTGGAAGCAAGAATTTAAGGGCATTTAGTTCAAAGATTAGGAAATATAGATACCTTTGCTAATAGGTTCTATTATGAAGCCAAGATTCTTATGGGATGCAAGCTGAATGATGCGTATACACAAATTGCAATGAAGTCAGCAATAAATCCTATATAGATTAATTTGTCCATTATTTTCTCCTTAGTTTTAACACAGAGTTTTGCAGGAGGTTGAATTTTTAAAAATCTGTGGTACACCCTTCAATGCATCAAAACAAACTGCAAAAATGGAAATTACTAAGGAAAATCTCTAAAACAAAACTTTATTCACCTGTCATAAACTTTAAGAAATAGCCACATGAAAAAGGTTTTCTGTGTGAAGAAAACAAAAGCTGACATCAACCTGATTATCTATAATGATAAAATGAATTAATTAATTCATCAGGGAAAATACCAGATGGAATAGACAAGGAACAGTCTATTACCGCTTATGCTCTGATTACACCAATCTGAACAACAGCAACTAAGCCCATAAATTTAAAGTGATACAGCCCAATGTAAAGCAGCTCCAGGATAAGCATATGATCATGGATCACGACCATCTCACATTAGAACCTATTAGTAGTAGATGCCAATGACTACTATTCTAGATAAATTCCCAATGTCACTAACCAAATTTTGAAAGCACTTGATCTAGGCACCAGTACCACTATTTTACAATTAAACAGTAATTACGGAATTCTGGTTTGTTTCTAAGCATATAGTTTCAAAATCTAGTAAAGACTTTAGAGATCATTGCGGCGGACTCAATTAATATTGTCTTTACCAGGTTGGTAAATAAAATTCTCACACCTGATCTAGCCATCATAAGGTTTAGAGAACTGCAGGCTTAATAACAGTCCCTTCTAAGGGAACATAGAGTACTTCAACTTTATGGTCTAGATCACTCATTGTCGCAGCACCAACAATAGTCCTACAAAAAAGAGCTATGAGATATTGATTTAACCATCTTTATGTGACAGTATAAGGTTTGGTGTGATTATAATTAAAATACTTTCAAAGTTTTAGAGCAAACTGTACCTCTCTTTTACATTTTAAAATTGACCCACCCCAAGGAAGGTGAGACAATCATATCAAACTAGTATATGTAGTTGGAATTATATAATAAAGTTTCATCAGACTGGCTAAAAATTTCAAAAACCTGCCCAATCAAATTAAAGAGTGTCAGTTGATTCCTTAAGGATGCAAAGGATAATGATTTTTAATTCCAAAAGGCAGTGTTAATGTAAACTGGCATTACATTGAAAGTTCCTGACTACCTATATGCTGAACTCCATGCACCATGTCCAAAAGACAGAATTAAAACATATGTTGCGCCTGGTAGATTAGTCACTGGCCCTGGTAAAATCAGTTATTGATTGACAAACAATTGGATAGTAAAACTCAAATGAAATAATCAGGTAATAGCATACGCTTAATTAATCTTCACAAAGGAACTTTTATCCTTCCATGTCCTGGCAAGCTATTACAAGAGTGGGATTACTGGATGACCCAAATTTCAAGGCAAATTTTCAATATTTGATTGCAAGAAATTAATTGGACCTCAGATGACTATAAGTATTAGGTCCATTAATTGTTTTCAAGATAAAAACAATTTGTTTGCACAAAAAACAATTATGACCTTAGATTCACCAAAAGGTAAAATTCATAAAATTGATGTCAGTGATCAAATGCTTATTGCAAATGTGGCAAGTATAGAAACTCATGGAAAGTGAGGCCATAATAGACAACAAATATGACAAAATACTCCAATATGGGTTATTGGCTCCATCTTTAAGCCCTTGGATAATTCCAATTTTAACTTTATAAGAAAAGATGTATCCACCATGCTGTTTGCTATTACCGCTGAATAAAGTTAAATACCAAAAAAAAACTTACAATTATTAGTGCAGGTAAATGGTTCTCTTGATTGCCTAGAAAAGAACAATCTTTTCAGCTATAATTCTTATATTCAAATACTAGAAAAATGATCTAAATAAGAAGAGTAAAGAAAATTTGCATTATTAGCCAAGGATATATAACTAATGTGAATGCCTCAAGGTCTTTATAGTACATCAGATACATTTCAAATGAGTAATGGATACCATATTAGGTTATTTAATATTGTGTACATTTTGTTTACCTAAACAATATCAAAAGTTTTTAGAAGCACTTTTCTAGATTACCTAAAATACTTGGCAGAATTTTTAGAAAATTTTCAGCAGCAAACTTTTTAAGATAAAACAACAAAAAAGAAACTTCTTCTAAAAAGAAGTTGAATACATAAGGCTTATTGTAGACGCTGATAGGATACGCTCTCAGAAACTTAAGGTTGAAGCGATTCAGAAAATGTCACAGCCTAAAAGTGTTTAAAAACGTTCTAATAATTTTAGGAATGATTGGCTACTGTTTTTATTTCGTTAAGAACTTTACGTCCATAGCAGAGCCACTTTTCAGCTTCTGAAGGAACAAAGAGAGGATTTGAGTGAAAACAAAGCGTAGGACACATTTGATGCACTTAGAATGTATTTAAATATGGAGCCAGTATTAAATCTTCTTAGTTCTTTTCAGATGCTCATCATACAAAAGATGTATCCTTAACGCAATTAGTTCCCTAATAAGTAAGGCGGAGAAAATTGGCAATGAATACCATGTAGCATATGTGGGATTTGAAGGCTTTTCATACCGCTCAATCTTACTTTTGAGCAATTTACAAAAAAAGGTTAAATTATCTATAGCTGTCTGACCACGTCTATTATCTAATTGATGTCCTCAGATCTGCTGCCTGCTGCTCCAGTGTGGGGCAGTGGTGATCCACCTCCCAAAGTTTTCCACCCAGCAGGGAAATGCATTCAGATGGGCTTGAATAGTCTACCAAAATATACAGGCCGTTTTGTCCCTCCATGGGACTTAGCGCTCCATCTTGCATGCATCCACCCAGCTCACCCCAATGCTCTCGCCCTCCATATATCCACTATATGATTTTGCCTCTGTGTTGACTATGTGCATTTATTCTCGTATGCTGACAAAGCAATAAGAAAACTTTCCAACGCTGCCTTTGTGCCAGTTGGCTTTATCAATTTCCGCCCTTTTTAAGGGATATTTTGATGTAGGTTTCCAAACAGAGCTGGATGCAGCAGCAGCGTTGACCTTTTATAATTTATAAAAACACCCCAGTCCCCATTATCTGAACTCATATCCCTGATGACATCACATTAGTGGTGTCATTTGCCAAACTCCCCTCACATCTCTCACCCCAAATATTGTATTATTAGTTGATGTTTGGGCTTTTTATGGCAATCACTCAACTCATATTCAGAGTTCCTTCTGGTGAAGAGCGCCTTGCTTCCCCTAGAGCCACTGCCACCATCATCCTAAATCACTCTGCAATTGGCCATCAAATTCCCATGTGCTCACATTGCTGCAGTACTTAAACATTATTTTTGGCATATGTCAAAAACAGTTGACAGATTTGACCCTCTGTCTTGAGCTTAATCACTCTAAAAGGTCATGCCCCATGCCAAATCACTAGTTACTAATTTGGAACCCTTTTCAAAGGAATCTGAATGGGGCGTTTTGTTGCCTCCTCCCACCCAACATTCTCACTTGATGGGTCAAAGTGGGAAGGCACCTAACAAAACATCTAGCCACACTCACCACCTGGGGCTCAACCCAACTAATCAGAGTCAGGCTGTTGGATTTTATGAGTTTTCGTTGCTGGTGCTAAACAGGCCTAAACTCCAACAATTGAGGGTTTGTACCTCTTTAATTAATAGAATAAAAATAACAAAAAAATAAGAAAGTTGAGGTTTTTTAGTTTATTTGCTTTCATGAGGATAAGAAAACAAACCCTCTTAATATCTGACCGGTCAGTATTTAAACTGTATAGAGGGTTGAAGGGAATTCAATGAAAAAGTTTGGAATGACTGGTTACCTTCCAAATAAGGAAATATGAGAATTCCATATATTAAAGCTCATAAAACTCGCTTCACTTTGGCTAAACAACATATGGGGAGTTAATTTTTGCCAGATGAACCCATGGGTTAACGATTTAATTAATTTAAGCCAAACTACATTAGCTAAAATTGTTTTATCTTTGTGGACCTTCATCACGCCTATAAAAGGGGTTGGTCCCCATTTTGTTGTTGGTTCTGGACAGGAGGCTATAAGGCGAGGAGGGGCCTCAGAAGAGCTCCCTTGATTCCGCTGATAATTCAGTATATTACGTCTACCTAAACTTGAACTAAATTAGCCAAGTTTTATTAGTATTGAATGTTTTGCCCCAATTTGAAGGTTTACGCCGAGAATTGGCCAGGGTCCTTTGGCCAATTTCACTTAAATTGAAACCTAAATCACTATTTATAAACATCAGAGTTGTAATTGTCCAACATTACCCACTTCAACAGTGTTTGGATGAGAATAAGGCTGCAGAAATTGGCCATGAACTCGGTTAATAATGACTCCTGTAGCAAGAGATTTGATGGAGTACTCCTCTCCTCACTTGTAAGTGACTACAAAAGGTCCTTTCCAAATAGATCCGAGTTTCATCCTTCTTTTAGTGATATAATTGTGGTAGTAAAGCATAAATTCAGATACTTGGAAGGTAGGAAGAGGGGCTCGAAGCTCATTAGTGGCTTGACCCTCTTTTGTGATTGTATTCACTAAGCTGGTCATCACTTCTGATTGCAACTGGATGATGTGCTGGGCTAACTTCTTCATAAAATGCTCGGGATCAGTCTTATCAGTAAAGATATCTTTTTCTAATAAAGCTGGAACCCCAGGTTCTCGTCAATACAATACATGGAAAGGAGACATTTGAGTATTCTATGGTAACTGATCTGGTATGCCAAAAGGGCACTTGGTAAGTACAGATCCCAGCGAAGAAGGTCAGAAGTGGCTATTTTACATAAAATATAGTCCATTGTTCCATTGGCTCTATCCATAGTACCATTTGTTAAGGGGTTGTAGGGGTCAGAAAGAATTGTTGCGTGCCTGTGGAGGTAGCGAGGATATTCACTATCCAGGAGGTAAATTTTTCACATTGTCACAGAGCAGGACCTGGTGACAACCATGGCGAAAAAATATATATATTATGAAGGATTGTGGCCATGTCTTTGGCAGTTTGACCAGGAAGAGCCACAGCCTCAACCCATTTTGTAAAGGATTGATACCAACTAAGATATAACAATTTACACCAGTGGTCTGAGGTAGAGGGCCTATCACATTTAGACTTATGGTGTGAAAGGGTTGTTGAGGCGTATTGGGTTGATACTGATACCAGGGCTTATAGCTGGATGCTTCTTGAAGGTCATACATGCATCCAGGACTTCAGTTATTGTCTCCATGATGCCGCCCAGAAATTTTGATCTTTAATCCACTCATAGTTTTTTTATACTCCTCTATGCCCTAAAAAGGTATGGGACTCTAAAATCAGGGGTAAACGCTCTGATGGTCTAAGATAGGGAAACCAATGCACCCCTATTTTATTATATTGCTTCCAGTTCTCCACTTTGTGTGCAGGAATGTCGTGCTAACATCTTTTGTACATGTTCATCTTCATCAGCCCAAACGTCAAAAGTCATTAAGAGTTCATGCAACCTTTTGGCTTCACTTTCTAGGTGAAGGACAATAAGATGCATTAACCCATCAACATTCATATGGCGTGTCCCTGATTGAGGTTTAATGGACATATCATATTGCTGGAGCTTAAGAGCCCAGCAAGGAACCGCTCAGTAGGATCATTCATATTTTGTAACCACTTTAATCAAGTGACCAGTAATCACTTTAAAGGATGACCTACATAGAAAAGGGCGGTAGTGTTTAACAGCGAGAAAAACAGACAGGCACTTTTTTTAAGTAAAGCTGTTATTGCGCTCAGCCTTTGAAAGCATTTTACTTAAAAAGAAACAAGGTGAATTATCCCATTTCATCTTACTGAGCTAAGATAGCTCCAATGGCATAATAAGAAGCATCCGTGAACAGCATGATGGGGTTTCCATAGTCAGAGTGGCTGAATATCGGCCTTTTTTGTAATAGCTCTTTCAAAATCTTCAATGAGGCCTTTTGTTTAGCACCTCATTAGAAGGGGTGTTCTTACTAGAAGGCGGACAAGTGGTTCACTAAGATTTTAAATTTTGGGATAAATTGATGGTAGTAACCCATCATGCCCAAGAAGACTTGTATGTCACAAAAAGTTTTAGGTGTTGGCATCTTGAATATTGCTTCAACATTATCCTGTAGAGATTTTTATCCTATCTTGAGAGATGGTGTGTCAGAGAAAATCCATCCTCTGCTGGAAGAAAGTACACTTGGAGGGCTTTAGTTTGATGTTAGATGCCTGCAAGCGTTGAAATACCTCCTTTAGGTGAGTAAGATTCTCTTTGAATGTTTAGAGAAGACTGTGATATCATCAAGGTAGATAATCACATAGTTCAGATTACGGTTCAGAAGAATGTGATCCATAGCCCGCTGAAAAGTAGCATGCGCATTAAAAACCCCTGAGGTAGCGAGTGGGTTGGAACAAACCCTCGCTGCAGATAAGGGCGCACTTCTCCTGATCTTTGGCGAAAGATCCATCTGCCATAACCCACTAACCAAGACCATGGCAGAGAAGAATTTAGACCCAGAGAACTGGGCCAGAGCGTCATCAATGCGGGGGATAGGGTATTTATCCTTCTTTGTGAGGGAGTTCAGCTTACAGTAGTCTAAAACAACCCAACGACATCCATTTTTCTTTTTTATCAAAATGAGTGGGGTCAACCAAGGGCTTTGGGAAGGCACAAATAACCCAGCTTCTAACAGATGTTTGAGCTCCGTCTGCATCTGTTGCTCCTCAATATTTGATTTTCAGTAGGTTTTGGTTGAATAAGCCGAGAATCACCAACGTCAATGGTATGAGTCCAACCCTTCATGTGCCCATAGTCAGTGTCAGAATTAGAGAAAACGTCGCTTTATACCTCAAGCAAGGTGTAGACTTTCTCCAGATCATCTAGGGTTAATTCATAGGAAATATTAATGGAAGGTAGGGTATATATGAACTGGCCAGCGGGTAAACCCATATCCATCATAGATCCAATACATTGAACCTGCTTTATTTCCTCAAGGAGAATCTTCATTCCTCTCCTGAACTCCTGATGCTTTTTTACAACCATATCCTTCTTGGTGAGATTACCTAACAGAATGTTGATGGGTCATTGATAAGCAAGGTCTAGTATGCCTGGTAAAACGCTGGGCTCCAAAGGACTAACTCCATCAATGCTAATTAGGTGCAGGAGGCAGTTGTGTGGGATCTGCTCAGAAACTATATGTCAACTACCCTTTGTTCACCAGCTTTGATAGTCATTTTTCCAGAAGTGTAGAAAGGAATACCTTCGAGGGTGTCCTCTGATTGAGGTAACAGTTTGCTATGTCATCCTGCAGTGGTATAATATAGGGATAAAGCGTAAGAGTGATACTCAACTGTATAAACATTGTCTTTTTTATTAACTCATCATTTGTCAAAATAAGGTGAACCTCATAGTTAAGCAGAGAGAGATAACCCTGCTTCGAAGTAATAATTTCTACATACTTGAGCATGAATTGGGTACCAATGAGTAGATCATATATATTGTGATTTCTAGCAACTGCGGGAGCAGGCAAGATGAGCTTCCCAAAATGGATGTACAGAGAAGAGTACGTCCCAATGGGCAGTGTTGTTGGGACCTGCAGTCCAAATTCTTGGGTGTAGTTGAGATTGGGGTCTAGTTTAATCTTTTTAATGAGTTTGATGACACATTGTTTATGAGGACACAGTGTCAAGGATAGCCTTAACCCGCACTCCATTGACTATGACTTCCACTTTAGTTAAAGTTATACCTGAGTTGGGAAAAAGATCAAGAACCTCCTTTAGTTGGAGGTAGAGGCAAGTCGTTAGCTGTCTCAGGGTATTTCTCCTAAGTAGACTAGATGGTGTGAACATACTAATTTGGGCGTATCAAGGTGGCAATAAATTGGTTAGCGTCACTGGCAGTGTCAATAACCTCAAAACCCCTCAACACTTGGCGGAAGTAAGTTTGATGGGGGATTTGAGCTTTAAATCACTCTATCAGGGTTCAACCTGCCAGGTATCTCCACTTCATATAGGGCTACTAAGTCATAGTGACCTCTATCTTCTCCACCCCTTCAGATTCTTCATCAAAGAGTATATCAATGCAGGTTAGGGAGGCCACAGGGGTCAGGTAGGTTCAGGTCTCCCTTACGGCATGATAAGTCCTGGTGCGGCTCCTCCACCTTAATAGCTTTTGGGAAAGACATTTAAATTTGCACAGCTCAATTTTCGACCTTCAAAGTAGGGGGTTTGTGCTGCTTCATAGAGACAGGTTTCAAAATAGAGTTAGATGAACGAGAGGTTGAGGAAGATAGCTTTGTGGAAGAGGATGCTTCCTCTACACCAGCTTTAGGTCGTTCAGTGGCTATGTGATTTTGTGAAACAAGAGGTTTAGAGTTTGTGCCAATATCATTTAACCCATTGTCAATGGGGTAATTGCATCTAAGAAAGGGGTTTAGACTTAGGAGCAGGCTTTTGAACCACTTGAGAAGGCTGCCCTGGAAAAAGATGGGCAAGGCAAAGGAACGAATGCTTTCACCAACTGGGTTTCTGGAACAGAAGATGAAGGGGAGTATTTCCCCACCAAAGCCATTATTATATAATTATCATTATGAGAATAAGAAGCATTGTGATATGGCAACTCCATAGGTACAGGTTTCCAAAGGGAATCAGCTGTAGTAGAAGCTAAAATAGTTGGCGTAGCTTTTTGGCTCCAAGTCCCTTTCATAGGGTCAAGTTTATAAAGATCAGTCATTTATAATAGAGCTTCCTTTATATCTCGTATATTTTTAAATAAGCGTTTTATAGTTGAGAGGTGCTTTTCAAGGAGGAATGGAACTTCAAGACAGCCAATATAGCCACAATAGCATCGTCTTGGGGTAGCATTTTTGCAAGCAATAAGGGTTTAACTTTAATGTAAAAGCTCTCAGCAAAATAGGTTAATGATTCACCCTGTAACAGATTATGGCACATTAATTCCTGTTTTTTTCCTGTTCAAACTTTGTAGGGAGCCGGATTCCTCAATTAGTGATTACTTCACCTCCGCCCAGGTGCTGAGGGTGGCCATATGTGGATCCAATATCTCTTGAGCGCCATGACACAGCATGGAAGGAGGTACTTAATTTTATGGTAATCCGTTTCACCTTCCATAGTAACTTCATACATAAAAATGAAAGAAGCAACAATTCCCTCATCCAAGGTAAACTTATCCCTAAAAGGGGGTTTATGAATACCAGGAGAGGCCGCATAAGGGCCTTGTAATGAGTGTTGTTCAAGCCATTTTGAGGCAAGACAAAGCACTGGCTAGTTGTTGCTCTAAAGCGTCTAGCCTTGGTTCTGGAATATTTGTCATTTTAAACCGCATTTTTGGTGGTATACAGGGTCCTCTGTAATGAGAATCACTTGTTGGATATTGGAAGCTTTTCGCTCACTGATGCTAAACAGGCCTAAACTCCAACAATTGGGGATTGTATCACTAAAACAATAAAAGAATAATAAACTTTAAAATAAGAAAGCTGAGGTTTTTTAGTTTACTTGCTTACATGGGGATAAGAAAACGAATCCTTAAGATATCCAACTTGTCATCTTTTAAACTGTATTGAAAGTTGAAGGGAATTAATGATAATTTCAGAATGGCTTGTTACCTTTTAAATAAGGAAATATAGGAATTCAGCCTATCAAAGCTTGGAAAACTTGCTTCACAATGGCTGAATGACAGATGGGGATTAATTTTCAGCCAGATGAACCATGGGTAACGATTTAATTAATTTCAGCCAATTCCCATTAGCTAAAAACATATTAACTTAGGGGACCTCTGCAACGCCTATAAGAGGGTGTCTCCACTTGGGTTTTAGATGTGAACTAAATGTGATAAGGTGGGGAGGGCCTCGGAAGTGCTCCCTTGATTCTGATAAATGAATCATAATATTCTGACTAATTTAACTTAATTTAATCAGCCCAATTTTATTAAATTAAATGTTTTGCCCTAATATAAAGGGTTCCACAGAGAATCATCCAGGGTCTTTTGGATTATTTCACTTAAATTGAAACCTAGATTATTCTTTATACAACTTCAGACTTATAATTGTCCAACACAAGCCTTACTGCCATTCCCACCCAATCATCCACCCATTCGCATATTATCACTCATCCAGATCCTGCATCCACTACTCTCATAAACCAAAATCCTTGGGACCTATTAGATGAGGTCAATGAATCAGGTGAAATATTCATGAATGAGGATGATGAATCCGGTAAAAAAGAACCAGATGATTACAATTGAACTGAATTTTAAGGATTCTGTTTTGATAAAACACCCTCCCCCAGACAGTATTCTCCTAAACCCAATGAAATTCCCTTACAAAGTGACCACTAATTGCATAAGCAGCAATGTCCTCACCCCATAGCCACCCACTCCGCAAAGCAATGGCCCAATCAGTTATTTAATTTCATTAAGGCAAAGCAGAATGAATTCCTCCTGACCCCCAAAGTAGCAAAGGAGAAAATTATCAAATTGGATGCTAATGCCAGAAACGCTGTTATACATGTTTCAGACCTAGCAAGATTTAACCCAACATCTAAAATTACATAGCAAATGATTTACAGCTTGGACAAACTCCCAGATGTCCGCATCCAAGCAGAACATCATGTTGCATAGTTAGTTGAGGCTGGCTTCCAAGCTAACCTTGAGGTAAGTAACCGTTATTTAACCTCCTCCAACCCACCACACCAATGCCCCAAACCCCTGGTCTCAGCTTTTTTACGCTTCTACAATTAATATACATCTTACACAAAGCCTGCGCCTGATGAAGAGCCGCCTGGACCTCACTTCCCCTCTGCTGTGGTATGTTAGCGGCACTCAGCTCTTTACTTGGTTTAAAGGTCTTATTTTATTTTATCTTTTCTTGTCAACCATTTATCTAAGCCTTATTGCTTTAAATTGGTAATTACCTTCTCCTGGTCAGAGTTCCTCAAATAAATTTACCTTGTAGCATATGTGAGCTGAATTTTGAGAAAGAAGGAGTGAAACTAGACAATGACAGAACGTGAAAGCATTGCATTACTATATGCTTGTAAGCAGTTCAGAGTGTACATTCACGTCGTATGTTTCAAGGTGATTAGGGATCATATTCACTGCAATGGATGCAAAATTTAAAAGAGCACAAAAGCAGGTTATCCCGTTGGACATTGAAATCATAAGTGTACAATTTTGAGATTGTACATCACGCTGTCAAAGTTCATCAAAATGAAGATGGCCTATAACGGTTGTCAGCTATCATGTTTTACAAAGTGAAGCATATGAGTTTAACAATAACTTGATTAGTAGTAATATTAAAGATTAACCATAGCAATTCAGCAAGCTTTAAACCAAGCGATAAACAATATCAAGATTGTTAAAAGCCATTTGTATAAAGATGTTGAGGAAATCTACTTAGCTACTGAAGCCTTCTAAACAAACACAGATTATTAAAGCTAATAGGTTGACTGGCATGAAAGCCTACAAAAAACCCTAAAGCATGTTTATCAGGGGGTAATATTAGTAATCACATAACTTTGATGTCCCAGAAAATCTTGCTTGTTGTTTGCTGTGTCAGGCTCATAAGCCCTATAAGAAAGAAATTACTTTCTGTCTAGTGAAGCTTGGGTTTGCTTAAAACACAATAACCATTGATATAATAGGTCCATTGACTTTGAGCACTGAATGAAGCGCTACTTTTATTGTGGCTATCCATTGCTTGACTCGTTGGGTTAAGACAGCGCTTTGACCAAATTGGAAACCAGAAGTACTTCCAACTTTATAACGAAGCAGTTAATCTATTGACATGGTTGCCCTCAATTTATCTTAAATAAAATTGAAGCAACTTCACTATGCACATCACACTAAAACTAAACGAGTTACTGGTAAATAAGGAATACTGATGACGCCTTGCCATCCAAAAAATTGAAATAGTCAAAATGGTATATAGTACTCTATGTAACTAATGGAACCACCCAGATCCTATTTTCCAGATGCCTGAGATTTGGAGGGGTAAATCAGCGCCAAGTTGGCCCAACAGCCAAGTTGGACCACTGAGGTAAAATTTTAGGGTTGGATTTATTGCGAGGAAGGCTGACCATGGGATGGACACTTCTGAATTTGACCCAAAGGAGACAAAACTTAGTAACAGGGAAGGCACCCCAGAGAAGCGATGCTATCTATTGTTGCCAGCGGGAACGCCACTTATGGGGAGGGGGAGGGAACGTGTGAAGGGGCCGTAGCCACAATTGAACACTTGTGGAGGAAAGGGCCTGATTTGATGAACCAAACTGGGAACCAGGAGGAGACCAGCTGTCAGCGATGCGGTGGAAGGTATCCAAATATCCACGCCTGAAAGTGGTCCACCAAATGACACTGGAATCTGTGGACAGCTTCTGGGAGGGTGGGGGTGGAGCCTTCGATGGCGTCTAAGACAATTGTGTGGATAGTCCACATGGCGATTGCAACCACCAGAGCACGGAGGGAGGGTGGAAGGGAGGAGGCCATTGATAAAGCAAACATATCTCTTGACAGACTGAAGGGATGTGTTTGATCCTGGCCCAGCAGATGTTGAACTTCGCGCCATATCACTTTAAAGGTAGGACACTTCTCCAGGCGGTGGAACAGCGTTCCATACTGGCCACACATGACGCAGGATGAGTGTAAATCATTAGAGCGCTCAGCCATATGGTACACCCACCTCAGGCAGCGCCACACATGGGAACGGATTTGAGGCTGCAACAGAGGATGGTGTGCGTATTTCCAGATAGTTTTTTGGGTCTCAATGGAGTAAGGGATGTCCATCATGCCCAGGTAGTCCACCCTGGATAGGACATGGGGCCGTGTGGGGATCACGCAATCTTGGATGGGTAGCCCCTGTACCTCTTGTGTGAACTTAGGAGAGGGGCGGCCTCTCTGGGCTGTGTGTCCGCTAATACTAATTCTCCACTCAGCGCTCCACATGGAGAGGAGGATTCGTTTGTTGTGGGTTTTAGTCATGTGAGGACCTGTGGCCGATGGGTGTGAAGCCAGGTATTTCATCAGGGAGTGAGGTCTTGATGGATTGTTGAGACCCAAGGCACGGGAGAAGTTAGAGTGGGCCGCGCGGGACCAGTGTTGGGAGGGGAGCGTAGGGGCGGTGACAGCCGCAATCCAGGTGCCCAGGATCTTGGCGGCATGGGCTTTGAAGTCAAGTAGGCCCATGCCACCATGATGATGAGGGCCAAACATGACCTCTAGCCGTACTGGTGGAGGGCGGCCTGACCAAAGCCAACCTTGTAGCAAAGCATACAGGGATTTGAAGAAGCTTGGGGAGAAGGGGATGGCGTGGGCTCCGAACCAGACTTTGGATAGGAGCATAGAGTTGGCTAAAACAACCCTGCCAGTAAGGGAAGTAGGGTGGGCTCTGAGGGAGGCGATGCGCTTCATCACGTTGTCTAGAATATGACTCTCCATTACTGCTGATGCGTACCCGCCTGCCTCCACCCACATGTCCAGATGGCGGACCAGCCCTATGGTAGGGCGTGGCACAAAGGGGAGCACCAGTGGGGCGGTGTGGGGTGAGCTGGGAGGGCGAGCATGTGTGCGAGCAGATGGGCCGGGCTGGGCACTGGTTGCTGGGGCCCAGCAGGTTTGATACCGACCAAGGAGGATGATTTCAGTTTTGGAAGCGTTCAGTGCAGCATTACTTACCCAGGAATACTCCTGGATGAGAGCTTCATGTGCGCGTGCATCTTTATTATTAGACACCTCAACCACACAGTTGTCTGAAAACGCCATTATCTTGACTGGGGCTTGGCCTGGCACATGGACCCCAGTAAGTTGGGCATTCACGTTTTGAAGTAGTGGGTCAAGGCTGAAGTTGTATAAGAGTGGCCTAAGGGGGTCCCCTTGTTGCAAGCCCCTTTGAGGGCGGACTACTTCCGTTAGGAAGCCAGGGCCACCTACTGCCATTGTTGCAGATTCCGTGAGCAGCATCACCCAGTTGATGAATCGATGGGGTAAGCGGAATTGATGGAGGCAGGCCCTGAGGTATTCCCAGTTTACTCTATCATAGGCCTTCTGTTGGTCCAAGAATACAAGTGCACCAGAGGCTGTGGACTGACATGCGTTAGCCACAGAGCGCACGTTTTCTAAATCGACCTTCTGGGTATGAAACTGAATTGTTCTGGGGAGATGGTGGCAGATGCTACAATCCCTAAATCGTTAGCCATGATTTTTGTTAAAATTTTTGTATCCGTGTTAGTTAAAGAAATGGGGCGCCAGTTGGCTAAGTCTAGCTTGTCCCCTTTCTTGAAGAGTGTGATGGTGAAGGCCTCTTGTCCTCCTGGTAGGAGGCGCGTTTCCAGAAGGCTCTGGTTAAGTGAGGCAAGCAGTAGTGGGGATATATATTTGAAGTACTTTTTATAGAATTCATATGAGATGCCATCTGGGCCTGGGCATTTCCAGTTTAGTGCACCATGGATGGCTGTCCATAATTCATTCGGGGTATTCAAATTCATTATTTCTGGGTATCAGAAAACGGTGCAGATGTGGGCTCAGTCAAGAAATTCCGCCACTTTGGCCGGCTTAATTAGATCAGACTGGTATAACTCAGAGTAATACTTTTGTGTTTCAATTGCCACTTCAGCTGGCATATCCGCAATGGAATCATCCAATCTTTGCACCTGTGTGCAGGCCACACTCTGGCGTGGGTCTAACCCTTTTTAAAAAATATGCAGTGCACTTGTTGCCCTCTGTAATGCGTTTGGCCCTGTACTAAACACAAACTCAATGTTTGTGTTGCCTTTTGAGCGCGTTGAGGTGGGCGGCTGCCTCTGCCCACTTCTGGCCCCATGAAGGGCTGTATCCTGTGGCTGGGATGTTGGACTCCAGGTGTACCAACTATGCTAGAGCGTGCGAGATGATGGCCGATGTGGCTCATGAGCGTCAGGAGGAGAGGTGGCGAGAGTGGCGGATGGTATCCTCTTTGAAGGCTGCCCATGTGGAGATGGGGTCCACGCAAAAAAGTGTAATAAACTCTTTTGCCAAAGTTGCTGATTCCACCTAAGTGGAAAATCCTGGCAACACAAGTTTGGGAGGGCGGAGTTTGCACCAATGTGGGGCCTTAGCCACTGTGACAGGTAGGTGGTAGGTTTTTGAGACCAGCTGGTGGTTGGAGAATTCAATTTTTGTTGTTTTGAATTGGGTAATGTGGGGTTGGAATTTTGCCGGCATAAGGATAAGGTCTATTTGGGTCATGGACCTTAATTGGCCATTGTGGACGTGGGGTCATGTCATGTTTTCAAGAAGTGGGGCTCACCGTGGCAGCTCATCCATTAACCTAAGGGTAGCCTATAGAACGCGAAGTTCTACATGACCCTGGGGGGCGTGGAAGGAGGAAGGCCAATGGTCCGTTGGTGTGTTTAGCCAACAGTTCATATTGCTGACTATGAAAGGGTCTGGGGGCAGCGGGAGGGATTTGACCAATGAGAAAAATTTCCCAACATTCTTGTGCACAGGTTGGGGTGTAGATGTTGACAATAGCATGTGCCATGTCAGCCCACGAGAAAGTGACAACGAGGACTCAGCCATTGAGGAAGGATTCTGATGATAAAAATTTGAAAAAATTGTTTTTTCAAACTAGCACCCCACAGTGCTCTGACCAAAAGGATAGGGATGGGAGGAGCATGGTTTACCAAGCATCCTCAGAACCTCACGGACAGTGGGACTCCTGGATGGCCAGGATATCCACGGGTAAATTTTTTTGAAAAAAACTCAGTTTCCTAGCCTGGGACGGCAAGGCCTTGAGTCCAGCAATATTAACGTCCCTAAAGTGAAGGTTTCCCCCATCACACCTTAGGTGCGAGGGGGTGGGCACCCAGGCCCACTAGCCTCCTCTAGAACCCATGGGCCTTCATGGCAGCATGGGTGTTTGCAGCATCGCTATCAGTATTTTTGTTGATTTTAGCAGAAAGGTTCACGTTGGCTTTTTCCTTCGCTTTTTGTTTCCCTGATGTCAAACAAATTTTTTGTGGTGCATATGAGTTCAGTGCACCATTGAGCGGGTCAAAAAAATTTTCAGGTAGGTTGGAAACCAAGCCAGTTTTGATCAGAGATTGGTTGCAATGATTGGGTGAAATCAAGTCACCCATCAGATCCTCAAATTGGGTGGCCCAATAGGCATGGGCTTCCCAATCTGATTGGTTGATGGGTTCCCAAGTTGCTTCCGCCGCGAAGGTTTTGATGTCCTCCTGGCATTGGGAGTGTGGGATAGCAGTGGTGACTTTGGCCGCTTCCTTGACCGCGGCCCTGCAGGCCTGCTTGGCCTTCTTCCGCTCTTGTGGGGAAATAGGTTTTACCAGTAGGTAGCAGCCTTGTGCTCCCCATGGGAAAGCCTCTTTGGTGCTTGCGGTTAGTTCATAGTGCGCCTCTCCACTGGCCATGGCCACCAAGGGGTGCTCTTGGAAAGTGATGCCCTCCTTGGTGGGGCATGCATGTGCCTTATGGCTGGACACGTCATAGTGGGTGCAAATGGGGGGCGCTCTGTCCACAGTTACCCGGAAAGGGTGGGTGGTATGCCCTTTGATATTGATATATGTGGAGTGTGGGATCTGAGTTAGGTCCTTCATAATCTCCTCAGTTGGGGTCAGAACTGTGATGGCTTTGCTGGTGCACAGGTGTGGCATCAGCGTAAAGCGTTGCATCTCAAAATATTGTATTTTACTGTAAATTGGTGAGACTAACTTTCAGGTGTTGCTCCAAAATGGCATGTTTTACCATAGTAGGCAAAAAGTCAAACGCAAAGAAAATTTGGTTGGATTTTGTCCATCTGGTGCATTTGGTTTCAATGACCCATTGCCCTTCTGGGAGGTCAATTACTATGCACACCACAACAGCTTCATCTGCTGCCCCCTTTTTTGAAACTGAGGTCCAGCCAACTGCGTGACATGGAGTGAGGTGTGACGTACACCGCGGTTGGAAAAAAGTGTGCACATCCCCACAAAATTTTTCCCATAGAGCTGTTTGTTAATGTCCAGAAACACATGGACTCTGTATTCCACTGACGAGAGTGATTGGGAGTGCAGCGTGTTGATGTACTTGTTGCATAGTGCTTGTCAAGTGAGGATTTCTGGGGAAATAGTGACCACTGGTTTTGTTAAATTTTTTTCTATTCCACCAGTTCCTCCAGGGCGTTTTTGAACGTTTGAGGCCGCGAGCCTACCACCTGCTCCTCTTAACTTACTTGCCCAACTGCTCCCTGACATAGGCGCAGACTAATCTCCTCTGTGAGATTATCAAACTAGAATCAGACTTGAATTACATAAGTTGCAAAAGTGATTGCAACAAGAGAGAAAAGGTTTAAAATTTTAGGGTTGGATAATACCAACCTGTCTTTACCTCAGAAGCTTAGGGAAATCTCGAATGACTGGAAAAGAATGACAGGTAAGAGAGGCTTTAAACCCACAAAGTAGCCTTATATATTAAAATTTAAAATGGCAAGCGGGATGTTTTTTGGCATTTTACTGGCATCACAAGAATAACAAGAAAAGTTGGAGCAACCAGGAAAGGGCTAATTCCCTGAAAGCTCAGGTTTTGTTCACGTGACAAAACCTTGTCACTCCTGACGTTCCAGGTAAGGCATGAGCTGAGAAGGCCAAAAAGGATCAAAATTCTGAACAGAGGTTCAGAATAGCACAGGCTTGACCTTTTAATCTCTCCCTTCGGGGAGCCCTCCCCTGACCATACTTTAAGCTCTTTTAAGCCTAAAAATGGCTTGGGGAGGGCACAACCCTGGTGCTGAGCCAACCTTAGCTGAAACTCCTCCAGGCGTTCCAACTCAAGATATGAATCCAAATTTATGTTAAAATTGAGACAAACAGTTTATATCGTTTTGTCACACTCTAGACATTACCTTGAAAAAAGATTTAAGCTGATGAAACCTTAAAACTGGGTACTTTTTTATTGCTGGAAACATTTATCTGTAATTTAGTTATCACTTGGCAATTGCTAAATCTACTTTTAAAAAAACTATATGAACTTCAGGCTTGTTTCCCCCACTTCATATTCTTCTCATAAACTGAGTTTGTAAACGACTTTCTTACAGTATTTGGAAAGTTTGTTAAAAGGTTTATTAGGATTAAAGTCCTACAATTATGCTAATACTTATAAACAGAAGATTTAGGCTAAAGAATATGAAGAATTAAGATTGCTGCTTTTTAATCTAAATTTGTAATAATGTTAGATTTTTTTGACAACCACGGCTCTAGTAAAAAAAAGTTGAAATATCTTTAAGTCAGCTCATTTGAAATTCCCAATAAAGTCAGTTTTGGATGTCTATACTATTAAGGACATCTCTAATGGACGTATTGTGAATAAAGTGTATTCTAAGATTTTCAGAGAAAATAGATAACTTTCATAATGGGAGAATTATTATTAAGAGTGATTATCTTTATATATTTGTACTAATTTTAAAACTTAAATTTTTAAAGTTTGTCGTAATGGCACCATTTCTTTGGCTAAATGCTGAAAATTATTTTTAAAGCTTTTACCTTTATTGAGCGTTTAACATTTGAGATGCTCAATGGTGGTAATCCCAGGAAGCCTGACAGTCAGTACTTGAAGCAGCCTAATACTCACAAGGAGTATTCTATTTTTAGGGTGCCAAATCATGCATAAAGCCAGTCAGCTATAGATTGCATCTTATGGCAAGATTATCATAAAGACTTAGTAAAAGTAAAGTACTAAAAAGCTTTAGATAAAAAGGTGCAACTTTATTTTATTATAGATTAAGATTTTTATGTTAAATACAAAAAGATATACCACAACAAGGAAAAGGTTAAATAAATTAATTTAGGGGAGACCTGGAAGCGACGCTCTTTGTCAGACAATGCAAACCAATTTATAAAAATGCTTTTGTAGCATATTTTTGAAAAGTAGTAAAGGTATCCTAAAAGAACCAATTATTTAAGCTATGGTATCACTTAGGTCAGTAGTTGTTCAGGTTCTTTTTTTTAGTACTAGATAGTTGTTCAGGTTCTTTATTATGTCCCTTTTGTGAGAAACATCTTAGTTAACTGCCTCAAAAATCACCCAATGAAGCGATTACCTTACATTGTGGTGATCCTTTGCCTCAACTAATAAGTATTTCATCTCAGGTATTCTGGGCTCAAGTCAGTCTGATGGAGATTTTCTATTGTCAAGTCTTGCCTTAAAAATTATCAATTTTTACATATAGTTGACAAAGTGATACTAATCCCTTTTCATAGCTAGGTGTCAATTCACTTTTAGGATTAGAATAGCTGGTATTGTTTCCCTCATGTCTGATACTCTGATATCTATTGTCACCCACACCAAGAATATTGGCAGTATAATACTGGCGTAGAAAGTACCTATGTATTCAGTTGATAAATACTCCATTATCTAAAGACTTGATTGAGTATTTAACTCCACTTTTGTAGGTTATAGCATATGCCCATCTCATAAGAACCCAGCTTTCCACCTTAAGGTGATTTTTTTGTGTTAGTACAAAACTATAATATAAAATTAAATGCAGATAAAGTGTAACGAGTTACATTTGCTGCTTAGCCTTTTATTGTTACCATTTTTGGCTAAATGTCTTCTTGATTCTGATTGAAGTTGTACATCTTTTGAGAAAATATTCTTGGCACTTTTCAGGGTCTTTGGTATTACCACTTACATCTTTGGGAGATAATTGCGCCAGTATACCAGGTTCTCACCCAAGCAAGGCCTTGAAGGGTGACATTTTGATGAAACAATGTTAGCTTATTATTTAAACCAACAACGCACTTGGGATAATATTTGTCCCAGTGGGATGGATTGATATTGACTATTTTGTGGAGTATTAAACTAGCATTTCATTTGCTTTTTTACATCTTATGTTAGTTGATGGGTTTTAGGGTGCTGAGTGTAGTTGTTGAGTTTCCAAGCATTTAATTAAGATTCTCATAAATCCTGAAGTAAAGTTATATCCATTATCACATAATAAAACCTATGGTAAACCATGCCTAGTATATATAACAATATAAAAGGTTAGTGTTAGCCTTAATGTTCTGCAAATAAATGGCAATTGCTTCAACCCACTTCATGAAATGATCGATCCATAATATAAGTAATAATTATTCTCCTTTAGATTTGGGCAGTGAATTATGACATCTAGATTAATGGTATGGTATAGCTTCTGAGGGGCTATCGGATGATACTTGTACTTATACTTATGCAGCATCTGTTTTTCTCAAATTAAGCAAGAATCTAAGGGTTCCACAATAGACTTCAGAATTCTTTCCCAATAAAATCAATCCTTGATTCATTAGTAAGTTTTTCTGGCTCCTCAGTGTCTTAAGGTATTGTAGGCTTCCATTATCACTGGATCCCGTTCTGAGGGTATCAAGTAAGTTAACTAATCATTTCCTCCTTTATTGTTTATTAACCCATCAAAAATAAAATTATTTTGTGAGTGTTGTTTTACCATTTTAGGAGCTAGTTTAAATTAATCCTTCCAAGAGTCAGGTTTTTAGTAGGTCATGTAACTTTTTAGCTTCTCTATTGTCTAGGTATAAGCAGGAAAAATTTATCAGTCTATAATGTTCTTATGCTTTATTCCCATTCAGAGGATAATTTTCACGTCATGGATCTGAAATTCAAAATCCATCAGGCTAGTCTTCCTGTTGGATCTTTCATGTTTTGTAGATAATTTATAGAAGCATGGTTTGTATCAATTTTAAAGTGCATACTATAAAAGAAGGGCTGGTTTTGTTCCACATCAAGGAGAAAATATAATTTTTTTTCTCCATGACATTGTAAGTTTTTCAGCCTTAAAAAGCAATTTACTATAATAAGACTCAAAGAAGTTGATGCGTTCATCATCCAGTTGTGATAGAATGGATCTTACAACTAAGCTGGAGGCTTATGTAAATAATGATCAATGGCTTCCCATAATATTGATGTCATGAATAAAAGTCGTTTTTAAAATACCATAGCCTCAATTCAGTTCTTAGCTCTACTCCCAATACAAAAGATATGTCTTTGGCGAGCAAAGGAAGTGAGAGTTTTCCACGTTGGTAAAATTAGGGACAAATGCAGGTGTTATTCCAAAATTCCTATGAATACCTGTAGGTCTCAAAGGCTAATTTCTAAGGCATCTTAATAATTTCTTGCCCTTATCATACAAGGGTTGAATTGCTTCCCACAATTAGAATGTTTTACAAAAGAATTCCTGTTGTAAGAAGATACACTTTGCAGGCTTTAATCTGAAGTTGTTCTCTCAAAGTCATTAAAAGACTAACTTTGGGTAGTTCATATGATCATTACAGACTTTTGAGAGCACCTTTATGTCATCCAGGTAATTGATCACACAGCTCAGTTTAAGATTTTGGATAGTATGATATATCGCCCATTGTTCTGGGGCAGGCGCGTTACATAAATCCTGAGGAAGATGGGTGTCATGGAAACGGCAGAATAAGTTTAGACCGGCCTGCCAGTCAGGATGTGAGAGCACCCAAAAAGCAAGCCAGAATGCCAGGGGCATTACTGACTGTGCAACTTGATATGGAGCTGGGAAATGTGATACCACTAAGGGTGGCGTAACAACAGGGTAAGGAGTATCCCAACAGCAAACCACACTGAACCTATCCCCAACTCAGCGGTTCCCACTGCATGTGGTGGGATTACTGTAATAGTCTTGACAAGATTCTTGGCTTGAGTGGCCAACTCAATGGGGGCAATATGGAGATTGATTCTCTCTTTCCATTGTTGTATGTAAAGCCACAAGATCCCCATGTATTGATATTGGAAATTGACAAGAGCGGGGTTGTAGAACCAAAAGTATCAGACTCGCTGGGCCCAATTGGCAATAGAGGGGGCCATGGTGACCAAAAGAATTGGTAACGCCCACCTGGAGTGTGGTGCAATGGACACCAGGGAAATGCCATCTGGGATGTGGTCAAGATGGAAAATAAACAAAAAAATTTCTTTTTGGTAAAATTTTATTGGGAAAGGGAAGTAAGAAAATTGACCAACAATTTTCTCTGTGCCATGAAACTGATTAAATAGTGGTCAATTAGGTAGTGACAGGATGGGGTCAGGACCCAACAAATTTGGTCTGAATGGCGCATTGTTTGGGAATGGGGGGCATATGCTTTGGGAACTGACATCACAAAATTCAGCGGCAGGCTGAGTCTCTGTCAGTTTGACCTCAAACATCCGAGCCAGGGCTCAACTATGTTTCTGATGATTAGCATGATGGTGTTTGGCCCGTCAGGTGACAGGAATCCCCAAGGCCATCCCTTATAGAAATGGGTCCATTTGGTTGGGAATGGGTTTGGGACGGCCAACCCACCCGCGCTCAGTCATTTGACTGTTTGTTTGGTCAAGAGCAGCATATTGGGCGCAGCACCCAAATTACTATCTGAGGGCTTTGAACTTACATCGATAGCACCCAATATTGTTCAACTGGTCTGGAGATTGAATTGGAACCATCAGGCGATCTGGCTGATATCTCATCCTTCATGCTTTTACAGCTATAAAACTTTTTGTGCATCAGCCAGATTTCCAGCCGAGTTAAATCTGACCAATTTCAAATTGATAAACTTGGCACAGATTTTGGTAACACCCTGCAACAGTTCTGCCAAAGTAAGTGTGGGTATTGGGGGTGGGAACCAAAGCGGACGAGCTGTTACTCATCGCTCATCTACTATGTGAGCAAGGTCGCCCTGAGTGATTAGGGGTACCACCATCTTCTTTGGTGTCTTCTTATTTGGAAATGGGAAGATGGCCTGATTGAGAGCCAAAGGACATTCCCTGAGACTTACATTACCCTTTCCTTTTTCCAGAGGAATGGCACCCCCACCAGGAAATTGTGCCAGAGCCACATTCTTGTGTGCTTTAGGTAGCTTGATAGCCATAATCGTCGCGATTTTCTGAGGGGGATGGGGAGCCTCAGGGTGGGATGCGTGGAAGGCTTTGACCAGGGCCATGCAATTCATGCAATCACTTGCCTTGACCCAACTATTTTCATAGGCTGGGTATCCTTTCCAGGCCACGAGATATTGAACTGAACACCGCGATTTGTGAGATGCCAAGATAGCCTCTACCTCAGCCTCTTCCTTGCTATTGATGACAATTGGTTCTGGGTCCATGGGAATTACATCCTTGAAGGGTGAAAATCGGGAAACATGGAAGACTGGGTGCTGCTTCCAATGTTCAGGAAGCTTCAGGCGGAACGCCCCATTACCCAATACTTGCTCACTAAGTGAGGGCCTGAATGCTTACTGGCGAACTTGCGGGAAGGGGTTTGAATTCACAAATGATGGGTATCAAGCATGACGTAAGAACCCACCATAAAATCGTGACCCAGAAGGCGCTTATGGTCCACGAATCACTTATAGTCATTGATAGCTTTGGTGAGGTGTTTCTGTACCAAGGCTTGAGTTGAATGAATATGGGTAGCATGATCTGTGGCAGCTTGAACTTCAGGTCATAAGCATGCCCCGACTGAAAATGATGGGTTATAGCCCAACGTTGCTTCATATAATGAAAACCCCATGGATGCGTGGATCCCATTATTGTATGCAAATTGAGTGAGAGGCAAGTCACTGAACCAGGTATCCTGCGCTGCTGTGGCATAGCAATGCAGGTACTGTTTGAGGACTTGATTAACCCGCTTGGTCTAACTGTCAGACTGGGGGTGATACGCCGTGGATTGACAGGGGTTATCTTCAAGATCGATAGGAGTTCATTCCAAAAGGGTGCAGTAAACTGAGTACCCCGGTCACTAACAATTTCCTGGGGAGGACTGAATATTAAAAACACATGTCATACAAAAAGACGGGCAGTTTCTTCCAACGTAATTGTAGAAGTGCAAGGGATTAAAAGAAAAATTTTGTAAAGCGATCTACCACCACCATTATTTCTGAGAACCCATTAGAGCAGGGGAGATCAACGATAAAATCTACGAATACTGAGGTCTACAGACCTTCCGCCTGCTGTAAAGGGTGTAGGAGGCCATTCTTACTGGAGCGATCCAACCTGGCCCTAGCGCAGATAACACAATTGGCAATCCAAGCTGGAATCTCTTTGGTCAGTCCTGACCATTTTGAAGGTACGCTTGATCAGATCGATGCATTTCTTGTTACTGGGGTGTCCAACTGTGGGAGGATCATGGTGTGTGCGGAATACCTTTGGGCGAAGGGGGAAACCCACACATGAGAACGAAAGTAAATGAGGCCCTCTTCTAAGGAATATAAGGAGTGTTTAGGACTTGAGTTTGTCAACTGCTTGACCAACTCCACGCCCTCAGGGCAAGCCGTTTGAGCGGCCAACACTTGGGCCAATAACGGTTCATCAGGAGACAGTGCGGCGGAGGAAACAATGGAGGGGATGATTGACAGGATCTTAGTGGCAGGGATCACGGTAACGAGATCCACTTCCTCAGATTCTAAGGGACAGTGAGCAGGGCTATGACTTAAGAAGTTAAGGACATTGAGCGCACCTTTGACAAATTCATATTTGAAGTTGAAACTGCACAGGTCCTGAGAGGTTTGGGCCTGCTGGTGCGCCAATTTTGAGGTTTGCGGAAATACAAGAGAGCCTGGTGATCCATGCAAACCGTTATCTTGTGGCGGGCACCCTAAATGGGATTCGCCAATGAGTTAAAGCCCATGCAACAGCCGCCAGTTCCTTGTTGTAAATGGCCCAAGGCTGCTCCATAGTAGTGAATTTTTGGGAAAAATAAGTGACTGGATGTTCAAGACTGTCATGGTCCTGAAGCAGCATTGCGCCCACCGCTGCTGACAAAGCATCACATGCGATGATATATGGTTTGGTGGGATCAGCGTGTTTCAAAATGGGAGGAGACATGAACACCTCTTTGATTGATTTAAAAAGCCTGCTGGCATTCAGGGGTCCAACAAAATGGTACATTTTTCCCAGTGAGGGTATGGAGTGAAGCGGCCAACTGAGAAAGTGTGGGGGAAACTTTTCTCAAAAAAATGATAGTTCTCAGGAAACTCCGAAGTTGCTTCTGTGTAGTTGGAGTTGGCCATTCTCGGATCACATCTAATTTATTGGGAGGGATAGCGACACCTTCTTTGAGAACTAGGTTTCCATAAAATGTAACCTCTTCCTTATAAAACTTGCACTTGGAAGCTTTGAGGAACAACCCTGCTTTATGCAGGGCGAACACCACCGCTTCCAAGTTGATAGCGTGTTGTTCAGGGGCTGGGGAATGGACAAGGATATCATCAATGTATGCAATAGCAAAGAGAACCGGAGATCCCCTAACGTGTTGTCAATCATTCATTAAAATGTAGCAGAATATTTTTCAACCCAAAGGCATTACGCGAAATTTAAAAATGCCTCGCCTCATCCAAATTGTGGTCAAACATTCCTGGCCTTCCATCACCCAAATTTGATTGAAAGCGTTCACCAGATCCAATTTTGAAAAACATAGGATTTGGTAATCGCTTACTGATTGTCTGTTCTAAAGGAAATGGGTAGGGATCTGTAACTGATATTTTGTTCAGGTGACCGTAATCTACACAAGGACGGAGTGATCCATCTGATTTTCCTGCAAATACAATAGGGGGCGACAGGAGAGGTTTCTTTGAACAACCAGCCTTTTAATAACATATCGTCCAACCAGATATTGAGTGTGACCTCTTACTCTGCTGTATGAGGATACAACGGGCAGTTTATGTTCACCAATTCCTCAGTTTTTCGAAATCCACAATCATACCTGGAATGTTTTGGCAGATGGTCCGCTTTTTCCATATTGAAGATTCCCCAGTATTGCATTAAACTTTTCAGGAAAATTTGCCGGGATGCCCATGGAAGTAACTAAGGTAGTGATAGAGCTGGTTCCTTGTATTTATTTGAGAGTGTTGATCTAAGGGAACTCTCCCTCTGAATTATCATTGGTGAACAACAATGTATTAGACTCTAAATGAATCTTCACGTGTTGTTGATGCCACCATCCCACACCTAAGATCACTGGGAATACCAGGTTCAGCATGGCTGAAAACTGATAGCAGAAGTTATATTGGTGGATTGAGAAGTGTAACGGCTGGCGAACAATACACAAAGACTGGTAAGCAGATGAGGCCACCATTACTGAAGCGCTCACATCCATTTCCAATTTTAATTGTTGTGCCAAATCGACGCTCATGAAGTTCCTCACTGCTATAGTATCCACCAGAGCTTCAAAGGATACGTGATGAGGACTGACACTGATTCTCATAGGGACAAGGAAATAAGCGGAATTCTGTTTATTTGGAGATTTGACCAACTCGAGAACAACTGAAGAGATAGTGAGTATGTTGAACTCAGGGTCAGGGTTTTTAGCTGGGGCAAAAATTGGGAGTACAAGTGCGGGAGAAATCATTTCTTCCATCTGGGATTGAACAGAGTCATTCATAGTTGACTCCAGACAGGGAAATTTGGACTCGGAGGTTAAGGCAGGGTTGGAACCCACTTCAAAAGCTACTCTAGCGTCAGGCGCATCGTCTAAATCTTTGTTAGGAAATCCTATCATAAAGTTCCCCTTCTGATGTGGGGAAATGTGGCGAGGTAACGCTTTGATAGTAGTTGCGGTGGCACATATCTGATCACTGATTCCTGGATGGTAGACCAGGCCACATGGTGAGTGGAAACTGAATTCAAACTCACTCTAAAGACTGCCTGAAGCATATCAGTAGATAGGTCCAACGCGGAAACCAGCTCATGGAAGGTGAAAATTAGAGAGGCCAAACTAGGGGCTTCATCCATGTTTAGGAGTAGTCTGAGTAAGTGATCTGATTGGGACACATGGGGTTTTAGGGCAGCTGATACAGCAGCCAGCAGGTGAATGGGGTCTTCTTTTTGTGAGAAATAACGTAAAAGACTTCTCACCCAACAGCGGACATCTCCTTCCACGGCATCCAACAGCGTGAGACTTTGTTGGGCATGAGATATTGCCGAAGCATTACTGAGTGAGATTGACGTCCTCATTTGTAGTTCGGCAAGAGCATCAAGATCCTGATTGGTGATCGCTTGGGAGGGGATACTTGATCCTTTTCCCGGGCTGGAGGAAGTATTAGAAGATGCAGTCTGCACCTCCTAGATGGCTTGAAGAAAGTTTCCCAAAATAGAGCGGATGCTTCTCCCAAAGTTGGAAAGTGACCAAGCAAACAACAAACAACACACAACTGATTATACATTCATCTGGTAGAGGGTGACCAATGCAGCGCCCAATTCATAAAACAAGGCGAAAGTGGCTGGAAGTAATGGTTGGTCAATTATGTTATGGAAACAGCAGAAGAAGTTTGGACTGACCTGCCAGTTGGGATGCAAGAGCACCCAAAAAGCAAGCCAGAATGCCAGGGGCATTGCTGACTGTGCAACTTGATATGGAGCTGGGAAATGTGATACCACGAAGTGGTGGAATAACAACATGGTAAGGAGTATCCCAACGGCAAACCACACTGAACCCATCCCCAACTCAGCGGTTCCCACTGCATGTGGTGGGATTACTGGGATAGTCTCAACGAGATTCTTGGCTTGAGTGGCCAACTCATCGTGCAATATGGAAATTGATTCTCTCTTCCCATTGTTGTATGTAGGGCCATAAGATCCCCATGTATTAATATTGGAAATTAACAAGAGCGGGGTTGTAGAACCAAAAGTATCAGACTCACTGGGCCCAATTGGCAATAGAGGGGGCCATGGTGACCAAAAAAATTGGTAACGCCCACCCAGAGTGTGGGGCGACGGACCACCAGGGAAATGCCATCTGGGATGCGGTCAAGATGGAAAATAAACAAAAAAATTTCTTTTTGGTAAAATTTTATTGGGAAAGGGAAGTAAGAAAATTGACTAACAATTTTCTCAGTGCCATGCAACTGATTAAATAGTGTTTGATTGGGTAGTGACAGGATGGGGTCAGGACCCAACAAATCTGGCCTGAACGGCGCATTGTTTGGGAATGGGGGGGCTTATTCTTTCAAAACTGACATCGCAAAATTTGGCAGCAGGCCAAGTCTCTGTCAGTTTGACCTCAAACATACAAGCCAGGGCTCAACTATGTTTCCAATGATTAGCACGATGGCGTTTGTCCTGATGGGTGATGGGAATCCCCCAAGGCCATCCCTTATAGGGACGGGTCTATTTGGTTGGGAACGGGTTCAGGATGGCCAACCTGCCCGCGCTCAGTCATTTGACCGTTCGTTTGGTCAAGAGCAACATATTAGGCGTAGCGCCTGATCTACTATCTGAGGGCTTTGAACTTACATCAATAGCACCCAATATTTGTTCAACTGGTCTGGAGATTGAATTGTGACTGTCAGGTAATATGGCCAATATCTCATCCTTTATGCTTTTACAGCCATTCAAATTTTGTGCATCAGCCAGATTGCCAGCCAAATTAAATATGACCAATTTTAAATTGATAAACTCAGCACGGACTTTGCTACTTCCCTGCAACAGTTCTGCTGAGGTAAGTGTGGGTATTGGGGGTGGGATCCAAAGTGGACGAGCTGTTACCCATCGCTCATCTACTATGTGAGCGAGGTCGCCCTGAGTGATGAGGGGTACCACCATCCTCTTTGGTGTCTTCTTATTCAGAAATGGGAAGATGACCTGATCGAGAGCCAAAGGACGTTCCCTGAGACCTACAATGGGTAGAAGATAAATTCTTCCATTAATAAAAAGCGCATTTTTTGTTCTCTGGCAACAAATTCATCTGCTAATAGCCAATGGAGAGGTCCAATGTGGAAAAGAAATTTGAGACTGAGAGTCAGACTAGAACACCATCTATTCAAAAAAT
The DNA here is from genome assembly GCA_022478985.1 of Massospora cicadina. Lineage (NCBI taxonomy): Eukaryota > Fungi > Entomophthoromycota > Entomophthoromycetes > Entomophthorales > Entomophthoraceae > Massospora > Massospora cicadina. The sequence continues at coordinate 291,546 of JAKSZP010010512.1, read as the reverse complement.
GGGATAGCTATTCTTCTTCATGATGCTGTTAAATTTCCAGTAATCCATCACTATTCTGTGACCAACTTTTTCTTCTTTATGAGTAACAGTAGGGATAACCATGGGCTCTGGGAGGGCACAAGTAAGCTTGCATCCAATAATTCCATAAGGTCAGTCCTCATATATTGCTCCTCTACCTTTGACTTTCTGCATGGTTTTAATTGTATTGGGGTTGAATATCCTACGTCAATACTATGTATACAGCACTTCATGTGGCCATAGTCAACATCTGGCATAATGAAAACATCTTGATATTTTTCAATTAAAAGATGAACCTTCTAAAGATTTTCTTGATAGATCTTATCAGTATCTGGACCTAATATGGAAATATCAAATTGTTTTGAGTAGGCACAAATCAAGCTGAGTACTAATAAAATGTAATTTACAATTCTCAATTGAATTTAATTTTCCTTTTCAAATCTCCTGGTGTTTCTTGACTAGGATTTCTTGATTAATCAGGTTTCCAAATATAAACTCCGTTGGATGCTAATGGGCTGGCTCAAGGACGCCTAGTAATACTCTTGGTCTATACTTTATGACTCCGCCAATGCTACTAATATATAATAGGCAGTTTAGGGGTATCTTCAGGGTTATTCTGATAGATTACTCTTTGATATATTGGTTTAATTTTTATCACTTTAGGTAGCATAGAAGAGTATGCCAACTGCTGCATCTACTTAATTGGGAAACTTTTTTGTATATATTCCAGAAATATGATATTACAAGGGCAAAGCAAAAGCAGGGCACCTGAACATACAAGAGTATTTCCTATTTCTGATTCTTTATTATCAATCATGAAGGGCACTTCATAAATTTAGATGTGTTAAAATTTTTTCCTTTAAATTTATAGCTCCTTTGTAAACAATCATAACTTGGTTCCCAATGACTATAACATACTGTATATTTTCCAGGGAAATCTCAGGAGCTGAAAAACCTTGTTTGCTAACTTAAATCTGCAAGAAAGAGTAGGCACCTATTGCTTTGAGTTGTTTGGAAGTGAAGCCCTATACTCCTGGGTGTACTCAAGGTCAGGGGCGAGTTTGATTTTGATGAGTTGTCATGACATGACGTTGATTAGAGACCTTTTTTTTTAGTACTAGATGTTGATTGTAGATCTTTTATCTAAGATAGCGACAACTTTGACCTTCTGAATCACTATTTCTACTTTGGTGATGATCCCTTAAACTTTGTAGGATGACTTAAACTTCATAAATCAAAATGTTGTATTAAGCTTTCTGGCAGTCTCAGTATTCCACTAGATCTTCATTAGATTGTGTATGCTTAGGAGGAGTCAGATAAACAGAGTAAGATAATGATCATCATCACAAGCTGTATATATTATCCTTGAGCACATAAAAAAATTAATTGTCTTCTGCGACCTGGCGTCATCAATATTTTGGCATTCAACCAATAAGCTTGGCAATCTCAGCCGGTGAATTTAATAGCAATATCCTATGTCCTTGTAACCCCTTCAATATCGTCACTACAATAATTATCAAATGAACGTGAGGTAAGGGAACAGTAACATTTCGTTTTCAGGTAATTTAGGCTGGTTGACTTTAGAGGTACCGGACCCTAAGCTGACCATCCTTTTCTCTGCTTTGTAAGGGCAGGGTTCTTCTTAAAGCATTAATCTTCAAAATGGTTTCTTATTTTAATAATATACTTGAGCTTCATTAATTTTTTGGTTTGTGTCCTCCAGGGTATATACTCTGGGTTATGTGGAAACATTCTAGTGTTTCTTGATTGTGTATCCCAACCATATTGAGAATGGCTTCTTTAATGTCTAGGACAGAGTTAAAGCTTCATTTGACAGATGTGATGTGAATGGCTAAGTCAGAATTACTATGTAATCCAGAAACAACGGCAGATATGCATCATCCAATGCAAGCATTTTTTTGTTGTTGCAGATGAGGCTGTGAGAGTACCAACCTATCATTCCTTATCTGGCGGTTTGAACAGAGTTTAAGCCCAAACTGGAAGAAGTGCCGGCGACTTACCCGCCACATAGGGAGTTGAACAAGCCTCTTTTATAGATGCAGGCGAGGCAAAATATTTACCCCATGATCAGAGTGAGGTCATGTAAAATAACTTTACCACCTGATGCGCAGAAAAGTTATTAAGTGAAGAAGATAACGTCACTAAAAACACTATGAAAATTGACCCTCTTTTAGACCTTTGGGGGCTTGAAATAGTTTTGCAACTCACCAATAACAAAGTGAATATTTGACTGGATTATCATGATGGGAAATATCGAGGCTCTCATGCGATCATTACCAAACTTGGTCAACAACCAATATTTTGAGTCACTTGGTAACCTGTTGCAAGGTAAATTGAAGGAGTGCCATTGCACCAACCCAAAGTTCAGAAGCATACTTCTCATCTGTTAATAAAGAAATAACCAGATAAGATGCTACTCCCACAACCCAGAAGCGTGGACAGAAGAAAGGGCTACTGGACATCCAGGTTTTTGGGTAATTACTGAGAGAAGGAGCTCGTGGATACAATAAATATCACAGATGGACAAAGCATCTAACTAGCAACAAGAAGCTGCCACACAGGGGGATCTTTAAAATCCCCTATATCGCTACCCAAAAATTTAAAGCATTATAAAATTTTCACTTATTTTATTTCTTTATTTTTCACTCAACGTATTAAATACTTCATTTTTTGCTTTATTAGAACTTTTCACAAAATTCATTTATATCTTTTTTGTTTCACTTATAGTGGTTTAAGTGATCTAATCGCCAGTAGCCAGTCTGGGATTTGCAATAAAGCAAATAGCAGTAACCAGTTTGAGATCTGATCTTCTTGAAAAAGATTCTTAGTATTGTGGATACCTTGGAGCTGAGTTTTTAAAGATAGGTTGGATTAACTTCCATTGGGTCCTAGGGGTCGACATATATTAACATGTCAGAGAGTGACAACAAGAGAATCTCCATGGGCGCGAACTGAATACAAAAAGAGATCAATGCTACAATGGGTAGCATCAGAGGAGAGCTCCATGAGGGCGATTATGTTTTAAACAAAGTTTGGTGACCAATCTGCGCGGAAAAGACCCACTGAGCAGAGAGTCCATCTCACATGTTAAGCAAGCTGGGTTTGGTGAGCTGATTGTGGATCTTACTATAGGGGCGGCATCATCAGGCCAGAGTGAATATCATGAGAACTCTCATGAGCAGTTAATGATAAAGTGGATATAAAATTATATCACAGAGAGAATTCATCTGAACTTCTGGTGAGGTAGTAGGATTGATCTGTTCAGGGCTCCATACCCTTGAATTAGAAATGCTTGTCCTACATAACTAGCTTGAAAGCATCAAGGAGACCTCAAGAAGAGCATGAATTACCTCTATGCCTATTGTAGAGGACCTTCAACTATAGTAAATCTTAAAATTACCGTTAAAAATCTGGGGAATTCTATTTTTTCCTCAAAATAGAGAACATCAAAAACATCTGCATACTGCTTGATTATTGAGAGTGTTTGGACAGCATGACAACATGATGTTTGTTATAAATAAGTATAGATGAGTTAAAGCACAACTGCATATTATACCAGAACCTACCTCTACTTGACCAGTAAAATGATTAGAGGAACCAATATGGGCCACTCAACAGACTGTTATGCAACCAGTCAAGACCAAAATGTAATCAACCATGATGCATGTTGACCCAATTGGAGAAGTTCCACACTTTAAACCTTATTTTAAAACCATTTATACATCTGGAGAAGAACGATTGTTGGTTTTATCTAAATTAAGAGAACAACATGGATGGCACTAGCAATCACCAAAAGGCTCTCCACATGCAAGGGTGTATGAGTTGCAAAGCTCAGAAGATTCTTAGCTGAGCCTAGGAAATGGTCTATCTTTGACCGAAGTAAAGATACCCTACTTTCAGAGTTTGATAATGAACAAGACGTCCAAAATATGTAATATAGTTCCTCCTTATAAAAATGGACAATAATGAGTCACTAGAAAACTATGCCTCTTCCTACTATCTCAAGGATCAATTAATTGTGGACTACATGAACTATGGACTTGTCACTCTAAATATAGTTCTGCTGAGTTTATTGTAGATGCATATCAGCTTATTGATTCATAGGACTCTAGTAGTAACAAATGAAATGTCCCCAAAGGCTCTTAAAGAAGCTTTACTCGATGTATAGGGGACATATAAAATTGAATACAAGGCCATGGAAGCTCCATTGACGAGTTAGCAAAACTGTCTATGTCATTAATGACAAGGGCGAAAAGCCAAAGGAAAAATTTTAAAATCCACCAAAGCGCTTTCCTAACTGAGAATTAAGCTGCAATAAGTGCCATCAATTCTGGGCACTTTTACCAATATTGTCCATTACTCGCCAATGAAAAGAAGGACACACCATAAAGGTGGATACCCAACGCTGTAAACCAGTGGATCTCCACACTAAGGGGAAAGATGATAATGAGGATGAAAATAAAGTCTTTCAGAATACCAAGTGTTAGGTGCACCTAGTATGGTGGATGTGCGCTATATTAAGAGTACACAGCTTTGACGGGCCTAAAATCAAGTGAGAAATACTGGTGTAAGTGGATCAGCTTAATTGGATCATTAAATTTAGTCAAAGAAGGAGAGCAGCTGATAATGGCTACCTTCAAGAACTTGGAATCAGATGTAAGGGATAGTGATAAAGCTACAATGAGTAAGGCCACTTTTAGACAGCTTGACGAAACTGCTACTGATGTATTGACCACTGGAAACCCTTTCAACAAATGTGTTACAAAGTGGAAGCGACCTGCCTGAAAGTTTGCGTCTTAGCTTTACTGGAAACCAAAGCTACACTCAACATCAAATCCTATAAGTTTGGGAAAATTCTGAAGTTTATGCCGGAATTATATCATGATATACTAAACAATCATGCTAGAGGATACCCGCGCTTTAGGAGCCTATTCAGCGCTACCTTTATTATTTGGACGCATGGCCTAACAAAACCAGCAGTGGTTTTAGATAATGACGACTAAGACTTCTTGATCATGATGCAGTTTCTCCTGGAGTTTGGTATTATTGATTGACTTTACAACCAGTATTGTGAGCATTATGAGTTACCACCCTCAGCTGGTATTTAAGAACAAGGATGTCGAACCATGGACGCAACGGATTTGATTGGATGAAAAGGATTAATAAATTTACCCCATCAACTAAATTTTTATCAAGAAGGGCGTGAATCAGTTACATCCACTGTTATCAAAGAAAAAGGGCTTCCACTGATCGCTATCAATACTATATAGATTTGAACAGGGATCAACTCTGTATGACCAAGTTGATTAGTGTAAAGAATCAGCCATATACCATTTTGTAAGTTTACTGTTGTGATATAATCTGAAAACAAGAACCCAGTGCGCTACCTGGATTCTATTTTGTCAACTACTCTAGATAGTTGAGCATTGTCTTGGGTAGTATCACAATTAAACCTATCTGAGCCAAAAAGCTTAAGTCATTGTAATGGCCTAATTGATTGATGCCATGACATTGAATCAGCACATGGCATAGGGGATTTTGACGAGATCAGATCTTTAGATGTGACCCTATAACAGAAGAAGTAGATAGAAGAGCTATTTTGAATGAGTTCAGCAACATCTTTAGTACCAGATCCAATGATTATGGACTATGCAAGGGCGAGTCCAAATGTTGAATATCATGTTCCATTATACCATTCAAATACTAACCCTACCGCCGCTAAAAGCAGAAGCCACCTTTATCAATTAAGAGCTGAATTAAATACCTAAATCAGGGATAATCAGACCATAGAAAAGTCCTTGTGCCTCTCCTTTGTTTCTTGTATGCAAGAAGGAATGAACCCATTTTGTAGTCATGGATTACTGCCTTATGAACGAGATGACTGAAAATGACTCTTACTAATTCCCACACTGACAACTCTCTTAAACGCTAAGGCGCCTTAGATATACTTCTCAACAATGGATCTGGACACCTGCTACTGGCAGATAAAGCTCTTGCCAGAAGATCAAAAGAAGTGCTCCATGATTAATAATAAGGGGTTGTTTGAGCCAATGATGATGCCTCAGGGGCTTTAAAGCTCCCCTAACACCTTTAAGCATGTGATGGATCGCAGCTTTTGCAATCTCAAGTTGTCTAGCGTGTCAATATATCTTGACAACATTACTATAAACAGCCAATCATTCCAAGAGTGTCTATAACACCTTTGTAGGTCTTTACATGGCTGCAAGCATTTAATCTAAGGAAAAATGGAGTAAGTGCACCTTTTTGAAGAGGCAGTTATAGTTTCTCAGGCATTAGATAATCTCTAGTAGATTCAAGCCTCAAGATAGGAGGGCTAAAGAATCGTGGCTATGGAGCCACTCAGGAGAATGAGGACATCCAAGTGTTTCTCATAATAGGAAAACATATCCAGAAGTTCATCCCCATTTTACAGACTTGGCGGCTACCTTCACATACCTGCTCAATAAGGAAACAAAGTCGAGTGGGCCTGTAACAGGAGCAGTCCTTCAAGGAGTTAAGTGAATGATTAATAGAGGCACCAATCTTGACCTAACCAATTTTCTACTAATTTTTGCCTCTATAACATCGCCAGTGACATTGGACTTAGCATGATACTGGCACAATTATATTAAAAGAGATGAACCATTCAACTGAGTATTATTCCAAGATGTTCAGCAAAACAGATAATTAATTATCACTGAGAGAGAGTGCTTAACAGTAGTCTGAGCAATTAAGCACTTCAGACTCTAATTGTAAAAGGTAACCTTAAGGTATTTATTGGTCATACATCGCTCTGATGGTTTCAGAACATTAAGGATTTTGACAGACGCCTTGCTCGCTGGGAAATACTCCTTCAAAACTAAGATTTTAAGACAATACACTGAGCAGGGGATAAACTGTAAGTCCCGGGGAACATCCCCTGGATGTTGATCAGGCCATTTTCCCGTTTCTGAGCAAGAAAGTACCAAAGAGGAGGATCATCTAGTACTAAAAAAAAGTACCAAAGAGGATGGCTGTACCTCTTGTGGCTCAGGGAAATCTTGCCCACGTGGTAGATGAGCGCTGGGTAACAGCTCTTCCACTTTGGATCCCTCCTCCGGTATCCATACTTACCTTTGCAGAACTGTTATGGGGAATTAGTGAAATCTGTTTCAAGATTTCCAAAAATGAAATGATTGAAACAAAATTGAGTGGCAGTCAGGCTGATGTTTAAATTTTAAATGGCTGAATAGGAATGAAGGCTGACCTATTGGCCAGAAAGGCTGACAGGCTAGATTCAGTTAACACCATGATTGAGAAATTATCCCCTTTCCAAAATCATCAGGGATCATCCCCAAAGGGCAGGTAATAGCATTAGGCAACATCAACATGGGTTTAAAGCTACTTGCCAACAAATTGGGTGTTGCGCCTGAAGCAACGATTCTGACCAAATGAACAGCCCAGTAACCGGGCATAAGCAGGTTGGATGTCCTGAACCCATTCCCAATCAAATGGGCCCTCCCCTATGTGGGGTGGCCTTGGGGGATTCCCGCTACTCATTGAGCTAAATGACATCACATCAACCATCGGAAACATATCCAAGCCTCAGTTTGGACATTTGAGGTTGAATCAACAGTGACTCGGCCCACTACCAAATTCTTTGATGTCAGTTCTCAATTAACTTATCTTTTCCCCATTCCCAAACAATTTGCCGTTTAGGCTGAACTTGATAGACCTGATCCTGGCTTGGTTCCTCTCTAAATTGCCCACTAATTAATCAGTTGCATTGCACTGAGAAAATTGTTGGTCAATTTTCCTTTCTTAAATCTTTCATTAAAAAACTTTCCTAAGAATATAGTTTTTTATGTTGAAAAAGAAACCACCTATTCTGCTGACCCTCACACTCCCCTCAGGGTTAGTGGATGTACTTGTCTGGTATTGTATTATGTGCCTGTACAAGATTCTGGCTCACCGGCAGTTATCAGAAAAATACCTTTCCAGTTTCATATCAGTCATAGCAGCAGCAGCTCCTTTGGCATTCTGGTTTGCCGTTTGGGTGCTTTGGCACCTAGACTGGCAGGCCAGTCTAATTCTTACTTACTGTTTGCCTGACATAAACACTTTAATGCTGAAGGCCTATCATGATTGCAGGTGTTCTACTCACAAGCACCAGTATGTGATTGACTCTACAACTTGATAAGTTACCAGAAAAAGCTTGGCAGGACAAAAGTATGAAGGTAAGAGTGCTTTAGGAAGATGTTACAAAGACATCTGGTGTAATTATAAGAACCAACAAAATAAGGATTAGAACAAGTGGTACCCTTATATTAGGCACAATGACTATGTGAATTGGTGATGGAAGCACATAAGCACGTAGGAAATGGAAGCTCTTAAAACGCTGGAATACCCAAAGGAGCGATTCTACTGGAAATGTATGTCTGACGAAGTTCATTAAGCTTTAGAGCTATTAATATCATGTGCATGTTTCCATCCCACTTGATAAACGTTTTAATTTACTTTAATCCCACCTACAGTAACCTTCAGCAATGTATCAACACATGTGGTGGGGCAACTACTGATTGCCTCTAGTGAATCAAAGTTTATCTATGATGCGATTAGCCACTTCACCAAGTTGGTAAAAGCCTCCACAGTCAAGATGTACTCTGTGAACTTCACCGCATGAATTCATTACAACCAAGTGATTATAAAGCACAGTTGCCCTCAAGTTTTGCTATAAGACAACGAAAATTATTTTATCTCAGATGTGGCTAAAGCTTATGAACCTAGTGGGAGTTAAATATTAGTCCACCACTCCCAACACCCCATCCTCAAACAGTAGAATCAAGTGAGTCAATGAGACCTTGAGAGAGATTTTGAAAATTGGCACTCAATTACAAATTAAAATGGGATCAGTTGCTTCTCTCTGCGTTGTTGGCTTACTATTTGACTCGCCACTGAGTAATTGGATTATCACCTCTCAAAGCCATTTATGGAGAGAGACAGCACTGCCAAACCTATTATCACCAATTATTACAGAGAAATGAATAAATTTCTTGCACCTATAAGCTATCAGTAGGAGTTGGATGACTAAATTAATAGAGTTTATAAGTAGGACTCAAACAATATGGGGGTGACTATATCTCAAAGTTAACAAGAGAGTCGGAGATAATCTAGGATAATAGAGTTTATCCTAGGGGACAACTTTTTTATCATGTATGAGGATCACAGCCTGAGAGTTACAGGCTATCTGGACTGGGCCTGCTACTACCTTGGCTAAGAGAAGAGCTGGATACTCTATACAGGATGAAATACTACCTTTGTAATTAATAGAGTTCATGCACAGCACATGAGGTCATTCCAAAGTCCCAGCTTGAGAGGCTTTTAATGTCAGGACCGCAAATATGATAGCTCGCTTCTTCTCCCTGATTTCAACTGCAAAGCTTATTGACCACCTGCATTAATTTATTAGAATTGATAAATTGTGGCAATAGTAGTATGAAGAATAGTATTAAAGAAGATTGCCCTAAAAGTCACGTTGAGTAAATGGTCCAACGCTAACCATGGTGCTTTTTCCTATTGAAAATATGTTTTTAATGTTAGGAAAAACTTTCCTTTCTCTTCACACAGAGCCAAAAGGAGATTTTTGAAAGTAACTCAAGGATATAAGTTACTCGCGCTCTTATCCCAAGAGTAAGCTAGGCAAAAAATGTATAAACAACTAAGCTATTCTCAAATTTTTGAATATGCTTTTTATAGGAAATCACCGGGGGTTTTATATTATATTTGGCGCATAGCCTTTTAGCTGTCCACTGGAATAAATTAATTGTTCCCCTAAATTGGTTTGACACTTGAGTTTTAAGAATTAATCTTGATGGGTAACTTTGCTTTATTTTCCTGGGTAAAGTAATCCTCTGTGTTTGGCGACCAATTTATTGGTGTCAGTAACTTAAAAACCAATTGATTCAGGTTGTGTTGCCCATTGAATTCTACCATTTTCCACAAGCTTTAGAACACTTAGGTAGATTTAAACAACTTCTCATCCGATTGGTCTGGACAATTCCTCATAATAATTTAACTGTCAAGTGTTAATCCATCAAATTTTTACTTAATATCATCAGAGATGATCTCTGACAAATATACTAGTTGAATTAATCATTTGATCCTTTTTATTGATCAATTATGACTAATACTTTAGTTGCAACCATCTCCAAGATATCAGATTATAACACCAATTACCAAATTAATTAATCGGTCATTGGGTTGAATAGTGTAGACAACTGAAATTTTAATAAAGGGTATTTATTGCAGATGAGGCTGTGAGAGTGCCACCAGTTCATATATCATCTGGCGAATGATCAGAGCTTAACTTCAAACTAACGGAAGTGAAGGCGACTTATCCACTACAGATGGAGTTGAATGAGTCCCTTGTACAGATGCAGGAGAGTCAATAAATACACTCACAATCATAGTAATGTCATGCGAAATATTTTTTAACTGACACTTCATAAGATTTATTAAATGAAAATGAAGACGCCAGAAAAGGACACTATAAAATTTGACCCCTTTTATGCCTTTGGGGGGACTAAAATAATCTGCAACTCACCAATAATGAGGCAATGATTTAGCCAAATTACCTTGATGGGACGGTTATAGCCCTCATGTATATATTATCAAATCCAGCTAACAACCAATATTGAGAGTCGCTAAATTTTGATATGAGGTGCATTGAAGGAGATCCATGACATGAGCTTAATATCAGAAACATATTACAAATCCTGGTAATAAAGCAAAAACTGAAGAGAATGCTGTTTTATTCTGGATTAACTAAACATCAGTTTACAAATTTTATTTAATTTTATTAAAATAATTAGATAAAACTGTTTGTTTATTATAAGTACCCGTTTTGGTATGAGGACCACGTTTGTATATAAAGTTAGTCCCTTATTTATTTACCACTGGTGGTGCCCAACCCAAATGGGCGCCCCACCACGCATCTTTAAATGCAAATGGGCCAAACAAAGGATTAATAGAAATACAAAACCTAATATGGCACCTCAGCTAACAGCTCCAAAGCCATATCAGAAGGTTAAAAAGCTCTGTGAAACTTTTGTCTGGCGCCCGCTTTAGATGGCAGATCATGGCGGACAACATTGGGGTAGGAGCATCAGCAACATGTGGCATTAAGAAACATAATTGTGGGTTTTCTTTATTAATGAGGCTGGCAGTGTCCATTGCCTCAAAATATTGAGCAAGTTGATGCTCAGAAAAAGTGATAAGAGCAGGAACAAAAAAGAATGATTTGATGCACCAGCAGGCTTCAGGATAATCGGGGTCAAAAAGAGAGTTTTTGCTGCATTAATGCAAGCGTAGCTCACACATTAAGCAAGCTCCTCAATTTCATACTTCACATCTTCCTCAAAATTATGGGGAAAATTGGGGATGGGAATACCCTCAACAAGGGGCTCCATCGCCCCATGAAGATGCTGGCGAAGTTTAGTGATAGCAAGGGCAGCTGCATCCTCAACTGCCATTTTATTGATATTTTTATAAACTGGAAAACCGTTTCAAGGGCAAACATGGTGGGGACTCAAATCATGAGGGTCAACAAAGAACTCATACAAAGCAAAATCCGACTTCACATGATATGGATGTTTAGTATCATCAATCCATATAAGAGACTTGAATGGATTTAGCTCAGCAAACGCTGGGCCATCCACCAGAATTTGAGCAGTGTCCAGAGCTTATTGGTTGTAGACAGTTGACCGTGGCAGCTCAGCTAATACTGGTTCAGCCATCAACTCAGATTCCAGTAATCTGGTTGGTTTATTTTAGAATTTTAAGATTTGTAATTTGATTGGGTGCCACTTTGGGAGCTGCACCTAATTTCACCGAGGCTGAGGGTGGAAGAATTGAGCTCCATTCAAATAAAAGGGGCGAAGTGGCTGCTGACCTAATGCTGAAAGGAGAAATGGCGGAAGCAGCAGAGGTGGAAGCCATGGGCACTTGCACTTTGAATGATCAAGTTCAATGCACAATAGGCAAATATTACAGCCATTTTCAACGTGCGCCCAGAATGGGTGATCAAAGGAAAATCTGTTTATGGTGCGTGGGGGAATTTTGAGGTAGGGATTTCAATGAAATGGGTGGATCATTGTAAAGGTGCAAGGCCTGCCAACTGATCTGCCCCATTGGGAACCACAAACTGAAAGAAGAGTCTGTACTGTAAATTGGACAAACCCTCCATTAGCTCATGACGGAGGTGTTTAGAGGAGAGATAGGAGGGCAACCTGGCGAACTGTACCACCAAAGTGGCCTCATCTGGGAGCCATGTGCAAACAGTAGGAATAGGGATTTTTTAAAAATGATTTGCAGCTTAGATGCTACAGCTTAATCAGCTTCAGAGTGAAAGAAAAAAGGTCAAAGTAAACCTTAAAGGGGTGGAAGTCAATGTAGCCAGTGGGTTTGAAAACCGCAGGGGCCATCTCATTGATGGCCGCGCTCACATATGGGAAAAACTTCCCATATTTGACCTTGAGGCCAAAATGCATATTACTCCGTGGGAGCACCAAAGGGCTCTGGAGCACTGCCTAGGAGCTTAAGAGGTGGTGGGCCAAGTTTCAATGGGGGACATAACGCCTTTTAGAGTTGGGAGGGCTAGAGAGCCAACCCAGGAGCACTTCTTTGGCAGCTGAAAGATGCTAGATGGCACGCACCATCACCCCAAGCTGGGGAAGCAGACATCAATTGCAACAACATCAGTAAGTTTTGGCTTGATTGAGTGGTCATTTTTTTATTTTATAAAAAATATGTTTTGGCTTCAATTTAGTTATTAAAGTGAAAGAGAGATAAAGTTGGTCTCTTATCAATTTACTGACTGAATCCCAATTTTCTGCTGATGCAATTCTTGTTCCCTTACATTTTAGACCACTAGTACCACAGTTTCAATTGGTAAATTGCCCCCTATTTTAATCCAGCACAAATATTCTATTTTGCCCCCGCGTTGGCATAAAATATTAGTATTGGGGTTCTTTATAATTACTATGTCCAGTCACTGGTATTATAAAGTAATTCAGTATTTTGAATAATCTGGCATAGTGATTTTATGCTGGAAATGCTAAGTCTTATTCACTCGCATTTCTGCCCTAATTTGGATACTATGCCAGTCATTTATCATTCTCAAGGCTGCTTAGTAGTTATAAAATGTACTAATAAATTTTTTTAGAGAGAGCTTATCTGAGTGAGCTTGCCATCTGGAAGGGGTTTTTTTCTATTATATAGTAATAGTCTACTATTAAGTACAATATATTGAGCCTATAGGCAACCTACAGTAATAGGCATTACAGTGTGCTCCTCAATCTTTAGTAAACTCCTAGTCCTATTATAAGATTTTTGTTATTAAGCTTTTTACCAAGATTAAGCTTTTATTTCCACTTGACATCATTTTTAAGCGATTTTAGAAAAAAACAAGTCAATTTTCCACCACCACCTCAACACAATAATCTTAAAATTTCTTTCTCAGATATACCACCTGCTGCCCCAATATGAGCAGCGATGCTCCACTTAATAGCATTTACCGCCCAGATGGAAAATGCATGCGGACTGACTCATCCAGTCCGTCAAATACATCTGGCTGCCATGTTCCTCCAAAAGACTTAGCACTCCACCTCGCATGAGCCACCCAACTTGCCCCCACACTTAGCCCTACTCAATCCAATATTTGCCTTTGCCTCTGCATCAAGTATGGATGTCTCTTCCCATATGACAATAAAGCAATTATTGATCTAACAATGGCCACATTTGTGCCAGAAGGGTTTATTGACTTCTCCCCTTACAAGAGCCATTTTGCTATTAGGTTCCACACCAAAGAGGACGCAGACGCTGCAGAAGCTACGCCATTAATATACAAAAACACCCCCATTACCACCTCCCAAACACGCCTCCCAGATGATACCACACTTGTGTTAACCTTTGCAGATCTCCCCATAAACCTTACCCCCTCAAACACTTTATAAGGAGTTGATGTCAGGGTTGTCCACTTATGGCGAAAACCCTATCTTCCAATTCATTGTCCCAAGTGATGCTGAATACCTTGCGGCACCACAGGCAATGGCCACCATTACCTTCACCAGCTGAATATGGCCCAGAACATCCCACCGCGTGCCTATATCCCATTCACACCTGACCATTTCTTTTGGGCCCGCACTAACAACGGTCACACAATTTGCCCCCTCTGCTATGAATTGGACCACACCAAAAAGGTATGTCAATATAATTTACACCCTGCATACATGGCAATTATACCCATGAGGCCACACCAAAAGCGTTCAAGTGGATATTTTGGCTGACCCCACCCCCACAGGCCATGCGTTCAAATCAAAAGCAATATCTAGAGCCTCAAACCCAAACTTGTCAATGCACACCCATGCCAACCAATCAGGTGCAGGCTTGGACCAATGTATAATCCAGATTATCTCCCATCCCAAAACCTACCCAACCAAAATCACCTACCACCATATCTTCCCAAATCAACCAAAGTCCCTGAAACTTATTGGTAGAAGTGACAAATCAGGTGCAGTTGTCCCACCGCCGAGTTACCCAATTGATTTAACACCTTATCAGAATTCAGACTTCGATACCTCATCCCCAATTAACTGATAGGTCCTAAAACCCAAAACCTTTTTCAAAGTGATCACAAGCTTGCTGATGTCGCGGTGGCCTCACCCACTAATACCCATTTTTGCAAACTGTGTGCTAAATTTGTCACGTAATTTAAAAAATGGTTGCACCCCCCTTGTTCCCCTCTTAATTTCCTCAAACTAAAAAAAGAGAATTCAACGCCTCTACAAAGCTGCCACCACCGCTGTTAAGCATGTCACTGAACTGACAAGGATTTTCCCATTCACATTCACCACATGAGCCAATACTGCGATATTAGAACAACTTCTTGAAGCATTCATCCAGGATAACCATGTTGCTGAACTCAGAGGCTTTGATCTAGGCCCAAATTGTCAATCTCAACAACTATCTACTCCACCTCACCATCATCCCGCAGATGCCTCAACCCCTTGTTCTCAACATTGATCTGCCTCTACAATGCTGAGCCTGAAAATGAACCTCCTGATCCCCCTCCCCCTCCGCCATGATGGGATAAGCGTCTCTCTGCTTTGCCACCTGGTAGGTAATTTTTTCGTTTCTCTTTTTGTCTTGCTGCCCAAAAAGGGAGGTCGATTCATGTTTTTTGGCTGGTTTAGTTTTGGAGTTTCAATTTTGTTATTAGCTGTCCACTGGTTGGCTTACCTCGGTTAAATAAACGTTTTGTATCCATATTACTGTCCAAAAAACTATCTAGTTTTTTTGTAAGTGTAAACCTAGCATCTGGATTGATGCCTAAGCCAGTTTCAATAGTTGTGCTCACTACAGGTGGAACAATTGCTACCCTATATCAAACTAATCTATATTTATAAGTAAGAGTAATTTTCCTGCTACCCCAGAATAAATTATGGACTCTAACGTGGCCTCTCCAAAGGCAAGTGTAAATTTGGGTGACCTACTTGTTTTCATGGCTACTTTAGAGGTCCCTTCATTCCTCCTTAACGTCTTTGAGCTCAACTTGAGTAGCCCTTCTTGCTCCCTAGTTGTTCTGATGGAAATATTGCTTTATTGTGTAGTTTAGTACACTTTTAAAGAAAGGAGATTAAGGAGCTAAAGACACCTCTCACCACTGTCAATCAGAAGCTTGAACTGTTAGAACAACAGTTTATGGTTTAACTTCATCATCTTACTAAATTGATTAATCAACTCCTTCCTAAGTTTATCTCTCACTGTGCTAAATTGTTTTTATTTAATCGGGGAAGGTCGACCAGGGGATAAGCACTTCCAATATAGTGAGGGAACTAATAAGATTTTACAATTAAAGACACCTCAGAGGGTTCAAGGACGCTCTTGTTGTCTCCAGGATCACCAAGTTTAGGACGGTAGGGAAGGGGTTATGCTGGCTTATTCTTGGATGCAGCATGTGTGACGGAAAGGATCAACCTTTAGGAACCATATGGTGAACCATGTGTTGATTGTCCTTCTGTTATGGAGGTCATATGTCCAAACAACCATGCTTGAAATGTTCCAATATATGGCTGTGGAAGCGATGAATGGCTTCTTGTATTGTTGGCGCTGCTCCTGTGAACGATTCAGTACCATTGTATGTATCGTCCATAGTGCTATTGCTACTATTAACGCCCTGAAAGATTTAAGGATAGGAGAGTCCATGTTTATATCAAACATGTTCCTCGCTAGGCCGAATGGTTGCCCGTTTTCTTGGCGGAATAGGCGCATGTCCTCTTTCCATACAGCCACTGATGCTGAGCATTGTTCTAAACGGTGGGCTAGGCTTCCATACTGACCACATATTGTACATGAGGTGTGAGTGGCATTTGACCGTTCAGCTGTGCGGTATACTCTCCTCATGCACCTCCATACATGTGCTCTTATCCTGGGTTGAAGTAGAGGGTGATGTGTGTATCTCCATACTCTTCTTTGAGTCCCCAGGTTGTAGGGTATGTCCATATGGTCCAGGTAATCTATCCTGGCTATGGTACTTGGGATTTTGCTTATTATTTTGTCTGTGATTATTTGATCATTAATTTCCTGTATGTGAGTTAGCCTTGGGCGTCCTCAGTGACTGGTTTGATCGTTTATGTGTATCCTCCATGTCGCTCTTCTCATGGGTAGGAGTATTCGTTTGAAATGTGCAGGAGTGCCATGTGGTCCTGCAGCTGTAGGATGGTGTGCCAGATACTTGATTAATGTGTTTGGATGCTCTGGGTTTCTTAATTGGTGTGCCAGTGTGAAGTTATATCTTGCTGTTCTGGCCCAATGTGTATCTGGAAGATCTGGGCTAGTCACCTGAGCTATCCAGGATCCTATTATATGGGTCGCATGCTCTACGTAATTAGTAACCCCCATACCTCCATTCCTTCTAGATCCAAATAGGTTTTCGAGGCATACAGGGGGGTTGTGGTTGGACCATAGCCATCATTGTGATAGGGCGTGAGTTTTGTTGAAAAAGGATGGTGAGAAAGCGATTGCATGGGCCGCAAACCATATGATTGATAGAATCATAGAGTTGGCTACCATGACCCTTCCTGTTAGACCTGTTTGGTGTCTATGTAAGGAGGCAATGCGTTTTGTTATTTTGTCTAGAAGTTGATTTTCCATCATGGAGTTGGCGTAGCCTCCTGCTTCTAACCATACTTACAAGTGACGAACAGGACCAGCTGTTGGCTTGGTGGTGAATGGAAGTTTTAATGAGGTCGTTGCTAATTTTCGCCTCCTATGCCTAGTAAGGAGTCTTGGTGTTGTGTTAGTTTGTTGTCTCTGTGTCAATGGCATCCACTGGGTCTGGTATTTTCCCAGGAGTATAATTTCCGTTTTCTAAGTGTTAAGTGATGCGTTACCTATAGCTGAATAGTCTTGTATTATCTTCTCAATTCTGTAGGCGTCCTGATTGTTGGATATGCCCACCACACAATCATCAGCGAAAGCCATCATTTTGATTGGTGGTTGGCCCTTGACGTTGATTCCCTTGAGAAATGTATTTGTGTATTGAGTTAGGGGGTCTAAGACAAAATTGTAGAGTAGAGGGCTTAAGGGGTCTCCTTGTTTGAATCCTCTCTGTGATATGACTGGGTTGATTAAGAAGCTTGCTCCCCGCACAGCCATGGTAGCAGACTCTGTAAACAACATTACCTAGTTTATAAATCTATTTGGGTGCTTGAATTTTTTTGAAGGCAGGCCCTAAGATATGTCCAGTTCACCCTGTCATATGCCTTTTGTTGGTCTAAAAAGACATGTGCTTTAGAGTTTTGGACTGGCAGACATTTGCAACTGTGTGAATGTTATCCCATATGGATCTTCTTTGAACAAATCCATATTGTGATGGGGATATCGCATCTTTTGCAATTTCTCCTAGTTGTTTGGCCATAATTTTTTGAAAATTTTTGTATCTGTGTTGGTTAGGGAATTTGGGCGCCAGTTGGAGAGGTCTAATCTGTCTCCTTTCTTGAATAAAGTGACCGTGTAGGCTTCTTTGCCTCCAGGTAGGAGGCATGTTTCCATAATACACTTTTTCATTAAGCTAGAAGAATGTTAGAGAGGTTATTAAAATATTTATGTAAAATTCATAGGGAATCCCATCAGGTCCAGGGCATTTCCCTCTTGGTGCACTGCGTATTACTTCCCATAATTCCTCGCATGATATTAGGTTGATTAAATTGTTATTCTGGGCTGCAGTGTCAATATGTGTGCTTCTAAGGAATTTTCCAATCTTTTCTAGAGAAACCAGCTTGGATTTATACAATTTTGTATAAAACCTGTGCACTTTGGTCATGACTTCTTTGGGTGTTTCTACTTTGGATTTGTCTGGTCGATGGACCTGTGTGAAAGCTATTGTATTTTTCCAGGCATAAAATTGGCAGAAAAAGTAGCTTGATCAAGTTTCTTCATCTCTTATGTTTTTGCTTTTATATTGAACTTTAACTCAGTGTTGGTGTTTGTGGATCAGGGTGTTAGCAGAGCAGAAACCTCCGCCCGTTTGCGACCCCATCCAGGGCTGTATCCTGTGTTTGGTATGTTGTTTTCTAGATGGACAATTTCTGCCAAGGTGTGTTTAATAATGGCTGAAACTGCCCTGTTTCTTCTAGACGATGTATGTTTAATTTGTTGGGTTGTTGATTTTTTGAAGTTTTTTCCAGGTGGTTAGTGGGTCCAAGCAAAAAGGTGTTTGAAAATCCCAGGTTGAGAATATTTCTTCCATCCAGGATTGAAACTCTCAATTGGCTAAACTTTCTGGGCGTATTCTACACCATCTGGGTGCTTGGGTACTTGGTTCCGCTGGTTTTTAAGATACTAAAACAAGCCAATGGTTGGAAAACTCGATTTTTGTAGTTTTAATTTTTTGAATTTGATGATGGAAAATTATTGGCTCGAGTATTACATATATTCTTGACATAAAGACAAGTGTACAATTGTGTACATGTGGGCGTGTCATGTTTTGTAGTAGGGATTGCCTTTTTGGCAGTGGATCATATAGTCCCAGGGTGGCCTTTAGTACGCGGAGTTCCACTTGCCTTGTGGTATCTCTGTTGTGTATGGCCATTGGTCCATATCTGTGTTAATCCAGCATTTCATGTCTCCCATTATGAAAGTATTTGCTGCTAGATTTAGTTGTGTTAGGGCTGTAAGAAATTCTCTTCAGTCATGTGCACCATTTGGGACGTACACACTGGCTATTGTGTGCAATTCAATGTGTCATGAGAAGGTAATGGCAAGTATGCAGCTATCCAGAAACGAAATTTTATTAATAAACCTAAAGTTTTGGTTTTCTCATACTATCACCCCATAGTGTAGCGACCAAAACAATATTGTTAGAAGGAGCATTTTTCCCATGCCTCCTCCTCTTCCTGTGGACAGTGGGTTTCCTTCACCGCCAAGTTATCCACAGGTGAATTTTGTATATGACCAATTTTTTCTGGGATGTTAAGGCCTTGAGTCCCACTATGTTTAGCATCCTAATATCTACTGAGACGCCTGATGCTCCTCAGGAGTGGTTAGCAGAGCCCCCCGGCACTACTCCCTCACTCACATTGCTCTCCAATGAACCTCTGCTGCGAAACACATAACCATGAGTAGGAGTTGGGGTGTATTCTGCTCCCTTCATCGCGGCAGTTTTCACTCCTCTCTTGGATTTGCTTGGTTTCAATATATTATTGTGGTGCACTTGTGTGCTTTTATTGGTCACATAATTTTCTTGCACATTCCATCATTGATTTTCCTTCCCAATTGGGTTGTGTTCCACAAAATTTGGGGGTGCACTGAACCCCAGTTTTGCTGCATCTATTTCTAAATCAGGTTCTGCTGAATTCTATCTGTTCAGATTGTGTTTTTGGTTTTCCATAGGATTTGATTGGTTCATTGATTTGAATTCATCCATGTCTTCCCTAGATCTGTTCTGGTGATAAGGATGATTCCACTTAGGCCTTTGCCTTGGCTGTAGCCAGCTTGTGAGCTTATTTGGCCATTTTTTATTTTTTGGGGGAAGTCCGGTCAAATATTTTATATTGCCTGTGTTCTCCCCAGTTGAATACTTAAGTTGTTTCCATAACTTTTTGGCGTACTCTGAGTCATCTTCGCTCATTTTCTCCTCAAAGAATTTCATTTCTCTTAGGCCTTCTTTTATGGGACAAGCATGAATCTTGTGCCCAAAGGCCTGGAAGTGGTTGCATTTGGGTGGTGCGCTCTCCACTGTTGCGTGGAACAGCTGGGATTTTTTCCCATTAATGGTGAAGGATGCGAGGTGGGAGATTTTTGTGATATCCTCCACTACCTCTGGGTTCAGTAAAATTATAATGATTGCATTTTCTGTGCTAAGGGTTGGCATCAGCTGGAATCTCTGCATCTCAATTTGTTTAAAATTCTCCATAGGTTTCCAAGCCTTCCTGGAGATTTTGTTTGACTACCGTGCGCTCTTGTGTAGTCAGAAGGTAGTCAAAATTTTTAAATATCTTTGGATTCTGTACAATTTGTGCGTTTGATTGATACCAAAAGTTGGCCATTGGGAAGGTCAATCACAACTCTGACCTTAGCGCTTTGTTTGCTTTCTCCGTTGTCTCAAACCCAAGATCCACCCAACCGTGGCGGATAGTATGGGTTGTCATGTACACCACTTGTGGGAATAATTTGGTTAAGCTTCGCAAAACTTTTCCCACATTTCCAGTGCCTCTGTGCCAAAAAAACATGGACCCCATGTTCAACTGATGATATCAATTGAGAGTGGGTCACTTCATATTGCTGCAGTATTTTACTAAAAATTTGATGAAACCTGCAGGGTGCACCATCTTGGGTTTTTTATTTTTACTTTGGTTCTCATTTACTCTTGTGCGCTTGGTTCCTTGGGGCGGTGCAGCTCCAGGTCCACTACCCTTTACCACGTTTGCCAAATCTGTCCATGTTACTAAATTTGCTCATCTCACCTGGTATTTATTATCAAATTGTTCTGGTTGAATCAAATTGTTTATTAAAAAGTGATAGTAATCATAAAAAGCAGGCTCTGTAAAGTTGACAATGGTCTTTCTGCTTTCAGTAAATCTGAAATTTAGATTATCCATTAGATTATATTGTAAAATATTGCTCTTCCTCTTGAACTTTGTATATCTATGTAAGCTCTAAATTATACCAAGCGAGAATCCTCTGGTTAAAATTAATGGATGGCTGTATAAAACGGACCAAGAACCCGTTATTTGCTTGCATACATGTAAGCCATCTGGCCAGAGTTGCCATTGTTGCCTCTTGGTATTGCTTGTACATCTCCATTTGGAAGGCCTGTTCTTTCAGGTATTGAAACAGACCAAAGGATGGGTCCACCTGAATTGTACCAATACTATACCTATAAAAGAGGGTCTCAATCATCTTTTTCACACTTTTTTAAAGTAAACTTGATAGGGCCTGTTAAGTCCACATGCCCTTCTTCCACCATGATGTGATCTAAGGATTATAAGTACTATCCTTAGTGTTTTGGCGAGCATTGCTAAGTACTCAGTGACTTATTGGTCACTGGTTTCCATATCATTTTCTTAATTCTTCTGGCAGCTTCTGCCTGGTATCCAGATTGATTGTTCATATAAGCGAGTAATGTGGATTTTAGTAAGACCACTTGTTAGGCTTTGAGGATTTACTCGCTTAGTTAATATACTCCTGCCTTAATAGTCAGAAAGGATTTATGCCAATATATCCTTGATTCTACTATGTGTCTTAGGGATTTCATAACAACTTTAAAGCTCACAAAGCTAAAGAAATGACTATTAACACTTATGTTCCCTTCTGCATATTTTTCCCTCTTTAATAAGAAACTCTCCTAATGCAGGTTAGAATGACAAGCTCCCCTTAAAGCTTGTCTACACTACTTAGTATGAAGATAGAATTAATAGAAGATGATAGAAGATAATTCAATATAATATGGAAAATATGATGATTTATTTTAAGGCCAGGCGCCGGTGATTTATACCTCTAGAACATCTTCTGGCCATACTCATATAAATGAGTTCATTAAAGCCATTTCAATCATCTATAAATTATAAAAGTGGTTATTAGAGTTCCCCAAGTTAATTTGGCCTCTTAATTAACTTAGTTGCAATCATATCAGCCCAATTAGAGGCACTTCTGCTCTCATAATTGGGAAAAGGCGCAATATTAACATCTCACTGTCATATATTCACTTTTCAAGCATCCCAATTATGGTTCATCATACAGCTGATGAAACACAATAAATTGGGTGAGATAAAATATGAAAAAGAATAATGACGCACCCCTAATCAAGATTTCAGCAGGATTTCAATAGTATTAGGTATTCCCTAATCAGGCCATCTATGTGCAAGCACTATCATGCCAGTTAAAATGATTGACAGAGTTAAAACATCAATATTCATTAGTTGTAATTGCATTAGATTGAAAGAGCAATAAGCTTATGCTTTAAATCAAATGATTCACCCTTGTGGGTCTATAATTAGCCATAATAAAACTATTTATAATAGCTATTTGCTATGATAATTGGGATGTTTGGATGCAGATAAGGCTTTTTTGAGGTTAATATAATTCAAACAGATTATGCTTAAAAATCGGGAAGGATCAAGTGATCCATTAATGGGAGTAGCCTATCAGCTTGATGATTTTCTTGAAGGGTTTATTTTCAAGCCAACCATCAAAATCTAACAATAGTATAGTTCAGTTTGCACTTAAAAACAGGAGCTGTGCATGAAGACAGTAATTTGGTAAAAAATGGAAGGAATCCTAAAGTGGTCAAAACAGTGTTTTATTAATCTAAAAATAATGCACCCATAGTGTCTATACTGAGATTGTCTTGAGGATCCACTGGAGTTTATTTCTCTTATTTGCGATAAGTTTCATCAACACTTAGAAATAAAGTTTAAAATATCCAGGTCTCTTTCCTGTAACAATCACTTTATTTACTACAATTTGATTTGAACACCAATTTTTATAATCACACAGGAGAGATGGGCGACTTTAATAATAAATCTAATACAACCTGGGCAAGCATCGCATCAAGTGGTGAGCTAAACGGTGCACCCAAGGGCAAGAAACGCCCTGGAGGGGGACCAGGACCCCAATCTGCCAAGAAACCACAAACTCAGACACCTTCTGGGTTTATGATGTTTACTATAAAACAAGATCAGTACATGTGCATCCAATGCAACCAACCCCTTTCAAAGGTGGAACATGGGCTCCAACTCTTCCTTGGGGATGAGTCCCCAACCCTGTGGGAGAAAACATGTGAGGCACAGCCCTCCCTTTTCCCTCACGAGGTATATGTCACCACCAACAACATGGGCCACAGCTGGATCAATGTTGGTTTTGAAACAGATGATGAAGCCGATGCCACAGCAAAAGTCTGCGTCAAAATTTCCCTACCTGAGGGCAAAAAAATAGTGCACACCGTGCGCACCAGATGGAACAAAGTGAAAACTTTGTTCATTTCATTCAACTTGCTCCCTACCAACCTTCTTTGTAAGGTAATTGAGGAGGAGCTCCGCAAAGGCCTCATAGCCTATGGAGAAATTATGCAACTCAAATTACAAAGATTTCACCTGATGCCCATCCTGTGCACAGGCAAAGCTATTGCCGTGATCAACCCATTCCCTGAAGTTGAAGATGACTTATCAAGAATCCCCTGCACAGCAGAGTTTCACTTTGCAGATTGGGGACAGTCATCCACATTCCAAGTTACACCAGAACGCGCACCGCCTATATGCAACCACTGCGTTTCATTGGGACACAAGGAACATGAATGTCCCGTGAAGGAGGGCTTAATGGAAGCAGACTACTGTGAGGAAGCCATGGACAAAAGTAATGAAAACTTCGCCAGAATGACCGATGGTCACCACCCATTCCGCTGGGGTGAAGATGGACTTTACTCCATCGTGGACCCAGTTACAAACAAACTTTGTAAAGCAGCACAAAAAGCCCGCAATCTGGCAGTGGCTGAAGTGGCAGTGCACGCGGAATCATCCATTAACCCTAGACAAATTTTGGAGGACATTTTGGATATACACTGAGCCAACTAATCAGAACAATATGCCCAGGTTAAAAATTTTCACAGCAACTCGACTGAGTCACCAAGTGACATCAATCATGCACACATTGAGGAACAATTCAGCTGCAGTATGGACAAAGATGCGGTGCACAATTCTCCAAATTTGAACCCCAAAATTACAGAACCCAATCAGCACCCCGCTTTGAACCATCATGAGACATGTTCAGAAAAAGATAACGCAAATCCAAAAAAACCACAATTCCCATGAAAAATTGGGTCAGATCAAGGGAACTGACAATATCACTGAAAGAGTTGGAGTACAGACATGGAGCATGGCCAAAATGAGCCGTGGTGGGATAGGGCTAGAGGGTCCTCCCAACCGCTCCTGAGGCACCGCAGGCACCTTAGTGTCAATAGGGATGCTAAACATCATGGGAGCCAGGGCTCAAACATCCCAAGCCAAAAAGCTGGATTTCCTGCAAAAACCCCTTGTAGACATCTTGGCCATCCAAGAAACCCACTGTTTACAAGGGGAAGAAGGATCCTGGTCAGCCAGGGTCTCACCATCACAATCAGTATGGACGTCCCACTGTGGGGTGATTGTCCAAAATAAAATAAAAATTTAAAATCACGAATTCATCTTCATACCTTCACAGTTGCATCTTGATAGCAACAATCACATGACAAGAGGAAACAATCTCAATAGCATGCATCTATGCACCATGCACTGCAAAAGAGAGAAAACAATTCCTTGAAACTGTTTCAACTCTCACCCTCCCACCAGATACCATCCTGTTGGGCGAATTTAACTGCTGGGATAACCCCAACACAGACTGATGGCCTAACCCCAGGGGATACCCACCAGGGCACATCAAATTCTGCGCAATGAAGGCATCCCTTGGCCTACAGGATGCCCTCCCCCTGGATCACCACTCCTTCCCCACATGACACGGCTCAACATACGCGAGGGAGCGCTCAATCAATGATCCGCATCAATTACATCCTCATCCCGCAATCCCAATGATCAAGATTTTCCAAATTTACAACAAAAAAGTCACTTTCTCTGACCACCAACTTGTTACGGTGCAGCTATTGCCAACCTGAACTCATGCACAGGTGTCACTTTGGAGAAAGCTTCACCCAGAAAGCATAAGATCACCCAAAATATCCATCTGGGTTGAACATGAGGCTATGAACCCCGAATTCACAGTCCCATTCACCTCAGATCCCATCGTAACATGGGCAAATTTTAAAAGGAACTAATCAACAAAACCTGACATCTCACATCATGTAAGTACACCGCCAACACAGCCACAATCAAGCGTACCTTGGCGGAACTGGACCACCTTGAGCTTAATACCCTAAGATCT
This sequence comes from Massospora cicadina, assembly GCA_022478985.1. NCBI lineage: Eukaryota > Fungi > Entomophthoromycota > Entomophthoromycetes > Entomophthorales > Entomophthoraceae > Massospora > Massospora cicadina. The sequence goes on along the minus strand of JAKSZP010010512.1, from coordinate 266,061 downwards.
GGCTATAGCCTCAACTGGGGATGCAAATGGGCGTAAATATCCGCCTGACTAAACACTCTCATCTTCAAACACCAACATAGAATCAAAGTATCAAACAAAGGTAAGTTCATAAAGGAAGGCGAAACCTGCTTGACATATTTATTCTGCCAATTCCACTCCTGCAGCAACCAGCCCATGTGCACACAGGTCTGCAAGACTGACGGTACCATGGCAACTGACCCTGAGGAGGTCAAGGCGGAAGTACACCATTATTACATGAATTATACCATGATATGCTGACAGACCCACAGAAAAATTAAAAAAATTTATACAAAATGCCGGGATACAAAGCACACCGCCAAATTACAATATACTAAACCTAATTATACGGGAGGAGCTTTGGGATACAATCCGCGGTGCACCATGTAGGAAATGCTCAGGGCCTGATGTTATAACCTATGAATTTTACAAAAATATTTTCAACAGATTGCCCCCCTCCTATTGGCGTCTATGAACCAGTGCTTACTGGAAACATGCCTCCTACCTGGTGGCCATGAATCATATGTCATAACCTTATATAAAAAAGTGACAAATTGTACTTGGCCAACTGGCGTCCAATCACACTCTCTAATACTGACACAAAAATTTTTTAAAAAATTTTACCAGCCAGATTAGGCGCAATTGCCTCTGACGTCCTGTCACCCAATCAGTTTGGGTCTATACCAGGGCGCTCAATCTGGAACAACATACACCCTGTTGCAAACATATGTCAATCCAAAAGCAACTGGTGCCCTGGTCTTCTTAGAACAGGAAAAGGCATATGACCGCGTTAGCTGGCCATACCTAAAGGAATGTCTACACGCTTTTAAACTCCCATTCAGATTCATAAACTAGGCGATGCTCCTCACAGAATCTGCAACCATGGCTGTATGCGGCCCTGGCTTTCTAACTAACAAGATCACACCACACAGAGGGCTCAAACAAGGGGACCCCCTCAGCCCACTGCTTTATAATTTCAGTTTTGACCCACTCCACCGCGTAACTGACTCACGCCTCATGGGCATAACTGCACAAGGACAGCCAACAGTCAAGATACTGTCCTTTGCGGATGACTGCTTGGCAGATATAGCTAACAATGATGATGCCTGACAGCTGGAACGCACCCTAGAGGAATACTCCATGGTGAGCAACGCATTGCTCAGCAAAAGGAAAACATAAATCATTCTCTTAGGCAAGTACATTAACAACTGAGCTACAACACCAGAACCTTATACCCCCATACGAAGGAAAAACTACTCATCTTACCCTTTGCATCACCTCCCACCACCACTCCTGTCCGCCACCTTGGGACATGGCTGGAAACAGGGGGATATGCTAATGAGACAATGGAAAGAAACTTGCTACAACGAATATCCACCCTCGTCGCCTCCCTCAAGGAAAGATCACCAGGACTAACGGGGCGAGTAACAGTTGCTAACTCACTCATCCTCCCAATACTATGGTACCCTGCCCACGCGATCGCCTTCTCACCTTCCTTCATAACTTTGATCCGCGCACTCATCCAGGGCTGGCTATGGCCCAGCTCCCACCCTCCCATACGGATGGAAACACTCTTTGGTCCACACTCAAGCGGAGGCATAGGACTAATAGATTTTGAGAGCCACGCCAACCGCATCCTGGGAACCTGGATAAAGGAAGTCCTTGCCCCAGACCTCCCACAACAACACTGGTCCAGGGCAGCGAGGACTAACTTCGCACAGGCGCTCAAATTAACCAACCCACATAGCCCACCCAGATTACTATCATACCTTGCTAAACACCCTACCTGCAATGGGTCCGCATGGAACCTCCCCTCACTTCAAATGCATCCTCCAAACCATCCGCCGCATGGGATGGACCGTAGAGAACACTGGCACTGTGCAGGGAAGGGGACGACACAGCCCCCACTTCAAATTAATAAATCCAGAAAACCACCCCCAGAGAGACATGCTTGCTACAGCCCCAACCATTGCTAGAATCGCATACCTAGATGTGTTGGACATTCCCTATGACTTAACTACACAGAAGGCAGTGTGGAAAATGACGCACCACCCACTCCTACAGCTGAGAATAAGAGCCAACGCCTGGCGCTGTCGGAGAAGGACTTATAGGACGGCGGACCGCTCCAATTCCCTCCACACAACCTTCACAGTATGTGGAGGGGAGGGATCCCTACATACCGCCTAGAAACATGCCCCCATCTAAAGCCATATGGAAGGAAGCCGCGCGCCTGCTTAAGATCCAAAAGGAGCAGGAATTTTCTATATCAAAGAGCCTCCTCGCGCTCCAGATAGAGTCACCAATCTCACCTACCCTCCATTCCCTAATGATACCCATTGCAATGTGGACAATCCACACCATTGCCTTAAGTGCGTTTGGGGCACAGTCCCAACCATTCGTGGGGTTATCAACAGGTTCCACGTCCACTTATTGGAGCACTTTCAAGCCAGGCTCTATGAATATATGAGGCCAAGGCAACAGGCGCTCATAGAATCGTAGTTCCCACTCTGGTTCCTACACACAGACCCCTTCCTTCACACCTGCTCCATAGCGGGGGAAACCCCCTCAGAGTAGTGCACCAACCCCCATACCTGGAAGTCCCGCTGGAAACAGGGGTAACTTGAGTACCCTGGGGTGCCCAATTCTATCCTTCTTCGTTTTAAACATATATTCAATAATTCCCGTCCCCTGGTCGGCTTTCCTGGTAAATAAACAAATAAGTAGGTAACGGATTTGACTGAATTCATGGTAATTACTTAACCACATGGGTCATGCTTTTATAAGTAGTGGCCTATCGCCTTGGTTTACTAATAGTTGAATCCCCAAATTCCCTCCAGTGCTCTCATTACCTTAATTTATAGACCATCAACAATGTGGTCTTGATTTTCAAATTGCCTCCTACCTTATTTTTAGCATAATATCTTACTTTGCCCCACGCTAGCGTAAAATTATTTGTAGCAGGGGCCATAAATTTATTATGGTTGTCTGCTGATAGTTTGATTACATCTGGTATAATACAACTTTTTATGGAATGCCTCAAGCTCTTGCTATATACTTTACAACCCCATTTGGATATCCTATTTTTTTCTACCATTCTTGAATGCTTAGTAATCATGGAGAGCACCAATGAGAATTCTAATAGAAAGAGCATATCTGGGAAGGATGCCATCTGGAGATGGGATATTTTCCTGGAGAATCTTTGAGAGATTACCTATAAGATTACTTGAGCGAGCCCTTGAGCCACGGGCAGTACTATAGACTATATTGCGTTTTTTTAGTTTAATAAAAATAACCAAAAGGCTGTAAAAAAAGGTTTCTTTTGTTAGATTTGGTCAAATTTACTGTTTTCAAACAGTACCTTGTGGTTTTGTGTAGTATAATCTGTGGACTTGAAATATAACGCCCCTGCGCTGATTTTGATAATGGCCTCTCTCATTTATAAAACAAACTTAATATACCACCTAATTCTGAGGCTATTGCAAATACCCTTGTTATAAGTCCACATCACATCATTGAACAATTTGGAAAGACAAAGGGTAGAGACACATCTATTAAAAAGTTTTACCTTGCCTAGCTATACTAAATCTTTTTAATAAAAAATTTACACATCTATAGGTCAATATATTTATTTAACCGAGGTAAGCCGACCAGGGGATGGACATTACCAAACTAAAACTAAAAAATCATAATAAAAAATAATGATTCAAACAAAACGCCCAAAATGGATGGATCGATTGAATCATACCTAACAAAATATCCAACCAGGTGGGCAGCGAATACTGATATCCCTCCATGGTGGATAAGGAGGGGGGATCAGGGGGCTCATCTTTGGCCGCATCCATCTCATCCCAGAGTAGGGTGCATGTTAAGGAAGATATTAAGGGTGTGGGGGCATCAGCAGTATAGGGTTTGATATCCTTGATGACTGAAACTTCCAAATAGTTGCCAATCATCATAATGCCAACGATGTATTTGGACAAAGCATCTTCAGCTTTGAGGTGAGCGTCTGGGAATTTAACAAACATGGCAATGTTGGTTTGGGTTATTTTTGCTTTTGGATTCCGTGCTACTGTTACCACGTTCTGGATGGCTTCAGTGACGTTTTTGTGTAAAGTTTTCATATTGATCTTACTTTGTATAGTAAGGTCTTTGGGGATAATGGGAGGTGGAATTCCTCCTGCGAGTGCAGCCACAGATTTGGTGGCAGCTTTGTGGAGTGGACGGAAATCTGGTGTGGCGGCTGCTTCTACTGCAAGCTGGTGGTCACTGTAGAATGGTTTGTCGTTAGATTGTGAGACATATTTCCAAGGTGGGAATTTTGCATCCCATTCTGCGTTACAGAGCTGCTCAACTTGCAGCGACGGTTCTTCAATGATGTTATCTGATTTTTCAATTTCATCCAAAAATTCCAAGGGTTTTGGTTGAATTGGATTGTGGAATCAGCGTATGGTTGAGGTATGTTTGATTCATTTGAGGATGCATGGGATCAAACTGAGATACAATCCAATGTTTGATTGGATGAATTATTTATGACATTGGGATAAGGTGGATACTGATTGGTGGCTGAAGGTGCAGCTGCAGCACCAGGCATTGGAGGAGGGGAAGGTAGGATCATACTCCATGTCAAAGTTGGCGCAGGGTGGGCGGCAGATTGGTGGGCGCTAGGCAAACTTTCAGCGTCAGCAAAAGTTTCTGAGTATGGGCATCTGCATTTTGAGTGGTCTAACTCAAAACAGGATGGATAAATCATCCATCCGCCCTCAACGCGGGCCCAGAATGGATGGTCAGGGGCAGATGGGATGGTGGCACGAGGGGGAATTTCCAAAGAACTTTTAGTAAATTCAGGGCTGATTGTGGCATATGCCCAAGGCCCAGCGAGGCGTGTGGCCCCATTTGGGACCTCAAAATGTAAGATGGGGTTGGCGCCGTAAGCTGCCAAACCTTCCATAAGCTCCTGGTGGAGCACTTCAGGGGGAGGTGGGTGGGCAAACCAGTGAACTGGACCACCAAGGTGGTGTCCATTGGGAGCTGGGTCCAAGTTGTTGAAATGGGAATATTATAGTATATTAGTGGCACTGTTGCCATAGTGGCTGCATCAGCTTCACAGGGGAAGCCAAGATCAAAGTACCCCTTTTAGGGGCGGAAGTCAATAAAACAGGCTGGTGTCATCACCGCCTGAGCCATTTTGATAATGGCTTGGTCATCGTAGGGGAAAAATTTCCCATATTTGACCCTAAAGCCAAAATGCATGTTGCTCTGGGGGAGCACCAGGGGGCAGCGGGGCACCACTTGGGTTTGGGCAAGATGGGCATCGAGATCTTTGGGAGGAATGAATCATCCCAAGGGTTTGTAATGACTGGGCGAGCCAGTCCAAGAGCGTTTTCTGTCAGACAGAAAATGGAGGGGGGAGTTTCACTGCTGCCCCATGCTGGGACAGTTGGCGGGGGATCCAATGACATTGGAGCAAGACTTCAGTGTGCAATTAAGTGTTTGCTTTTAATTAACCAAATAAATTTCTTGGAAAGTTACGCTGAGCGGAGAGAGAATTCTATAGGTCAATATAATTCCTCAGAGGCGCATCATTGGAAAGAAGTCTCCATAGCTTATATCCATTTAAACGCATCAATGCTATATTTAATGTGCTTAAGCTTAAGACTTTAAAAATTTTGAGATAGAAGATCCTCTAACATTGCTACTATAAAACACACTACATGAGCTATCTTTTCCTCTTCTCAGAATGAAATATTCAAAGAGGAATGTTTAAATACCCACCATCTTCTCCATCGACCCATATTTTAAAAAAAAGTAAAACTTATTGAGGTAATATTAAATAACGCCTACCCCAATAATGAAGTTTTATTTGAAGAAAAAAATAGAAAACTATAATGATTATATGACTAAAACGGCTTCTATATGGGGTTATAATACCCTTACAATGTCCATGGGCTTGTCTATTACTTATGTTATGAAAAAAAGCCAAAGTTTGGTTATGAATTACTGTAAACTAAAAATTAAATATACTAAAAGCCAGATATCATCTGATACATATCAATGATTCTCTTCAATTGCTTACAGACTTTCAGTAGTTTTTAGCAATATAATATGCCAAGTGGATAATGGCAGATTAAACTAGCACAAAGACCAGGATAATGCGCACTGATAGCCAAGAAAAGAAACTTTGAGACAACTAAAATGCCATAGGGGATATGTACTGTCCCTGATACCTTCCAATAGGCTATAAAATGAGATTCTTGGTGATGCTAAAATTTTTTGCGTGTTGGTGGACCTTGACAACAATCTTAAGTTTGCCAAAACATTTTACGATCATATTTATCATTTGTGAGAAAGTCTTCAAGCAACTAAGTTGTGTAAGTTTTAGGTTGAAATCTTTTAAATTTTCCTTTCCATATAAATGGTATAGAGCTTTTAAGCAATCTGGTCACCCAAGAAGAGATCTTGCCTCTCCCTGATAATGTCACGATGATACATAAGATGTTGAACACAGAGATTTAAGATATTAAAGCCTTTCCAGGGATTGTGAGATACTACTGCCAATTATCTCACATTTCTCCAAGTTTATCAAACTGTTAATCCTTTACTGTAAAAACATGTAAACTTTCAAAGGGCGCTTGAGCAGTAACAGTACTTCATTAAATTACTCTATGTCTTAACTAAGTCATCATTTTTTTACCTGAAATTTGACAAGTCATTTATGTTACCCACTGATACAAGCGACATGTATTTAGGCACAATTATAATGAAGCAAAATGAAAAAAGGAGATCTCCTAATCATGTACTTTTTGTAAATTTTTCTCTTAGAAAAAAGATATTATGTCGTCAAAGAATAGAATTTCACAGAAATCATCTTTGCCATCAGACACTTTTTACCTTTCTGAATTGCACCTATTTCACCATGTTTTCTGATAACAATTCTCTCCGCTGGCTACAGCAGACGAAGACATCCTAGTGCAAGGCTATATATACAAAACTGCAATTGGATTTAAATTTATTTTGAGGTATGCCAAACATGGGACGGACATTATTGAAGCTTGAAGAGCTAAAAAAGAAATAATGGACCCACCCAATAGAATAATTGACCCCTCAAAAAGAACAGGTGAAACACAACTAACAAGAATACAACCAACCAGGTGGGACAGCAATTAGTCGCTCAACCCACCATGGTGGAAGGGGAAGGGGGATTGGGTGGCTCAGCCTCAGCATTGGATTCCATATCAATGCAAGAGTTTAGGCCAAGGAAAAGCATTGGTGTGGGGTGATCAGCGACATGGAAAAAGTGTTGGCTGATGGCTGGCTGCCATCAAAAATTAACTGCATCCAAGATTGCATCTAGGTATTTGGAAAAGCAGGTCACCGCATAAAGGCTGATGGAAGGAATCTGGGATAATAAAGCTATGATGGCGCAGTTTTTTTCTTTGGCCTGAAAAGTAATAGCACTTTCTGTATGGCGGCATTTTTTTGTTTGTGGAGGTTTAGGAGGGCACGTTTGCCCTGCAGGGCTATGGTTGGATCAATAATGGGAGGAGGGAGAGCCTTGGCAAGTATTGCTGTCAATGAATCAACTATATCATGGATGGCGATATTAACTAAGCTTTAAGCTTCGTCATTAGTGAGCTGGTGGTCTTAGCAGAATGCAAAGGCGTTTGGTCTGGGGGGCATAAAAACACCAAGGGATCTGAATGGGGTTCTGTACCTGTAAAAATTTTTGATTTAGGTTCCCAAGTCTTCAATTATATTGCCCATTTCATTGGTTTCAAGTCAATTTAAAAATTGGGGCTATTGAATTGATGGGCTGTGCTTCTCTCTCTCGATTTACTCACTTTTGGTCAAATTGTAGTTTAAATTTTTATTAAAAACAGCTCCATTCATCATCTCCTTATTCAAGTTACCTATGTCGATGAATTTGGAGCCCATTGCCCCCACATGGGGCAGTGGTGCACCGCATCCTAATATTTTTTGGCCATTGCCAAAATGTGCTTAGGCAGGATTGTCTAGTCATCCAAATTCTTCAGCATGCAGTGTCCTGCCTAAGGACATAGCTTTACATCTTTCCCAAACCTAGGTGGTGTCACGCTTGCCCCTTGTGCTACCCCAAAGAAGCATTTGATTTGGCCTTTGGGTTGAATATTGCAAGTTGTTCCCTTATTCAGATAAAGCCATTATCAAATTAGCCCAGGATATTATGCATCCTGCAGGCTTCATCAACTTCTGCCCCTTCATGGGGTAATTTGATCTTGGCTTCTCAAGTGAAGCTGATGCTGCAGTAGCAGCTACCATCCCCTAGTGTTCCAGGGCACCCCCTCTCAACTACTCATATCTGGTTGCCTACTGATACCACTCTTGTAGTTCAGTTTGCAGGCCTCCCTACCCATCTATCACCCAAGATGTTAGTTGAAAAATTATCACTGGATTATCAGAATATGGTTCCAAACCCATGGTACAATTTGTAGTTCCCAAAGGAACCACTCGCCTCACAGGCTCCTGTACCTTTGTGACTATTCGGCCAGTATCAACAGAAATAGCCCTCTCATTCCCCCTCACACCATTCTCCCCTCTTCCAAGACCATCCTTTTTGGGCTCAAGTGGATAAAGGCGCATCATTTGCCCTACCTGTTTTGAACTGGACCATTCAAAACGGCGCTGCCCCTCCATCTCATGAGCTGTGGCACCCACACCCAGCTCTATGCACAATGACCCCATAGTTGATCCAGTAACATTTTTTGAATGAGGCACTATCCTTCTCCCTCCACCCAAAGTGGTAGCCACAGCAACCACTGAATCAATCAATGAAAAATTACATCAACTTATCTTCTCCTGAACCCACTAATCAGGATCCATAATGGACTAAATAAAGTTCTAAACCATCTTCCCAGGTAAACGCAACAGATAACCCATTATGAAAAAAACACAATCAAATTTGTCCAAAATCCATGGGATTATTTGGTTGTAATTGATGAATTGGGCGAGATTATCCATGGATCTGAATGGGCTGGCCTCTTCCATTCAAAATGTATCTCAATACTGATTATGTGGCCCAATTCCCAAAGCGCCATTATGTGCCTCTCCCTGATGCTACACCATTCAAAAGTTACCACCAACTAGATGGAGAAGCAGTTGCCCCCCCTGAATGTCAACCAACCCATAAAGCCATTGAAAAATCAGTTGCCATACTTTCTACGGGCCTACCAACTCTTCTTCTACATATTACCATGCTTCCAAAACAGAAAAATGACCATCTCCAATACTATCAGGCGGCAAAATTACCAGTTCAAAAAATTGCAGCGGTCACTAAGCTTAGCCCAAAGACCCACATTACCCGCAACAACATTGCAACCATTACCACCCTACCTAAAGTACGCCTTGAGGCGGAAATTGCAGTTGCAGACTATATTTCCACCCTCCTTATCGCAAACATTGCGTTGCAAGCACCCATTTGTTATATTAACCCCCCATTTCAATAATGAGCACACACCATTGCTATCAGCTTTGTGCCACTACATTTCCACAACAGATGAGGAAGAAGAGCCTCCCAATCCCCCTTCATCCACTTCCATGAATGGATAGCTGTTTTAGCTTCTGACTTGGTTGTGTGTTCAGTTTAAATTTCATGTCAGTTTGAGCAGATCCATCTGTCACGTTTCAACTTTATATTTTATTGTGGGATTTTAGCTCTTTCAAACATTGGTAATGTCCGTCCCCTGGTGGGCTTGCCTCAGTTAAATAAAAAGAATTGATGGGCTGTGGCTGGTGATTGAAGAATAAGGTGGGATTGAACTATTGTCAAGCTGATTCCTGAATGGTTGAGGCGCAGGTGGCACTGGACTGAGGAGGATGCTGATTGGCAGTTGCAGGTACCATAGTAGCACCAGGCTTTGGGGGAGGGGGGAAGGATTGTACCCCATACCAGAAAGGCAGTGGGGTGTGTGGCCAATTATGGGTCCATATGGAGACAATGTAGGTCTGGCAGAAGCATTGAAAGAGGGACATTTATGCTTTAATTGATCCAACTCAAAGCATAATGAGCAGATGGTCCACCCACCCTCAATGCAGGCCCAGAATGGGTGGTCAGGGGCAGAGGGAATGATGGCATGGGGGAAGTGACAAAGCAATTTTATTGAAATTTGTGCTAATTGTGGAAAATGCCTAAGGCCCAGTGAGGCGAGTGGCCCCATTAGGTACCATAACTGAAGGATTGGGTTAGAGCCATATGCAGCCAAACCTTCTATCAACTCCTGATGGAGCACCGCAGGGAGAAGGTGAGTGGTCAACCTAAAAATTAAACCGCCATAGTGGTGTCAGCGGGGAGCTGGGTGTACATTGTGAGGATAGGGGTGCCCTGGAAACCCAGGGTATGGTGGCTGCAGTGGCGGCGTCAGCTTCACAGGTGAATGCTAGATCAAAATAATTCTTATAGGGGCGGAAATCTATAAAACTGGCTGGCAGCATCACCGCCTGATCCAAGTTTCTAACTATCTCTGTATATGGGAATAATTTCCATATTTGATATGAAGGCTAAAATGCAGCTGGGATCAGGGGAGAATGAGTGGGCTGTAAGGCACTGCCTGGGCATATGCCAGGTGGATGGCGAAATCTTTGGGTGGATTGAACTGACCTGATGATTTTAGTGGGACTGGATGAGCCAGTCCGAGCGCGTTTTTCTGCCAGATGGAAAAAAACTGAGTGGGTTTAACCACTGCCCCATATGGGAGCAGCTGGCGGAGAATCTGAGGTCATTGGGGAGTGAATGGGGGAGGTAGGAATAGACTAATTAGACTGTTTTTACTTTTTAAAAAACGCTTGAAAGTTAATCTAAGAAGAAAGAAAGCTATAATACTGCAATTAAAAACTACACCTTCTACTATCTACTGACCTGGTGATATACTTAAAATGCATATAATCATTTTAGTATACACCTTATGAAGGTGCGGGTGGTTGGAAAACAAAAGATATATACCCTCATAGGTCAATTAGAATTATAGTCTTTAGAGACTTCTGAATTATAATCAAACTTAGATGGAAGCGGCTAGTACCCAAGTGTCTGAAGAAATGTTATACAAACTGTCATATAAGAAATGGTTACCCTATATTTGACCTTCAGTACAAACTGTTATAAACTTAGAGTGACACTCAAGCACTAGACATAAGCGGTCTTAAAACTCAGCAATGGTTAAATATTTGGTAATTTGGGATGCCATGTTAGAATCCATAATCATCTTTGTGACGCAGGTTGTACCTTTTAGAACATTAGAATCTAACAAAGGATCCAACCTCAAGCGGTTTTTTCCCCTGTTCCTCTCTTATACAACTATTGATGTTGTCAGCCACTATCAACTGGAATACATGGCCAGCAATTTATTGTATTGCCTGTTGACCACGTGGTTAAATGGGCCAGGCAATACCTTTTCCGCCAGCTATTATTTGATCTATCACCTTATTTTTTCTATTAGTTTTTCATGCACATGGCAGTCCAAGGTATTACTATCATATATGGGTTGAACTTTAAATAAGAATTAGTTTAAGAGTTGAAAAAAAAAATTAAAATCTCTAAATCATTTACAGCATCCTATAACCCAGTAAATAATAGAGTCATCAAAAATATTGATGACAACCTAGTTTCACTACTCCAAAAATTTGGGCACATCTGAATCTATAAGATGTTTGAATATCATTCCAAGTGCCTTGTTGATATACTGAGTTAGATACCAAGGGTAATAAAGATTTCCTTGTTTTTAAAATCTATGCTAAAGAACTTCAATGATAATCAGCATCAAGACTTTGTTAAGAATTTGTTCGCAGAAAATATTAAAACCCCCTGGGAGCCTTGGTGGACGATATATCTAATTTCAGGTTACATACATAAATTTAAGATCAGCTACACCCACTTTGGAAACCAAACGGAGTGATTTACTTTTACTTTATTTGCCCATCTATCATCCAGGTGACTTGGTCCTTTATATCATCATTGTCCCATTGTTTGGACCAATGAACTGGCTACCACATAAATGGCCTCTAAAGGTATATAAAAGTGATGTTCCAGTTAATTTATAAGTAATTATTACAGATAATGGTAGTTAACTAAGCGCATGGATGTTTTCATGACATATGTTCTTATCCTACAGGACCTTCTGGGGTAGGTTATCAGAACTCAGGGTTTGAACATGTCCATTTAAAGAATTTCTGAGTTTTAATTACTTATAAATATTACAAAGGGTGCCTGTTTTACTATGGACAATCATGTTGACCCTTACATCAATATGGATGGCCATGCTATTAGACACACAGAGAACGTGAGGAGAGACAAAGGGACTGAGACATCCATAGTTTGAAATTCAGGAAGACCAAATAGCTTTCTTTAGAATTTATGGAAATCACCTCCTGTCCTCAGGGGAAACCATGTTCTTTAAAAAAATTCTGTGTAAGATAAAAGAAATTTAATCTTTGGATCATTCAAGGCTTTCATAAGCACTACGCCCATTAAAGTCTAAAAAAATTAACAACAAGTATAAGTTATCTTTTTGATTCTTAACTTTGTTACAAAAGTATTCTACCTTTGGGGATTCCGTTACTTTTAAAGACTCACCTGCTTTTACAATACTCTCCAGCTTTTAAAAATTTAATTTTCATTGGTTGATATATGATTAGAAAATAATTTCATTTGTTTTTAGCCCATGCTCACTATACATGACTACATCTTAGAAGAGCATCTTGAAACCTTTTTTCATCCAGACCCTTTCTCAGCTACAGTGTCTTACATTTTACAAACTAGATTTAGTGGCGTCTTTCTTAAGTCTGGATAAAAGCGGTACAGGAGTGCCTAACTGCAATCTTCATCAGAAGAACATATTCAAGTTTAACGTCATTTTATTGGACTGATGAATGCACCAATCACCTTTCAATGCCTTCTCAACTACACACCAGGGACCTTAGAATTTCCTGCGATGTAATGCACTTAAAAATAATTTTTCACTCCCTCACCCATAAACAGCACCTCAAAGACCTAATGATCGTCACCTAAGCATTTCAGAACTCTTGTCATATCATAAAACCTTCCAATTGTGAATTATACAGGAACCAATTGCAGGTTTTGACCAACATGGTACTCAGGTTAGCTCACGCCATTGCACCTACTAAAGAAAGAAGTTCCTTTGTGGCTCACCCAATGACGCTAAGAATCTTATGAAGATTTATGGGTTCCATAACCTTCTTAAAAGACGTTCTTAGAATCAATTTCATATCTGACCTCACCCCTGCGCGCCTTAAATGGCAATTATGCGCATTTAAGTGGACCCCAGAGTTCCAGAAGGCATCTGAAAAAAAACTAGGACATATTATCTTGCCCCAGTTTAATGGTAAACTGACAAAAACAAGCCATTTGTAGTTACAATGAGACACTTCTAGCTCATCCATAAGTACTTTACTTCTTGAAAAATATAAAGGGGTGAGAACACCTTGTAGCATAATTTTCCTAGAAAGTCCCAATAATTTAGCGCTAGTATGGGATTTACAATATGGAATTGATAGCGGTGTCCTGATCCCTCATTCTTGGTGATACCTACTTCATGCGGACAAACATATCTCATACCTACTGACTAAAAATACTGCTCTACTACCAAAAACGTCAGAAGCTGGCCCATAGACAGACAAGATCCCAATGCAATCAAATAATTTTGACTTTAATACAAATTCATCTAAGCCATTTTGCACGTCCTAATGGAGATCCTTAGTTGCAACCCTGGTATGGGGCCTTACTCAGACACTAACTCCAGCTTTCCTATTGTTATTCCTAAAGCTTAAATTGTGAGCCTATACACCCACCTCTCTTGAAGACACCCAGAGCCCCTTAATTACTTTTAGATTGCAAACATTGCAGCACTTATTTAGTTTCTCTTGTGGCAAACAAAGCCTTGATTAATCAGAAGGCGCACTCCCAGACATGGTGCTCAAAATGCAAACATCTGACTCCAAACCCTTGGATCTAATGTTTTAAGAAAGTTTGGAAAACCCCTCAGGTTGGTATAACGTAAACGATATAGTAGTCTAATTTAGGGGCTGAATTTAGGTTCTTTCAGCCATACAACACCGCTTTATAAGGGAACGTCATGATTTTTTAAATCACAGGGCTACCCAGAATTTTTAAAGTGCATCACTCTTATAGAGAATCCTACAACTATATGTACCTGACAATGGATGTCCCTGCCTAGATATTTAGATTTTTGATAAGCGCATAATCCAAATAGTATCAGATAGGTCGCAATATAAATTTGTACTCACTAAAGCAAGAAGCGAGCCCCTGGAAGTCCCTATAAGTCAATTTCGTCACCATACTACTCACATGAAAATGTTTAAAACCATCATGATGGTGGTCAATCAATTAGTTAAACATATCAACTTAATCTCAAATATGACAGCAACTTTAATGGTAAACAAGACCAAGTTTATACTCTTATCATATCAAAGTTTGGCGTCTTTCAATACATCAAAGAGATAAGATCTCAAAATTACCCCATGATTCTAAGAGATGCTCCAAGAAAGCTTTAAATTTATACACTGCTAGTTAACATATGATTATCACAATCTGATATGAGAATAGAGTAACTATATTTATTGATCAAATTATAACTACAATTTTATTTCACGTCTCTGTAAGAAACTTGAGTCTCAGAATTCCCAGAAGCCCAATATTCATACAACAACTCCATATAATCTGACAAAGGGGTATCATCCAAGTTTCCCAACTGTGTGTACATTTTGCCTTCACACACATGCTAAAGGATAAAGGCTGTATCCCAGTGGATATAATTTGATTTCCCATATTTATTAAGTTCAACTCCAAAAACTTTACAGAGTTTGAAAAATGATTATAAATTTTTTCTAACTGATGAAAATTATGTCACAGTACTACCTGATGAACTTCTTAGTTATGCTGAACATGAAGAATATAAAGCTTAAAGTATTATTCTTAAAGTTAGCGTGAAAACAAACTAAGCTCACCCAGATCTAAAAGCTTCTATACAATGGAACCATTCACAAAAACCGCCACCAATGAAAACTATGCATGATCTTACACGCTCCCTCACAGTCCCCCTTTAAGTTGAAAAGCTGGTCAACATGCAATTTGTATATAAAATATCTCAGAATATAATATAGAATGGATATTGGAGTCTTGATGGGTCTCATAAAGGACTTTAATATTTAGTATCTTGAAAATATACCCAGGTTCAATAACATTTTGATATTAGCCAAAGAATGTATGAACTTTTTTAATCTAATCCTAAAGTTTTACTGCAATGATCCTGAACCCCAAGCGCCTCTGAATATAATGGAGATCATCAAAGCCCTTAACCCTCCAACTTTACACAAAGGATATTCCTGGTGAATGCATCCTCAGGTTTAGTGGACACTATTTTTAAAGAAAAGGGTTATGTAAGAATATCATCTATTAGTTATCAGGATATTGGACATGATGGAAAAAATTATTGAATATTTGACTCCCTCAACCAGATTGACGCCTAGACCTGAGAAGGGGCTAAAGCAACATCCATAATAAATCACTTAAAAATATTGATAGTTGGTAAAAAGTAAATTGACACTAGGAAAATTCCGTCAGACCAAAATTGAGCCTAAAATACCCCAAAATAAAATCATACCTAATCAAAATGAAGAATCATCAGAGGGTTATGTGAAAAGCACGCAATGTGGCACTAGAGGCAGTAAATTAAGATAAATTTATAAAAGATTAAGAATCAAGGATCTGCCCAGTGATCAATTTAAGTAATACCAAGACTCATCCACCTTAGCATTTTATATTTATGATTTTACTCTATCAAAAAAATGCTACAAAGGCCTTATAGCATCCATAATGCATCACCTGACCAAGAGCCTCCCTAGCAGATTCCCCTCATCATTATATTTATTTATCCTTTCCTTTTGTGGTTTATATTGTTAGTGACATATAAAAACTCATCATTTCTACTATAATAAAGTTACATTGTATATTTCTATATCTTATTTTGGCACTTAACTTCAATGAGTCCATTTTGCTGTACTTACCATAGGACGGATACTCTAGATAAAGGGACCTAAGCGGTGACTTTCACTCTTAAAAATGATATAAATACCATTAAAGCGCCTTAGATGGCTTCAAGTATTGACTGTCAGGCTATTTGATCATAGCACCATCGTCTCAAAAATGAAGCCCTTGCAGGCTGGTCCTCACTACAGGGGGCTCAAATGACGATTACAAAACCTTCAAAATAATTGATTGCCCCATGTAAGATAATCTGGATGATAGTGTCACTTACTTGGTGCACAATGGGAACTTTGAATAAGATGATTGAATGAGGAGTCCATCCATTGTCATGTTTGAAGAAGTTTAAGAAAATCATATAAAGATTCCTGACTTTCGTCATCTTACATGGATTTCCAATGAAGGAGTTTGAGATTTACTTCGTGGTGTCATTACTACAGGAGAAAGAGACATCCGCAAAAGGGCATCTAGTGTGTTCCTAGGACTCTCATGAACCTGTATGTATCTAGTGCTCTCCTGAGAGATTTATGAATCATTGGCAATCTATCTCACTATAACATGCGATTTGTACAACCTGCGCTTTATCATATCATGCATTTATTAGGAGTCCATAAATCAGGAACTCCACCATCATATCAGTACCCAAGGTGTCTTACAAATGGATTATGAGCAGTTGGATAGTTTAGCATCACAAAGTATAAGGATCTCTACCATTTAATTAAAGCAAAATTTTCCTACATTATTATCTCCTTAATCAAGTGTGGCTATTGATTACAGTTCTATTAAGTATGTAAGGTAGCAATTAAGCTTTTTTAAAGGACATCTATTAATCAAATGAGATACTAAGAGACTAGTCAACGCCTTTGCCAAAGAGTTCCAATGATAAGGTAGTGAGGCTCATGGTGAAATGGCAGCTCAAGATTCTACTAACCACCATCAGGAAGAGAAACAAATCAAGCTTCACAAGGCTCATCTAGAAAAATCCTAACAATGCATTGATAAAATGGAGACTCGTTGACCTCTAAAACTTCATTAATTGTCAGAAATATTATTCACCAAGCGGTCCTCATGTTGAATAGGATCTGGAATCGTGGTACTTAGGAGTATACGCTTTTTATTACCAAATGACTTAACAAGTTGGAGAGCGCCTTGAGATGCAAATCCCCAGTTGATAGAACATTTAAATTCTACCATCGCCTCAACAAAGCTGAGAAACGCTGTTGTACTCTTATATAATAGATGAAGCTAAGACCAAAAAGCCTGATTGGAGCAAAAAAATTAAAGAGATCAAAGAGAACTTACATTAAAGCATTGGAGTGTTAAGGGATGAGAACAAGGTTTTGTGAACGTACTGATCATCTTCTATCTAACAAAATCACAATCTGGTCATTTGCGGTAAAAACTTGGAGAATGATAAAGTTCATCATGAAAGAAGACTTAATATGCTGGATTTTACGCCAAGACTTACCCTAGAGAAAATGGAGCAACATCTTAATCTACTTCAGGAACAAGTATGTTGACTCAAATGGCAATTTGGACAGATAGATGCACAATTTGAAATTACTAAATTTCTGAAGCTCCCCAAGTTCATGTTGTTACAGTAATAGAGGCCACTACCTTTAATTCTACGTTTAAGGACAATATACACCTGGCTGAGGAAGTATTTCATCTTTCCTCTATGTCTAAGAAGCTGCGATAGAAGGTGCAACTGACCATCAAAAGGTTAATCATATTTTATCTTTTTTAATTCATATGTCTCAAGATGTTATGATACTTCACATAAACAATTTGCATGGCTGGAGAGAAATGAAGGAAGCGCTCATTAAAGGTTCAGTTTCAAGCAGAGCTGAGTATGAAAAAAAGACCTTCATTAGAATTGCGTTACGCCAGAATAAACCCTTTCAAAATTTGCTAATCGCTTTTATATAGAGGCCCAAACGCTGATGACCTCAAGATTGTTTACATTGTACGATGCTGTAACCACCATTTTTTGCTGATTTACATAGTAGCCCCGATTTAGCCATACATGACACGTATTTTAAATAAAGCCTTAATTATATATTAAACATCAAAGAAGCACTGCTCAATGTAATTGATATACATAAGCCAGAGACCTCCCAAAAGGCCTCCATTAAACCCAGAGTGTATATCATGGAGGAAGTAAAACCTAAAAATAAGAAGAAGCCAAGATACAACTACTTAAAGAAAAACTATACTAAGGAGATGTGTTTTAAGAAGAACTCTTCCCAAGCCAAGAAGGGAAAAGGAAGGTCTGCTCAGGGTCACGTACCTCTAAAGCCAATTGACCCAAAGTACCTGAAAATAAAACATTGCTGATTGATCATCTCGCTTGCATTTGAAAATGAACCCAATGATGACACTGAAAGGTGTCATGAGTACATGGGTTAATATGCTTTAGGTTCATTCGCTTAGCTCGCTATTCTGGACCACTTGAACGCCAAAAATATTGATGATGCTCAGATTACTATAGACACTTATCTCAGTCAGGTTATTGGGTGCCCAGTATAATTGTTACAGAATTCAATGCTGATCAATACATTTCCATGTTGATATGATCCATTCCAAGCATCAACAGCCTTCTGTAGATCAAGAAGAAGTATCCAAGACTTCCTGAAAGCTCAATGCAACATTTTGCTTAGAAGATTTATTAGCTCTCCCACAAAAAATTAAAGGAGCCATTACTAAAATGGAAGAAGTAATTTGAAATCCAAGTCATGGCTATCTTGGATATGAGATCACCCATTAATGTTGTTTTGGCCAACTAATCAAGAAGACTAAGCTCTACTCTAGACCTTGAAGACACTTAAGGTACAGTGCCGCTGATTTGAATACACTAAGGTGATAGGTGCCTACTCATCTCTTCTAATCTGAGCTAGAAAGTTTTTGCCTCAGCTCCCGCAGTTGCCTTTGATGACAACCAATATGATATACTAATTGGTTCACAGTTTAGGATCAAATATTAAGAAGTTATCAATCTGAAAGAAGGATACTTATAACTTCTCAACCATAAAGTTCCTCTTATATTGGATAATATATACTCAGGCAAGAAGGATTACTCTTGTCTGGTTGAGTACCCTGTTTCTGCTTTACCTTTGCGATATTCTATCTCTAATAAGTAACATGAAAAAGCTACTCGACTCAGTAGATGTGGCAGAGAGCATACCATTTTATGCCACCAAGGAGGTAAAAATCAAACTAGAAGAATAAAGAATGGTTTCCACCAACATAATCCCTGAGTATACCCCTGAACTGCTTAATACACATTACTAGTGTCAATGGAATAAGTAGGGTTGAACCTAGAGATTTACCAGGAGTCCTTGAACCATCTTATCAGCGGCCCATTGAGCTTTTACTTGTGAATCTAACCAACTATAGTATCCTAGTCAAGAAACATCAGGAGATTGGAAAAGGTCAATTACTTCCCATTGATAAAATTTACAAGGTACATTTTATTGGTACGCACCTTGATTGGCTTACCTACTGATAATTTAATTTGCGCTATCTCTCAAGTCCAAATAACTGATAAGTTAAATAAGGAGAAACTTAGGAAAGTGCATCAATTACTTAAAGATTACCAAGATATTATCTACACGTCAGATGTTGACTATGGTCATATGAAAGACTGGACTCATAGTGATGTAGGAGATTCAACCCAAATAATCAAATCCATATTGGAAGTTAAAGGTAGAGGAGTACTACATGAGGACCAAACTCAAGCAATTATTGGATGCTGACTTAATTGTGCCCTTCCAAAGTCCATGGTCATACACGCTGTTACTCATAAAAAAGAAGAACGGTGGTCACAGGTTAGTGATGGTAGACGGGAGCTAAATATCTTCACTAAGAAGGGCAACCATACAATTCTAAGGATTGATGATGCTCTGGCCTAACTCTCCAGCTCAAACTTTTCTCCACTGTGGACCTCGTTAATGGATATTGGAAGATAATCTTTCGCCAGAAGACAAAAATGTGCTTTTACATGCATGGAAGGATTATTCCAATTTTACCTGGCTCCCTTAGGAATTATTTAACGTTCCTACCTTGTTCTAATGGGCGATGGATCACATCATACAATAACTTTAACTCAGATATGTGATCATGTACCTAGATGACATAACAATGTTTTATAAACCTTTACCAATCATCTTGACCACTTCAAGTCATGTTTTCAGTGGCTGAGAGAGAAACAAATCAAATTATACCTGCAAAGTGTTCTTTTTTGATGGACCTGTAATTTTTAGGGCATGACATATTGTGGGAAGAAATATATTATTATACAATAAATTTGATGCAATCTATAAAGGATGCCTGAATAAAGAGCCTTTGAGACATACAGTTATTCTCAAGAATGATGGGTTATAACCATCAATTTATCCCTAATTTTACACAATTTGGCAACCTATTTCCTTTTTCTCACCAAAGACACACCTTTTTTATGGAGTAGTGGATCAAAGAACTACATTAAGACTATAAAGGATTTGTTGAAAAGAAGACCCATTCTATGGCATTCAGACTATGGGAAGCCATTCATCATTTTAGTACATATGCCTCCAGCTTAGTTGTAGGAACCATTCTCTCACAACCAGATGATGAAGGCATAAACCACCTAGTATATTATGTAGTAAAACGCTTTTCAAATCTGAGAGAAATTATAGCATCACGGAGAAGGTGTGCTTAGCTGTTTTCCTGGTGTGTAACATTTTCATCCCTTATTTTATGGAACAAACTTTACAGTTGTGATAGACCACGCTTCTGAAAAGTAGCTGAAAATCATAAAAAATCTGATAAGAAGACTATCCCAACGAGCTTCTAAGCTTCATCAATACGACATGAATCTTCAGCTGATCTGGAACAAAGCACATGAATGTAGATGAACTAAATTGACTTCTCCTATTACATCTTGATAATAGTGAAGCTGAAAGGTTACACGACTTAATCATGAAGTCAGACTTTTGAGAGGATGATGATGAACCAGTTCATAAGATGCTCGAATGTCATGCTCAAAATACAATGGTTTTTAATGAATTACTTTAAAAGAAAGTCAGAATTAAATGGCTACCTTACTTGCGACCTTCAGAATGAGTACCAGTTATAATGGAACCCACCATACCTTAGGACATGGAGGGGACAAAAAAACTAATGAATAGTCAAGGATATCTACTAATGGGAAAGGATAATATACTCTGTAAAAAAGGCTTAGATGCTTGCATCACTTGTAAAAAGCAGATGCCACATAAGCCCAAGTACAAGTATTAGCCCATGACCCTTCAGCAGCCGTTCCACACCATCATTTTATACGTTGTAGGTCTGTTACTTGAGTACATAAGAGAAAATTAATATCCTTATATGGATTGATCTTTTCCATGTAGTGGGTCAAAGCAATTTCCATTCCTGAGCAGACTGCCAAGGCTGCTGCTAACTTTTTACACCAAAATACTTACTAGGCACAGATGACCGCTGTAACAACTAGTAATATATCTCTGGTGTTGAACGCTTCTCTCTAAAGCAAAGTTGAACAAGCCTTTGGAGTCAAGGCCAGGACCCTAAAAGTCACTGATGCCCTCTCTAAGATCATTGGCTGGAAATTGGTTCTGGCTTTACCAGCCAGGGTTTAGGAAAACGGCTCACCTGAGATAAAAAATCTGGTGGGAATGAACTCTAAAATCCAAAAAATCATGCGTTACAACTTTATGGAATTCAGCCAAATTCATACGATTTTGAGTTCGTTGAAAGGCGAAAATTTACAGCCTGAACCAGGTTTTATCATTTGAATTATAACATTGCAAATCTTATTTTTTTATTTTAGGTTCAAGATGTGAAAAGCTTTGCTTTTCTTAGATAAACAGTTAGATTTAATAAAGTTTAGATATTATTTGTACATTTTTTCATACTTTTCTGTTTATCTGTAAAGAGTACCTCTGTTGGAACCATCGCAATGGCTGGAGTTCTTTTCCTTCTCTGGTCTAACTCTCAAATTGGGTGAAAACCTGCTGTCTAAGCTGTAGCCTATTCTGCCAACTCCACAGTGTCTTATTTCACTGCATTTTGCCGCAGTTACTATGTTACCTTCCTCAGCTTTCAGGTACTTATGTCCCTGATGGTGTTGTCATTCTGGTATGCATTTTATATGACAAAACTATATGGAAACATAGATTAGATCGCCTGGAATGTCGCTTTCTCTTGCTGAGTCACTTTGCCTTGTTGTTACATCTTTTTCATGGTGCTTTTCATTAAGTGACCTCCTGCACTCCAGTTTCCATGACACCCACAGGTTCAACTATTATGTGAAAATGAGAAGAACTTTACATTAAGAGTATTTTAATTTTCGCACAAGCATGAGAACTCAACAACTATTTAAGCGCCTTATAACTTTCAACTAAAGGGAATGTAGAGAGAGCAAATGGAATGCTAGCTATAATATCATTTAAGACGGCCACTATTGACCCATTACATTGGCATCAATATCTCTCAGGTGCATTGATGTCTTACTGAATAAGTTTCCATTAAATTATTAAAATGTTGCTTTCAAGGCCTTATAAAAAACCTGTAATCTCAGTTTTAATAGTCCGCGAAGTTAATAGTGAAGATACATAAGAGCCTGATAATGCGCTAAGAAGATTATCTAGAAGATTATACTTCAAATCAGAGGCAATAATAAATCTAGTCAAGACTGTCACAAGAGAAGGTCAAGCAGCAAATGACACTTGGCAATATTTAACACCTTTGAGTTTTTGGACTGAGCCTTTATTATCAAATTGGAATAGCACCCTAAGGTGGAAAATTAAGTCATATGAGATGGGCCATATGCTATCACTTACAAACAAAGATATTAGTAATCAATCAAGTCATTAGAAACTGGAGTAACTATCAACTGCATACATAGCCGATTCTTGCATCAGTACTCCCCTGTCATCGTTCTTTAGGGGGTGATATCAGATATCAAGACAATGGATCTCATGGAATTAATAACAACCATTTTACTTCCTCAGCTGAACTAACACTTAGACCCATGAAGGGGGCTAAAGGATATACCTCAATAGATATAACCCAAGGAAAAAATTAATAGTTGACAAAGCTCAAATTGACTCTAAGGAAATTCTGATGGACCAAACTGAGCCTAAGATACCCCAAGATGAAATCTTGCATAATAGAGATGAAGTAATATTAGAAGGTCCTGATATCACTACCTGAGGCAGCAAATTAAATAAATCCAAAAAAGATAAGAATCAAGAAGCTGCTAAATGATCACCTAAGTGACCATCAGTCTCATCTGACTTGGGTATTCAAAATACAACTATTTCTCTATCAAAAATATGATACAAAGGCATTTCATAATCCATAATGCATCTCCTGACCATGAACCTCCCTTCCAGATTCCTTCCCCTGTTAGTTTCGTTAATCTATTTATTTTTAGGGTTTATATTGTTGAGTGCTACATATAACTACCTATTTTATACTATAGTAATGGTACAGCATTATATTTATATCTTGTTTTGTTACTTGACTTCAATAAGTTCATTCCTCTGTATTTACCAAAAGGGTGGATGCTCTAGATGACAAAACCTAAGTAGTTACTTTACACCTTTTCAAAATAAAGATCATACTTGTCATGTGACTTAGTTGGACTCAAGTATTGACTTTTGAGCTTCTTGGGGATAGCACCATCAAGCTTAAAACAGAAGCCCTACAGTCCTATTCTCATATTATTTATAAGGTACAATATATGGAATATATGCAAATGCAAGATAATTTCAATTACCTTATGTTTCTAATAAAGTAAATTCTGATTTGGCATAATCTAATATGGTATCAATTGACCATGTGACAGTAATCATTTTGTGGTATAGTACTCCTTTAATCAGGTTTAAAATATATATTTTATAAACAAACTTTCTTTTTCATCATTTCAATTCTTTTATGATTTAGAATGAATGATACATAAGTAATTTTGAAATATTGGTATCAACCCTAAAGTTGATAAGATTAATAGCGCTTTATTTGATTGTATAGCTTGAAATTTTAAGGTTTGGTATAACTTTAGACAGGATATATAGCCTTAATAAGTTATGAGTTGATTAAAATATGTGCCAGCCTTTAGTTAATTAATCTTACTTGAGGCAGTATAGATCAATATCATATTAAATTGGTATAAGGTCTAATTTAACCAAATGTAGCAACTACTGGTCAAGGCTTCACCTATAAAAGGGATACTATAACAATAAGTGCCACCCGTGGTATAATTTTTCTTGTAAGTCACATATAGTGAGATATGAAATCATCTAGGTGACTTCAATCTATTTTCTTCAGTTATACCTTTTACAAAATATACCTATTCTCTGAACGTTTATAAATTATTTAAAGCACCTTTGTTTATTTGAGGTAAGACAAACAGGATACAAATGTTTATAAAAAAATAAAAGCATGTTGCAAGTTCTTAGCTCTTACTATTTAGCTGGACTGGACCATTCATCCCTTTAGGACTAATGTAAAAATTTACTAGTTTTTTCTATTGGCAAACAACCCTAGTGATCTTTTTACTGCACAGGTTTGGTTTCCTCGTGCACCTCGCGTTGTATAGAATATACTATTCAAATAAGTATGGAGACTATTATCTGTAGTTGAGTTAGAACTATTATCAGGCCCAAAGCTTCAGCAGTACTTCTGATTAAACACTTCAAGTTGTACTTGTAGGGTTTCATTCCCTGTATTACTGTCCACCCAATCTTCGTCAAAATCTCCTGATGACAGTCTCTTTTGGCTCAACACACAGTTGGCAGCTATCCCTGATTTGTGGTTCCCTTCATCTCTAGATCCCACTCAGATCTCTACTCTTCTTTCTGAGAGTCTTCCAATCATTGCCTTCTGCAATAATATCCTTGAGATGGAACTTCACACTGAATGCTGATAGTCTAACTATAATTTAATCTTCAATAAAACTAATAATAATGTTTTAATGTCTGTTAATCTAAGTTTTCTATTATAGTGAACCCTAGGGAATTATATAGTAGGGGATTCAGCTGTCTAACCCTCAGTTGACACCTCTTCAATGAAATGGCAGCCGTTGCCATTGAATCACCCTTCCTCGTCTCAGCAGCAAAGGTCTTCCCCATCCTTGTTAGGATTCCATCATTGGACATCCTTGAGACCTCAATTGGAAAGAGTCAGAAAATGTGTCCCTAACGTTTTACTCTTGATCCAAGTGAACTAACCATAATTGGCTAGCGACCTGCTTAGGTAATGGGACTTATTACCCATTATGGCATGTCACTTTACCAACTAATCAATTTGCTAGTTGCAGGTGGCATCATTTGCCTCACAACTCACTACTCATTCCCAATCATTCAGTGATGAAACCTGACCAATCCCGATTGGTACACCTGATAATCACTATCAGATGCCCCTATTTCGTCAGCCGCTCCGCCCAATGAGATATTAGGTATTCATCCAGATTGATCCCCAATGGATATGACCAAGCGAATATCCCAAAATCCCCAAAATGTAGTTCCTCCAAAATTTGGGCCAACCAATTTCTGATTCACTTCGCTTTAGGGAATTTTCCCCTAGCAACACCAGGTAATCTAGCAGGCTGGGAATATGGGCAAAAATCCCAACACATTCCCCCTCTTGCCTAGATTTCAAGTAAGAAATGGACCAGGGCATGAGAACACCACTTTGGACACCTGGTCAAATACTTCATTGGTTCAAGAGGAGTACACTTGTCAATACTCAACGCTGCTCAGGATGACCTTCAGCATATGGAGTTCCTCCTCTTCCTCCTTGCTACCGCCTACTCAGAGCGCAGTCCCCATGACCTTTTGTCATGCCGGACTGATTGATTTACTTGTGATAATGTATTCCTGGGATCCAGTTTTCCCCCATCAGGGTATATGACCCGCTGTCATATTCAGGATTCTTGGTCTGGCATCCTTGAATTCCTGATTCTCTCCTCATCCTAGACAGGAGACTCTTGCTGCCAATGTTTGTTTCATGTCTTGATTAAGAATACTTATTTTTATTCGCCCTCATTATTTCTCTCATAATCTCTTGGCTGTAAGTCATTCTTAATTATTCCCTCAGAAAGCTTATCTCATTAATTTTGAGATTAATTTCCCCAAAATTGGAGCCTAATGGATCATAGAGTGCATAAGGTCAACTTCTATATAAGTCTGACATCCCCCTTCTAGTCCTGCTCATATGTCAAATTCAGAATCCCGCTACCAGCAGCTTCTTAACAGTCTGTCAGATCTGGACCTCAGCCTCTTCCAGCAGATGAGTCAGGATGCTCAATGGAACCTCTTCTATGGTCCTTCCAGGACTCATATGCTTAGTCTGGTGCAAGTGGCTAGTCCTTCCATCAAATTACCAGAAATGGTAACCAATCCCTCTGAAACAAGGCTGGCCATCATTTCAAACAACTCTCAGCCAACTCTTCCTTTGCAGTCAATTCCCAAATTGGACTTCAAAACCCTCCTGGATTTGGCTCCTTTTGCTGATGCTCCAAACATCATCATCAATGCTCCGGAGGTCATGCTGGTTGCTTTGGATCATTCGTTCTTGGCTGGGTTGGACTTACTCCCTGAGTTCCTCTTCCAACTCAGTCAATTCTACAAACCCACTGTGCTGGTTTCTGAGCTTTCAATCATGAACAGCATATCCTTTGAGCTCTCATATGCTGAAATCCAGGCCCAAGTCACTAAGGTGTTGACATTAGTGCTGAATCCCTCTGATCTAGACAACCTTCTGGATCAGGATACTGCCACTTATGCTCTCCACTTTGCTGGCCAAGTTCTTCGAAGTTGGTCGACGAAGCTTCCAGCCTCACCTGGCTTCCATCGGTCATTCAGTTTTAGCTTCTGTAGAGCCCATAGTCATTGTTTGCAAGATGCAATCTGCTCTTTGCACAACTACCTCTTCTCTGGATCTTCTCATCACTATCTTCTGTTGATGGCATTAATTGGGGCATGATTTGACAACCCCCATCAAGTATTCCTTCTTCGCTGCCAGCTCATATGTCCAGTGCCTTGATGAAGCCCATCGGCAGGCGCTCAAGACAAATCTTCTGGCTCCAGTGCCTTATCAGGTTTACTTGGGGTTATTCGCTGATCGCCTCTTCCTCTATTGCTGTTTTCCTCCCTTTTCAGGTTTCACGATTGGTATCTTCTGACAAATCAATTTCCCTTCCCCTAGTTGCATTTTCTCAGGGCTTGGCATCTGCTCAATGAATGTGGTTTTGTGTAGGTCTCGCCCTTGCAAGTGTCCAATTGCATATCAATTTTGACAGGCTGTTCCTTCCTACTGTGATCCATCCTCCCTCCCCCAAGAGGTGACATAGGCGGAATCATCCCCATACTGAGGACGACCAATAAAAATAAAAATTATAAAATATATTGGCTTTTTTTCTATGCATTTAAAAATCTTTTTTTCCCGATATCTTTTATCAATTTTTTATCTTTTATTCTCCTTTTTTCTTATAGAACTTGACCTTGTTTTAATTCAGAGGTCCTTCTTTTCCCCCAAATTGGATCCTGGTCACTTAAACCTACAGTTTTCTATGGTTCAGCGGTCCTTTTTCGGACTTAACCATCTAGATTGGTTCAGAGGTCCTTAATTTTGGACTTTACCTAATCATCAGGACATAAACAACTTCATGGTTCATCAGTCCTTTGGGAATTCTTTGATTTTTTTGATCTAATGCTTTAGACACTTAGCGTGGACTCAATTTACTACTCTTCCATCCAAGAGATTCTTGATGGAGTAAGCATTGGTCACTGTCTTGGCGATTACTTTGAATGTACTTGACCACGATGCATCCAATTTTGTTTCTTCATCTGAAACCATGCATATTGCAATAGTCGACTCTTTCTCCTATTCGATATTTTTCCAATGCCAGTCAGTTCTTATCATCTGTCAATTTTTCTCATATCCTTTTCTTCAAGGTTGTATCAAATGCTTGCAATTACATATTGATCAGGATACTCGTCAGTCAGTTCAGGTATTGTTCAGTACTCATCCCCGATGTAGGTTCTACTACTGAATATAATATTGGTGTCAATGCGGCCTTCCTCCCATATAGTAATTCAAACGGTGTCTTTCCTGTCACCGTATGATGACTAATGTTGTAGGCAAACATCACTGAACTCAGGTATGTTCCCCACATGGAAGTTCTCCCTGCAACTAGCTTCCTCAGCATCACTGCCAGTGTCCCATTGACCCGTTCTACCAGTCCATTCATCTCCAGCTGGTATGTTACTGACACAACTCCCCAGATCCCCATTATTTCGTTTAGCCTTGGAATCTCATGAGATGTGAAGTTGGTCCCATTGTCACTCATTAAGACTTGTAGACATCCATGCTGGTATACTACTTGATCCAGGATGAATCTCGCAGTACTTGTAGCATCAAATCTGGCTATGGCTTTCGTTTTGACCCATCTTGTCAGATGGTCAATGGCTACTATGATGTACTTGACTCCTTCTGTGCTCATCGCCAGTAGTTCCATCACACTAATGGACACCATGTGCCATGCGAATCCAGGTTGGATCAGTCATTATCCAGTTGTATTCTTGTGTGGTTTATGCAGCTGGAATTCCACGTAACAAGCCAGATGATCTGCAACATTGTAGTTAATCGATTCCCAATAATAATACTGGCGAATATGATCAGTTTTTTTTCTCAGGCCTCTATGCCCGACAACCTTATGAGTTGCTTTAACTATTGCTGCTCTTTCCAGCGGTTTCAGGAATAATAGCCACTTCCCGTTTATCATCTTTAATACTTGTCCATCCATAGTCTTGGTGTTTTCAATCACTTTTCAATTTGCACCTTGGATTTCTCAAGGACCATCCTTGATTCTTCCTTTGACCATTCTCTGGAATAGCTCATCCGCCTGTGGGTATACCAACTGGACCATTGGTAACCGCGATAAGCCATCCACGTTCTGGTGAGAAGCCCCCACTTGGTGGACTATCTCATAATTGTAAGCCTGAAGCTTAAGTGCCCATTGGGCTAGTCGTCCTTCCAGTCTATTTAGATTATGCAGCCAATGAAGTAAAGAGTGGTCCGTCACCACCTTAAAATGTGTTCCATGGATATACACCCAAAACTGCTTACAGGCATAAATGACCACAAGGCATTCACGCTCAGTCATGGTATAGTTCCTCTCAGCGGCTGAGAGTGTTCAGCTCATATATGCCACCGGATGCTCATTCCCAAGTTCATCTACTTGGCTCAGTATGGCACCAATTGCCTTCAACAAAGCATTGGTTTGAATGATAAACTACCAATCAAAATTTGGATATTTCAAGATTGGCGATTTTATCAGATACTGGTGTAACTCATCGATGGAGTCCTGGGCCTCTTCATTCCATATGAATCCTTTTTTGGATTTTTTAAGATGAAACAAAGGCTTGGCTATTTGGGCGAAGTCCTGAATAAATCTTCTGTAGTATCCAACCATCCCAAGGAATACTTGGATGTCTTGGACACTTTTTGGCACAGCCATGCACTCTATAGCTGCTATCTTCTGGGGTTGCGGCTGCAATCCACTTGCATTAATCACAAATCCCAGGTATTCAAGCTCTTTCCTTAAGAAGTGGCACTTCCTTAGCTTGATCTTCATGTTAGCCACGGACAGTCTCTTAAAAACTTCTTCCAAGTGGTGCAGGTGATCAGTAAACGTTCTACTGAACACATTGATATCATCCAGATATACCAGGACGCATGACAACTTCAGGTCGCTTAATATTGCATTCATGGCCATCTGGAACGTCGCAGGTGCATTGCAAAGACCCTGGAGAATCCTTGTCGGCTGGTATAACCCCTGTGTGATAATAATCACACATTTTTCTTGGTCTTCTTCTGGAAAGTCGATCTGCCAGTGTCCCAAGATTAGGTCCATCGTGGAGAAATACTTCGCTTCTCCTAACTGATCCAGTGCATTGTTGATCCTTGGTAGGGGGTACAAATCCTTCTTTGTAATTTTTTTCAGCCTCCAAAAGTCAATCACCATCCAATTTTGATCCATCTTTTTTCTTTACAATCAGAATTGGACTTTCCCAGGGACTTGATGACGGAACTATAAGCCCATGCTTCACTAGTTTGCTGATCTCATCTTCCACTACCGCTTTGGCAGCTTTCAATCTTTGGATTGGTCTCATCCTTATCAGTAGATTTTCCCAGGTGTTGACTTTGTGAATTATATCTTAATTGCATCCCAAATCGTGGTCATCCTGAGTGAACACTTCCCGATATCTCTTGAATAATTTGAGCACCTCCTCCTTCTGCCCTTCCAGCAGATCTGCAAGCTGCTCCCTATCAACCGATAGGTTGATGCTTTTAGCTGCCCTGGCTGGTAATTCCATTTCCTTGAGAGACCCAAAACATGGAATCGTCTCAATTCTGCCATTGGGATTAAATGAATAAACGCAATGATTTTATTCCTCTTGACCTTCATTGGTTTTTTGCTCAAATTTGCCAAGAGAACTCATATTTATCCATGCTCAGCATTATTATCCTGGGAGCCACCCATGGCTCCACTCTGGACTTCTTCCAGGGGCTTCCAACTTCTTCATACAACAGCTCCAGAATCTCTAAAGTCAACCCTGTGTCGACTATCATCTGCAATCCAGCTGGTATGGTTCTCTCCTTCTTGATCCTTAAGGGAATTCCCCGGTTTTCTAGGAATTTTGCCAGCATCTCTCGTCGCTTCCTATTAACTAATTGGTATTGAATTAGTACAATGCCGTCATTGTATATCAGATCAATAAAGTTGTTTCTCCAATTCAACGGAACTTCACCATCCTTCTGGTATACCAATGGTAACGTCTGACCCAGGATGGTCAATGTATTATCCTCAAAGTTACTTTTAACTCCATACTTCCGCAGAAACTCTGTTCCAATTAGGATATCATAGTTTTGGTTCGCCAAAACTATTGCTGGTGCAGATACTACCAACAACCTGAATCATAGTGGCAGCGCACTATACGCTCTACAGGAAATGGTGGTGTTTGGCCCAGCTGTTCCATATTCTTTCTTGTGTTCCAAGTCTGAGAGATCTTTAACCTCTTCACCAGCTTGGTCAACACAATATTGATGGGCGCTCCGCTGTCAACTATCGCCCTCACCCTCACTCAATTCATTTGAATATCTATATATGTACACTTGGAGTATTGTAATAGAGTATTTATTGAGTGAATTGTGGCGTTATTAGCCGAATCTAGGGTATGAATATCCTGCGCCAATAATTCAGGAAATGATTTCTTTATTGTGCCAAGGGGAAATAACATATTGGCCTCATCTAAACGAACATCTGCTAACTCATCAGAATTCTTGGCAGTCCAAATCTTCTCCGCCAGTTGTCTGGCATACAGCCGGTCAACTTCCTGAACTATCTTGGGGTCAATCTTCTTTACCCCAGCTCTGGTCATGGCATTTATATCCATGTTGACCACTTGGTATAGCTGATCCTGCTCGTCATCTACAAACAGATCGCTAATATCTATCTCTTCATTCATGATATTGGGAGAAACAGGTTTCTCCGCCGCTCTAGACTGTTCCTTGTCTAGGCAGTGGGACCTTTTCCCAAATCTTTGACTACTGCTGTTTCTTTAGCCTGGACCACATTAATTTAATCCTTTAGCTTTTTGCAGTGTGCGGCGAAATGTCCTTTCCCGCCACACTGGAAGCAGACTTTCACTTTCTTATTTAACTGTTTGAATTCTTTAGGCTTATTTCCTGTCACAGTTCAGTTAAAAGTCTCCTTTGCTCCTTCACTTCCCTTTGTGGTATTCAGATCTCAGACTGGATTAGACTTGAAGCTTCTATTTGGAGCATTGAAAATTGCTCCCAAAATCTTCAATTTGTCTACCATTTGTGAGGTAGTTATCTCAGTCGTGAATACAGTAGACATCATTTGATGCAAATTGTGATAGAGCTGAAGCACCGCTTGCAAAGCGATTCTCACATCAAAGTCATCTAACACCTTTGCTCCAGCCTGGATCTGTGACTCCTGGTAAAATCGATTCTCAAAGCTAGAAAGAGACTCATCTTTATAGAATTGAATTCCCATAAATTCTTGCTTGCATTTTGACATGTGGGTTGGACTCCCAAACTCCTTCATTATGGCTGCTTTAGCCTCAGCATACAACCAGCTGTCCCCATCCAAGTGGAGTAACACTAGGTTCTGGCAGTCTGTATCCAAATAGTTCATAACTGTCAACGCCTTTTGACAATCCCCATATCCATTATAGTCATGTCAAATAGTTGGAAAAATGCTGGGGCGTTATCCCGATGGAATGTTGGCAATTTTGGGGTCGCTCTAAATTCCTCTGAGTCATTTCAGGCCAATTTTCTTGGTTCAGCTACTCAGCTCACTTGTGGAGTGACTTCAGGCATCATCTTTAAAATACCATTAAATGTGGGTGGCATATTTCTCCAGGTATTCATCATCCCAAGTATTGTATGAGGACTTCTCTCTTCAGCATCACTGGCTATATCAGACTCACATGCACATCTGCGGGCTTTCAAATTCTCTAATTTTTTCATCAATTTCTCAATGTCTGCACCAAACTTTCTCAAATGAACGCAATCTGCTTCTCACTCCATTTTCAGGAATAGGACCTCTCAAACGAGGTCTCCTTCTTTCCTCTTTAATGAGTTTACTTTGCTGAGTAACTCATTCCCAAAGTTGGCTACGTTTTCAACTTCTTCCTCCACCTTAGTGACTCGTTCTTCTAAGACTGTTAACTCCCAATGGTCCACTGAGTTAAGGCATTCTGATTCACTGTGGTGATCTTGGTCCACAACTTGCGCATTTCTTCTTTATTTGACATTATTGATAGACTCTTTACTCAACTACCCCTGTAGTGAGCACCAACTTGTAAAAAGTTACTAGTTTGTTCTTATTGGCAAACAACCCTAGTGATCTTTTTACTGCACAGGTTCAGTTTCCTTGTGCAGCTCACATTGTATAGGATATAATAGCCAATAATAGTATAGTGACTATTATTTGTAGTTGAGTTAGAACTATTATTAAGCCCAACGCTTTATCCAAGTACTTCCAATTAAATACTTCGAGTTGTACTTGTAGGGTTTCATTCCCTGTATTACTGTCCACCCAATCTTCGTCAAGATCTCCTGATGACAGTCTCTTTTGGCTCAACACACAGTTGGCAGCTATCCCTGATTTGTGGTTCCCTTCATCTCTAGATCCCACTCAGATCTCTACTCTTCTTTCTGAGAGTCTTCCAATCATTGCCTTCTGCAATAATATCCTTGAGATGGAACTTCACACTGAATGTTGATAGTCTAAATATAACTAAATATACAATAAAACTAATAATGTTTTAATGTCTGGTAATCTGAGTTTTTTATTATAGTGAACCCTAGGGAATTATATAGTAGGGGATTCAGCTGTCTAACCCTCAGTTGATACCTCTTCAATGAAACAGCAGCCATTGCCATTGAATCACCCTTCCTCGTCTCAGCAGCAATGGTCTTTCCCATCCTGGCTAGAATTCCATCATTGGACATCCTTGAGACCTCAATTGGAAAGAGTCAGAAAATGTGTCCCTAACGTTTTACTCTTGATCCAAGTGAACCAACCATAATTGGCTAGCGACCTGCTTAGGTAATAAGACTTATTACTCATTATGGCAGGTCACTTTACCAACTGATCAATTTGCTAGTTGCAGGTGGCATCATTTGCCTCACAACTCACTACTCATTCCCAATCGGTTGGTGATGAAACCTGACCAATCCCAATTGGTACACCTGATAGTTAAAAACTTCAGATGCCCCTATTTTAGTCAGCCACTCCACCCAATGAGATATTATGTATTCATACAGATCAATCTCTGATGGATACAACCAAGCAAATATCCCAAAATCCCCTGAACATAGTTCCTTCAAAATTTGGACCAACTGTTTTCCAATTCACTTCGCTTTAGGGAACTTTCCCCTAGCAACACCAGGTAATCTAGCAGGATGAGAATTTGGGAAAAAAATCCCAACAACTAAATAGGGGCCCAACCCTAGGGCCCTGTCTCTTATCTAGAACAAAATTTGTGAGCACACCTAGATAACAGAAGAGTAGCTGCTATCCCTCCATATTTTTTCCAATTAACCCCACAATCAACTCCCAAGCCTAAACTTGCCATAATCTCTGAGTCTCTAGAGCATTATATTCAGCATAATAATTATTTCTGTTGGGATATGAGAGGATTGATCAAAATCAGCGCTACATGTACAATTCACCCACAAACAAATGGCCCAACCAGGAGCTTTCTTTCTGTAAAAAAGTTTTATACCTGAGGTAACCCCTGGTGAAGTTAATTTATAATGTTAATTGCACATGAGAAAATGGTTAAACAAAAAATGTTAAGAAGCGGGGATCAATTTTGCCATAATAATCTAATATTATCAAGGAAACTTCTGAAGATTAAAGTTACCAAAAAAATGTGTGAGGGATTTACATGAATTTATGCAATAATGATAGTATTAAAGGACAATCAAATCAATGTGTTTAAATTATCAAATCAAATATAATAATTGAACCAATTATAGTTGCATGCTAGAATAGCTTGGTTACTTTATACTTATAAACTTAGTATAAGCTATTCCTCTCTAGTTATAAAAATCTAGCACACTTTTAATGACAGGGTGTTGGTTTTTTATCATTACTTCATATAACAATTTTCCCTAAAATTTGTAAAAAAATATTTTTCTTTATGTTTTCTCTTTAAAATAGTAGGGTAAAGCCTATAAAGGGACCTCTCACTATATCTTTGGATGTGGTAGTACCTATGGCAAGGATATTGTCTAGATGGTTTACTAAGAAAGGTAGAATGAATATCACTAAATAGGCACAAGAATCATCACCAATATCACACATACATAGCTATTTTCTCAGCCTATCCCCTTTTAATAACATACATACTGCACTCAAAAAGTTCTGTGACTAACGCTATTAAGGACACAACTTTTCAGATAAATGAAATTTTATTATTTATTATTCAATATACATCCCTTCCCTCTCTATACAGATTTTAGATTGCTCATACAATTGTTGAAAGGCATGCGCATAGTTCTCCTTCAAAATTGTGTTTAAAACAGCTGTCACATTCTTCTGAATTGTCTCTACATTATCAAAATGCTGCCCCTTCAGTGCCACCTTCAGCTTAGGGAACAGAAAGAAGTCAGCCAGAGCCAAATCTGGTGAGTAGGGTGGATGGTTAATCACTGTGACTGATTTTCCAGCAAGAAATTGTGAGACAATCAATGATGAGTGGACTGGAGCATTGTCATGCAGAAGAAACCACTCCCCTGATTGGTACATTTCTGGCCTAACCCTTCAAATTCTTTTCAAAAGGTGATCAAGTACCTCTTTGTAAAATGGTCCAGTTACAGTCTGGCTGGGTGGCAAGGTTTGTCACATAGTTTTCCAGCTGTGACACAGAGATAGCTCCATCTGTATGTCTATAGCAGCATCAGTCCCGGGACTTTTTGAATGCACTGTGTAGGTGCTATGGTGCTTTGCTTTTGTGGCTTCTACTTTGGGTGCTGAGGCATCCTATTCAGAAGCACAATATTTTCTTGGCACATAGCTATACTAGCAAATATCAACATTAAACTGAATAAGGTGAAGTCCATTAAAGAGTTTTTTACTTTCATATTATGCCTAAAAACTGGAAAATTATATTATGAGTAAGGTGTTTGGTGCTGGATAACCTACTAACTGCCAATAGAAATTTTTAAATCTAACTCAATTGATGTGCAAATGGCAATAATTGAACTCACCACCTTCAGTTTGGTAGTCATAAGCCCTATTTACTCACCATCCACCCCCTCTGATAAATTACCTTAAACATATATTTGAGTGTTGTTAAAGGATAACAGAGAAAACAAAAGTGTCTTTAACACCACGAAACTAAAAAACTAGATTTTGTTAATTGTTATTGGACTTTTCCCTCAAACACAAATGCAAAAATATAAAAATTGAAGACTCTTAAATATACATGCATGTTTTAGCATGACAGAAAAATATTGACCCTTTGTTTAATATTTGCGCTAGTAGTTGAGCAATTTTATATGTTGTATAAGGTTAATAAATCTAATAGGTCTCTGAGATGTCTACTTGCTATCTCAGAATAAGACTATAATGATAGAGGCACCTATCTTCTGATCCAAATTATAAATTTAAAAATAAAGATTCATTATGACACATAACTATCATCATATAGTGCCGTCCTTACACAGGGGGATGGATCAAAAGTAACATGAAAAAGCCTAGTTTAGTGAGACCCTAGAATGCAATATAAGATTTTACACTATTAACTGTAAAAAGCGGTTTCTTATTATTTATCTATATACCAACTTTTAGTTTTTATACATGGGACCAACATGTGGAGGTTACCAAATAAAGTTTGTTGATGTCGCGATTCCGATATGACTGGACGATAAGCCCGAGGTCACCATGGCGAAATGTATGGAATCCGCTGGAATCGAACCGGTAATGGTAATTGAAGCGCTTCGAAATGAGGCGATATTGGGTTACTAGAATCGGCCGAATTGGGTAGTCATGAATTAATGAATGTAGAATTGAAGGAACCAAAGTGATACGGCGAAGTGAACTACTAAGCCATGGAAGTGATACCATCCGAAGTTGCTATAATACAAGCAGGATGAGAGGTCAGAGGTTGGGTTGTTCACAGTTTAGAGGTTAGCGAAACAGCGAGGATCCGCTGTGGTTATTATATTAAATAAAGAAGCCTAGTGGGAGCTAGCGCTCCATATTTTTTATTAATAAGTTTATTTGGTTAAAAGGGCCCACGATCCTCATATCGTTGGTCTTATTGCTCAGTGGGTCGAACCCTGCGCAATTTCGATACGGCGTATCTCCACGGAGACGCCAATTTTTATAACAGTTGGTGTATTTAAAAAAGCTTAAATAGTTAAGCTTGACTATTGCAGTGCATAAAGACTGCATCAAAAAATTTACTGATCTAATATGGTACATCATATTTCAGATAAGATGTTGAAGA
The DNA here is from genome assembly GCA_022478985.1 of Massospora cicadina. Lineage (NCBI taxonomy): Eukaryota > Fungi > Entomophthoromycota > Entomophthoromycetes > Entomophthorales > Entomophthoraceae > Massospora > Massospora cicadina. The sequence continues at coordinate 228,939 of JAKSZP010010512.1, read as the reverse complement.
TAAATTTAGGAAAGTTTAATCTTCTTTATTAATGATATAATTGTGAAGATGCTAGCATAAGATTATTTAGATAAACATAATCTATATTAAATCACTTGGTCAACTTGAAAAGCGCAGTTATTTTAGTCTATATAAAATTATAGGATGCTGGATTCAAGATATAAGATAAACCATTGAAAAAAATATAAGAATTAATAATTCTCTTGACAGATTCTAGTGAAACACCAAAACAGGTAAGGGCTAACTAATAATGGGACTTAAGGTAAGTTAATGGATTTATAAAATTACAAGGTTGAGCTATCAGCTTATTAAGGCATTAATTAAGCGTGCTTACCATCTACAAAACACACTGTTCTTAAACACCTTCTCCACATACATACAGTATAGTTCTAACAATATATTAAACTTTAATGCATTAATGTGGGCATTTTTACCTGATATGTAGGCCATAGCCAAGGTTATTTTAAGATTTAAATTAACAATCACATCCAAATTCAATTTAAAGAAAATCACTTTGGAAAAGGTATCATGTAACTACATATTGTTATAATGCACAGAGTATAAGCCTGGAAAGCTAAATGTAAGGATAAAGAAATCTGCTATCAAAAATCTGATATACCAAGGAAAGACTCATCTCTCATTTGAAGTACTTTCAAACTTACAATACAACATAATCTGCAGGGCATGGCTATTCTGAGGATTCAGGATTACAAACTGCTAGGGGACATGCAAGGAAAAGTATTGATTAACAATTATCCCACCCCAAAAATCAAGCTTAGTACACTTAGCAGCCTTGCCCATATTTTATGGGCAGAAATAAGACTATTGTCATGGGTGGGGCAGATGCGTTGGTGCTTCTTGCTCATGATCATATCTGTTATATAGAATAGCCTGAAGGTGCAATTGATATTGGTATATCATTGGGGCATCCCCAACCCCACATCCATCAGCATTCTTTTCTAATTCCCATTTTTTGTTTGGCTCACTACAACATGGTCTTGGTTTTGTGGAGTGAATTTTGGTTTTAAGTATTCTGGTTAAAACTTAGCCAGCAGAATCATGGACATAGTTAGGTAATTGATACTGTAGTTCACCTGGGCCTATCTCTTGAATTCCTCTTTTGATTAAAGTTAGTATGGAAACTACTAGTGAGACAGCCACTATAAATCTTGATGTTCAGCCTCTCCACTTAAACTAAGAGCAATTTTCCTTATGATGCAAGAAGGACCTAAGGCCTCCAGTGGCTCCACTTGTGCACCTCAGTGACCTGGCACATGTGGTAGATGAGTGGTAGGTAAAGGTCTTTCTCCCTAAGGATTCTTCCTCTCTGCTTCCCTTTTCCTCTTCTGCCTTTCTGAAGATGATTGGGGTTTGCAGGAAGAAAACCAGGGGCCTCCAAAAGGACCAAAAGCTCATCTTACTCTATTTAGAATATCTTTAGTATAAGTAGAAAATATCCAAATCCTATCCTGAAACCCCTCCAGTACAAAATAAGTCATATTATGTCATTTTATTTATAACAGACCATGGATCAGACCCCCAACTCACTTAATCCACCCTTAAGGTGAATCAAATCAACCAAAAATTCAGAACAGAGTCATAAAAATCTGGCTACACCAGTTTACCAATCCAAAAAAATCATTGCAAAGTTGGATAGATTAAATTAATTTATTCACCAAGTTGCTATCAGGAAGTTTCAATGATCTTATCCATAGCTACATCATCTCATATCTTTTTTAACAATTTATCAAAACAATGTGTGCAGGAGCTCATGCCCAGAACCATACATTGAGCTCTTCTACAATTCTTATGCCCCTTACTATAAAGGCAACAGCCCTTTATAGGGTATGTTGCCAGTTGACTTTCTTCTCTTTGAATCTTCTAAAAATAAATTAAGTTTATTTACCCTTTGCCATGAAATTCACCCCCACGCTAAATTGATGTTTATTCAAAAAAGTTATTTGGTGATACATGCCTTCATACATAATATAACCTTGAGGTCAATGGACAGACGTTCTGATCTGTATCTCCCTCCATTGATTCCCGCTTTATGTAAGTCTGTGTATAATTACCTCTATGATTATGGCAGCTGATTTATAGTTTATGCCACAGAGGCTGTCTATTACTTTAAATCTAATTTGATCCATCCCATTTTGGTCATGATCTCTCCCTTGTTATTTAAAAAAAGATAAGACCTATTTAAATCAATAGATTACAGCTGCAAACTTTAGAGCTGTTGCCACCCTCCCTGCTCTTCCACCTTTAGAGGTTACCCCAGTAATACCTGCAGTTGCCCCTACTACAGCCTTTTGGCTTAGTGTAGGGGCCTCTGGTAAGAATCTTGATCATATTACTCCTCAATTAATCCCTAAGATGTCCCTTTTAAAAATTTAACAGTGCAGCTGAGCCTCTGGAATTAAGTACCATCAACAGGACATTGCCAAAAATATACCTTGATAGTCAGTCTTTATGAATTAGCTCTTGCTCTGACACATAAGGTCACAATCCCATATTAGATATAATCCCAGTTGGGTGAGAGATCCAAAAATGATGGCTGCTTGAGTGTACAAGGGTTGAGTATAACAACATAAATGATAAACTCCTTTTGTAATTTTATGCTTGCCATTAATCACATTCCATAAAAACTAATGTAAGCTTATTATTTATTGTTGGTGCCTTGGGAGAAAGACCATCCATTATGCTTTTGTACACAACATATGAGAACTGAGTAAATATAAGTATCCCATTAGTGGATATTAGGTCCAAAATATCTTGAAGAATTTTAGGATACTTTTGAACATTCTGTTTTTAAGAATATAGAAAAGTTGAAAAGAGGCATCCCCTGTCAATAAACCAGGGTAATTACCTTAATGAAATAGAACTAAGCAAAACCTGAAGGGATCTGAGAACTTGTCATATATTAATATATCAACCTCTTAAGAATAAATTTTAAGATACAAAGTTTAATTACTTAAATAGAGTTGCTACTTTTTATCAAAATAACACTTTTTAAACAATTATTGACTAGAACTTTAATTGATGATAAATTATCTTGTATATATATTGTTAAGGCTTAAAGTTTGATACCTTATGGACTATCAAAATGGCTATTGTCATTCAACAGAATTGAAGGCTTGCATAACAATTAACTACTACCTTATAGCCTGTGCAATTTATATTACTATAATAAATCACTTAATAATAAAATATGATACAAGGATGTACAAAATTATAGTCTAAGGTTTATAACACAATTTATAGTAATTCTGATACTAATGTATAAATGCATACTAAGAGTTTCAGATATTAAAAATTTATTAGATGGGCATTGGAGTAAATATCATCTACTTAAGCTTTAGCATGAAATATATACTCTAAGAAAATAAAGTTAAATTATATGATCTATGCACATTGATATAAAGATAAATAAGATTTGTCAATTATAAAAAAGAGATAATAATAGTATAAGTCTAAGTAAAGTACCAAATTTATAAAATTTTCCATGGTTATTAATATGATTGGTATAATACTTTATAGTCTTTATCAATTTTCAAGTTTATTTTCTTGGTAGGTAATAAGTTCTTGATTATATAAGTAATTTGACAGTATGCAATGATACTATTATCAAATTAACTTATATGCTGATTTATTTTATACTTTTAGCTTAAAATATCAATACTTTTAAACCTGACAGTAACTAATTTATATATGTAATTAAAGATATTGAATTTTATTGTATAATTATGAATTTTAAGTAATTTAGTATTAGAGTAACTTAAGAACCAAATAACAAACTTCTATTACAATGATTTTTGAACTAAGCTTCTATAAAGAGAAAAAGAAAAATTATTTCAATACCTATAAGGTATAAAAAAGCAGGTTAGAGTTATCTGCCAACTTTATCTTTATACTAATTAAAAGTAGCAGAGGAAATTATATAATTTAATAAAGACTTAGTATATCTATATCAGTGTCAGATTAATGAGGTCTAAAGAGGATATTCTCCAAAGTATACCTCAATAAGATTATAGCAAGAATAGAGGGAGATCACACTTAAATTAATAACTGGTACTCAATAAGTTATATTATCCACAGTGAGGCGATGACAATTCTAAGCCTTTAATAAAATTTTTGATGATAAGTAAAATAATCGCAGGTCAGCCAACCTCAATTAAAATTCAAAATTTGAAAGTTGAGAAATAAGCAGTTGTACCAGAAAAAATCTGCTTATTCTCTAGCAAATAGTATTATTCCTACCTCTTTGGGGAAACTTAGATTTGGTCAAACCGCTTTACTTGTTTAACAAGATCTTTACTAATTGGAGCTCTTTCCTTCATTTCATTGGTTTGATTTAGATTAGAATTAAAAGGAGATAAATTAGCTAATAAAAGAGGTTCAAATGGCCATGTTCTGATATCTAGAATCTAGCTACCTATAGTTATTAGTTCTTTTAGTTTGGTGTGAAATATATGAGTAATCCAAGCCTATAATGGAGACTTATGGTACAAAACTTATCTTAAGTAAGTTATAGAAGTTGTCACAAGAAAAGTGTTATAATACATAATATAATAATTTTAGGATTGTAGATATTTTAAATATAAAAATCACTCAGCTAGACCTTTGATATAGATATAAAACCTTTTTTAAAAAAATTAGATATATCTGTAAAAATTTTTGGGTCTATAAGCAAAATTTTTACCTTGATAAAATTAGGTTCTAATAAACTGAAACTTGAAGGTTGGGTGGTATATCACCAGCAGAGTCAACTTTACCTTCTTAACACTGGTAATAAGCTAATTTTAAAACTAACAAATTACTTTGGTTTTTGATAGCATTAGCACTAGATAGTTTACTATACTTTTGCAGTATTGAGGTTTTACTATGCATCAAATCAAGACAGTATTTCAAAATTATTTTATCACAGCCAGTGAAAAAAATAACGCTAAAAAATACAATATAAATTTCAAAATAAATGAGGTTGATTTAAAAAGGGGACTCAGGTCACTTATAACGTACCCTAACAAACTGTGCAAAAAACAGCTAACAATTAATTGCACAATTAACCTCTAAATAGAGTTATATTAATAGAATTATTAGCAAACTTTTCTTAACTTTTCCAACATGAATTATCATGGTGACTAAAAGTCGATTGTATTTGAACTAAAGCTGCAAAGAACTTGAGGCTTTCAATACAAGCTATAATATAAACTAAAGTTTACTAGTATGATTTTCACAATATAAAATATGGAGGGTTAGTATAGGGAAGACAGCACTGAGTTAATCACAACCGAGATCAAGCTCCCGGCGAGTTCGCCCACTGGACCTTCTTGAAAGAAGGTTATTTACTAGGCTGGTTAAAAAGTTGAAAAAAATAGATTACGACGAGGACCAAGCCCTTTTCCAAACTGAAGCAAACATATTATGCCAAGGGTAAAACTTGCAGCAGCAAAAAGAACTGTCAGAATCGCTAGAGAAAAATTAGAATTATATTGCCGAATTTACCAACCGAAGAGGGTTAAAAAGTTTTGATGATGCTTGTATCCTTCAGATCTCCAGAATTTTACAACCTTTAGTAAAGAATATACTGCTATGGTAATATAGCCAGTCAAGGCGATCCCAAGCATATGCTTCTTCTCCTTACGAATTCCATAGACGCTCAAAAGAGGCACCAGCACAATCAAAGGAGTTATGAAGAGATTTACATAAAAATTGGCGCCTTTCCACGCTTCAAAGACCAATAGTTGGACCATAAAACCCGTAACAAAAAATCCTTCCAATTCGATGAGAACAATAAAGGATTGGTACGCATAAAGCATCTCTGACGGCAAGTTTTAGTAAAAGAATAAGTGAAGTTATTACTGCGCATCTCAATATCACAGCCAATCGATCGATAAATACTCCAACCAAAATCTTTAAGTAGCTTAGCGCCCAGGAAGATGAGAGTTAATTCGCATGCAGAAATCAAAGCAGCAACCAAAGTGATAAGTAGAGGTAAAGGAGATGCCACTTCGGTGTTATCGTTAAATTGCCTCAGAGTTCTGTCGAGTTGAACATATTGAAAAATGGAGTAGGCTAGAGTCATGAAGTTAAAGACCAAAAGGCCGATCACTTGATAAGAACTTCTAAAGCGAACCTGCAAATTAGATGAATAGGCATGAAGGTACCGTTTGAATCGATAAGACAGCTTGGAACGCCTGAGAACCCATGAATATGACAAGATAAACAAACATGGTTAATTTGGCTTTCGAAAGTTGTGCGGCATCTTCGTTGGCTGTTTTTGCGGTTTTGATGATCTCACCATTGTTCTCATCCTTTTGTAGGCGCAGAATCATAAACAAATATTGCTTCAATTGTGACCACACCGAAGGCCTGCACGAAGGAAACAAAAACAAACATGTATCTCACATACTTGGAGTGCTACAAATTAATGAGCAATCAAGCAATAAAGCTACCCAATGCTTCTTGGTTGGTATGGCGCTGCTGTTGATATTCGCCATATGCAGTTTAGGTGGCCAAATCCCAGACGGGTCAATGGCAGTAAAATATTGTATGTTTTATAAGCTGATGAAATGCAGATAGTTGATTTGCAATTCATTTATAATTTGCTCAATAGCTTGAGTACCACCACTAAAAGGCATGGACTAATGACTTCTAGAATATTAAGTGGTTGAGTAAAAATTGGAACCAACCCTAATTTAGACTTGCTCCTAGAGGTTACGTGATGGAGTGTGATGCATTGGCTATTGACTGAATCTGCGGGCTACTTAATCCTTATTCTCCTATCGACCATTTTAGTGTCGGAATTAAAAGTGGCAAAATTAAAAGGTGATCATAGTGTGAAGTCATATGCTTACAGTTAAGTTGAAGTAAAACAAATTAGTGAACGATTTGTATGAACAATATTTATTATTGAGGGTGGTTTAATCAACTTAAATTCATAATGTCGTAAAGATTTACTTCCCATCTTGGAAAGCGGTGTTGACACTGAAGTCTCCAATTGCATATTGCCGGCTCGAGTTTCATTAGTCAATTTTACTAGATTGCGTAATCATATTCATCTAAATGGCCACAGAAGAATTTTATATAGTACCCTAAAACTTATAAGTATATAGTCAGTTAACATATAAAATTTTTTGGGAAAAAAGAACCTCCTTTAAAAAAAAGCTCTAAAAAGTATAAAATAATTGAGAAATTATCCCTCCTCAATAGAACCCTTTTTTTAGTCAGTGCCATATTTTAAACTGAATTATAGGATTTTGCTCACAAATACAAATTATATCTTATATCTGGATTGGGTCCAAATGTAAACTATAAGCAACTTAGAATATATAGTACTGAGTATATAAATTATAAATACCTATTATAAGTCAGTTAAAAATATGGTGCCAACTTCAAAATGGTTTTATTAAAGAGGTATAATTTCTCAATTATTTTATACTTTTTAGAGCTTTTTTAAAGGAGGTCTTTTTCCCGAAAATTTTTTTGAGAAGGTTCTCTTTTTCCTAAAAAACCTTTACCCCAGTTCTTTCCCCCCCAAAAAAATTAGTACATTTTTAAAAGTGACTCTTTTTCCTACTTTTATTAAATATTACTATCTCTATATATCCTTTTGACCCCTTACTATTTCTCTATAAAATTAAAACTCATTGTATATATACTATATATAGTATCTTATAAATATATACTAATAATTTATTTTATTAAATTTGTTGATTTTATTGGTCAAATTATATTACATTTACTGATCACCATCTACAATACTTTATCTTATTAAATTTAGATGATTTTATTGGTTAACATATTCTGAATTTACTGATCACCATCTACAGTAATTCATTTTATTAAATTTAAGTTGTTTTTATTAGTCAACCTATGGTAAAATTATTGATCACTATCTAAAATAATTCATTTTATCAAATTTAGATGATTTTATTGGTCAAATTATGTAAAAAATAGTTGTCTATAATGATTTAAGCTCATCTCACTATGATCTCATACTGCCTGGATTTTGAACATACCCCAAGCAATAGGACATATATCAAAAGTGCTTTGAAGCTATTGCTTCACCAATGCCAAAATTAAGTTTATCTGGATTTGTATTAGTCCCACACATATTGTCAAATGGATAAATAATTCCATTCTAATCCATTTGGCTAATAATGCCACATGTATAGAATATTCATTTTTATCCTAATTTCCCTTAATTCCCCTAAAATATTCTAGGCACCAAAGTATCCTTAGAAGCAGGTATAAATACCTGCAGTCCTTATCACAATAAATCACCAGATTCCAAAGTTTAATTTCTTGCTGTGTTTCTTATCTTCCAATTTTAAGAAATCTTCTTCTCTGGGCATTTTAAGTTATAAACACACAGGATGACTGACAACAACTACCAAGGCGGCCATCCTGAAAACCCTGAGAATTACGCTCCACCACCTGCTGCCCATAGGGAAATACACCAGAATCCCTTAGTTGCCCAACAAATTGGTGATCCTGCCAGGGAACCTGCAAATGACTTTCAAGGCCAGGATGCTACCCTGACGTTAATGAAACTCTACACCAGGCAAACCCTAGAGAAATTTGAAAATGGTCCAATAGATGAGTGGTTGGAAGTCTATAACGCTTGGGGAAATGATTATGATGTGAGTGACCTCCAACAACTCTGTGAGGTACCCAGCCTTCTAACAGGTGTGGCAAGGTGGTAGCATAGTGCCAACCTCATATTTGACACCTGGGGTGAATGGCAGGAGTGTGCCCATGCCAAGTTTTGGGTATCTACCACACAACTATGAGAAAAGTTCCAGTGCATGCACCTAAAGGATTATGATAACCTTGACCATTTACTGGATAAATTTGAGGACCTAATTGGACAATGGCACCAGTCTAGAAACTGACGCTGTGATGATATGGACCAACAGTTACTGGAATGGTTCATTGATGCCTTAGAAGAACTATACCTAAATTGTAAGGAGAGTGTCTATAACTCTCCTGTTTCCAGGGTGGAGGTGCTCAGTGCACAGAGCCAACACATGGAAACTAGCCGTTAGACCAAAGTTACTTAATCCCAGAAGAGGAAACTGGAGCAATAATAACTTATAGGGAAAAGTGCAATTGTTAAAACAAAAACCCCACAAAAAATGAAGCTGTTCACAAAAGAGAAAATGGTAAGCATCCTAGGATTGTAAGGAGAGTGTCTATAACTCTCCTGTTCCCAGAGTGGCAGTGCGCGGTGCACCAGGACAACGCCAGGGAACTAGCCATTAGTGCCAAAGTGATCTGAGCCCAGCAGAGGGTGCTGGAGCAATAACAACTTAGGCATAAAAATACAAATTTTATAATAAAAATACCTATAAAGGTGACGCGGTGCATATATCAAATGGGGCTAAGTGACCCAGATTGGAGGGAACCTGAGCAGACAAATGGTGCACGAGGGGAGCTGCATGGTACTTGAAATGGCAAGGGTAACGGAGTGCAAGACCTCCTTGAAGAGGTTCACGCACAGGAGCAATCAGAATATCATAAAATTTTAAAATAACATAAATGGGGAAAATGATTATTGGGGAAGTCGATTAACAAGGATCGTTGGTTGGGGAAAATGGATTTAAGCTCAAATGGGGGAATAGGGATTATGCTGCAGTGGGCCCAAGCACTGACTCACCAATAGGGTGACACTGCCATCTGAGTTGGTTGAATAGGCCAAAACTGACTTCATTTGGGTGATTGATTGAAGTTGGATTTGACCCAAGCGCGTTATTTTGAAAATGGAACAGGTTTTGAAACCCCGCTCCTTGACAAACTGAATCAAACCATCCGCGTTCATTCAGTATATTGTTCATTTTAACGACTGGATCAATGTCAAGGGCCGGGCGTTTGGCACACCACTAGTCCCAACCTGGGCATATTTTGCACGAACCCAGAATTGGTCCAGGGTGTGCCTCAGGTCAGGAAGGGCCTGCAGCTTCACCCTCTGGGCCTCCTGGCACCCAGCCTTGTCTTTGGGGTTGGTCCCCACTATTATGTCATGTGCACATGACGAGGATGGAGGGAATCTGGGTGAACTAACGGTGCATGAGGGCTAACCAGATCATCTGTAAAACTTTTTGGTGGATGTAGCATGAGACCTCCTTGAAGGGGTCCACGCACAGGATTGTTCAGAATAGCATTTAATAAAAAATGGTAAAACTGGGAAATTTTATTTGAGAAGTTGACCAACAAGGAGTGTTGGTCATGGGAAAAAATTAAACAACATAAGGGAATAAGGGGTTTGCTGAAGTGAGCCCAAGCACCAACCCACCAATAAGCCAACGCTATGTAAGTCCCAGGGAACATCCCCTGGCGCTTGATTGGGCCATCTTCCCATTCTCAAATAAAAAGACACTGAAGAGGATGGCAGTACCCCTCATTACTCAGGGCAATCTTGCTCACATAGTAGATAAGCAATGGGTAACAGCTCTTCCGCTTCAGATCCCACCCCAGTACCCACACTCACCTTGGCAGAACTGTTGTGGAGAATTAGTGAAATCTGCACCAAGATTGTTGAATTGAAATCGGTCAGACCTAATTTGAGTGGCAATCTGGCTGATGCCCAAATCTCAAATGGCTGGAAAGGCATGAAGACTGAGGTATCAGCTGGAACGTCTAATGGTTCCAATTCAATCAATAAGCTGATAGAACTAACATCAGGTGCCATTGATAAGGGTTCAAAGCCCTCTGTTGGCAATTTGGGCGTTTCACCTGATGTGATGCTATTGACCAAACGGATGGTTCAGTGACCAAGCGCGGGCAGGTTGGGCATCCCAAACCCATTACCAACCAAATGGACCCACCCCTATGTGGGGTGGCCTTGGAGGATTCCTGTCACTTGTCAGGCCAAACGCCATCATGCCAACCATCAGAAATGTAGCCAAGCCCCAATTCGACGTTTGAGGTCAAACTGACAGCAACTCAGCCCACTGCCAAATTTTGCAATGTTGGTTCTCAAGGAACAAACCTGCCCATTTCCAAACAATTTGCCAGTTAGGTCAAAATTGCAGGACCTGATCCCGGCTTTTCACTACCCCAATTGACCACTATTTAATCAGTTGCATAGCACTGAGAAAATTGTTAGTCAATTTTCCTCCTTTTCCTACAATAAAGATTTTACCAAAAAAATCAACAATTTTATTTTTTTCTTCCGACCACATCCCTGATGGCATTTCCCTGGTGGCCTGTCAGTCCATATACCGGATGGGCCCTACCAGTACTCTTGGTCACAATGGCCCCCTCCGTCATCAATTGGGTCCAGCAAGTCCGATATTTTTGGCTTTACAACCCCATTATCACTAACTTCCATCAGCAATACATGAGGATTCTGTGGTTGTATGTCCACCAATTGCAAGAGAGAGCCCATATCCTTGCCACCCCGGTTGAAATGGCTCCATATGCTGAGGATCTCATCAAGACTATCTCAGTGATTCCACCCTCTGCAGCAAGACCCCCTGGGTTGGGAGTGGGTTCAGTGTGGTTCGTTGTCAGGATCATCCTCACCATGTTGCTGTACCAACACTTCATTGTTTCCCAATGCCCAGCTCCATATCAAGTCATCCAGTTGGCAATGCCTTTTGCATTCTGGCTTGCTTTTTGGGTTCTTACGCATCCTGACTGGCAGGCCAGTCTAAACTTCTTCTGCCATTTCCATGACACACTACCACCCAAATTGGTCAAATATGCCAAGACTGACTTCACTCAAGTGATTGATTGAAGTTGGATCTTACCTGAATGCTTCATTTTGTAAATGGAATGGGTTTCAAAACCACGTTCCTCAACTAACCAAATGGAACCATCTGTGTTAATTTGATAGACCATCCATTTTAACTCCTGGGCTGATGTAAGGGGCTGGGCATTTGGCACATACTAGTACTAACCTGGGCATATTTAGCCTGTACCCAGCTTTGGTCTAGTGTATGCCTCAGGTCAGGGAAAGCCTGTAGCTTCACCTTCTGGGCCTCCTGGCACCCAGCCTTATTCTTGGGGTTAGTCCCCAATATGATGCCATGTGACCATGACATTACCCTCTCCTCCTGATGGGGCTCAACCCCCAGGAGCTTGCACATGAGAAAAGTTCTTGTGGGCAGGGGCCAACTTCATGGCGGTAACAGTCAGTTTAGGTTGAGATCCAGCAGCCTGGGGGAAACGCTTGTGGAAGCTTCAATCAGATCTTGGGCATGCACACAGTCATGCGCTGGAACCTAACTGTTTTCTGCAGCGTCAAAATTCTTATAGGATACCAGGTACTAAAGTCTTCTCTTACCATGATGGGAGGCTACTATTTCCTCCACTTCCCACTCTGGCGCCCCATCCATGAGATAGGCCTCAGGAGTCTCTGGTGGGGGGCCCTCAAACATCGTCAGTTTGCTCTCATGAAACACAGAGAAGATCTGAAATGAAGGGGGAAGATCTAGCTGGTATGAGGCATGGCCCACCTTTCTAACAACACGGTAGGGGCCAATCCTCTTTGAGCTTGGCTTCTTGAATGGCTGCTTGATAGGGATGTTATGAGCATCAAACATCACAATATCTCTTCCTTGTACGCAGGACCCACTTGGCGCTCCCATCAGCGTTCTCCTTATACACTTGCATTGCCGCCTCCATGCTTGTGGAAACCCCCTGGTGGACCTTCTTGATTGTCTTGGAAAAGTCCACCACCACTTCAACCTTAGACCCACAACTGGGCTCCATGTTAAAGGCGGGGTAAAGCCATGACTGGCGAAAAAGGGGGAACAACTGATCAAAGAATGCAATGTGTTGTTGTAACTAAATTGGTCCATAGGAAGGTGAGAAGCCCAATCTTCTTGATCCGTGGCGGTGTAACACTGCAGGAACTGCTCCAAGCACTGGTTCACTCGTTCAGTCTGTCCATCTGATTGAGGGTGATAGGCAGTCAAATGGCAAGGGCGAATCTGAAGAGTCTTACACAACTCTTCCCAAAAGACAGAGGTAAATTGGGGTCCCCGTTCACTGATAATCTCTTAGGAACCCCATGGAACGCAAAAATATGCGTGATGTAGAGCCTAGCCATCTCAGCCGCAGTTATTGACATTCTGCAAGGAATGAAGTGGGCGAACTTCGTAAAATGGTCCACCACCACCATGATGGCATCGTAACCATCAGAGACAGGTAGTTCCACAATGAAATCCACCAATAGGGAAGTCCAGGGCCCTTCAGCTTTCTGGATTGGTACTAACAACCTTACTAAGGTTGACTATTTGGCTTCATTTGGCTGCAGATCAAACACTCCTTACAATACTGCCCCACCTGAGCAGGTAAGCCCTTCCAATTGTAGGTGTGACATATCAACTATAAGATCTTTTCTTTCCCTGGATGACCAATGGTGATTCCATCATGATGGTCCCAGATGATTTCCAGGCGCAGTGGTCCAGCAGGTACCCAAAGGAGCCCCTGAAACCACACCATCTCATCCTTTACATGATAACCCCTGGCTAGGTCCTCTTGATTTAAAGCGCTCTTACCGAGTACCATAATATATTCAGCAGATAGCGGCTGAGAAAGGACCACCTTTCTGAACATACTATAAAACTCCGCGTTTTCTAGAGGTGCAAGCGCTGGCCCGTTGGCTGGGGGAGAGGGAAGTTGAGACACAATTTTATTTAAAGGAATTATCACCTGTGTGTTGTGGACCTCTACCTCCTTTGAATCAGGAGCTAAAACAGGGTTGCGGCTTAAAGCATCCACCAAACCATTCTCCTTGCCCTTGGTGAATTCGTAAGAAAAGGCAAATTGGGCAAGGATCTCATGCCAACGGGTCTGCCATGGGGTTAGGACATGAGGGGCGTGGTAGTAAAGCAAGGCACGGTGATCTGTACATATGCGGAATGATTTGGTAAAGCCATGAAAGTGGTGACGCCAATATGTCAGCGCCTCCACCACTGATAGTAACTCCTTGTTATAAATGGCATAATTAAAACTCAGGAGAGACGTTTTCCTGTAAAAACATCCCACTGTATGCTCTATCCCATCTTCACCTACTTGTAACAAGGCAGCTGCTATGGTGAAGTTGGAGGCATCAGTAGACACAATGAACTCATTGGAAGAGTTGACATGGTTAAGGATGGACGTGGACAACAGGGTGCACTTCACAGCTTGGAAAACATCCTCCAAAATGGGGGACCGCTGAAGCACTTATGCACCACTAGCTCTATACAAGGGCGCTGCCACCTCAAATAGGTTTGGCATGAACTTTTGAGGAACGTACACGTCCCCAAAAAACTCCTCAATTCTTTTACTGAAGTAGGAGTAGGCCACTTATGAATTGCCTTCTCCTTTTCTGGTGTTATCATGTGTCCCTGGTCAAACATGACGTAGCCCATAAAAGTGACCTGGGACTTAAAGAATTCACACTTGCTTATCTTCAGCGTAAGGCTGGCTGCCTTTAACCGCCCCACCACTTGCCAAAGGTGTACTGCATGGGACTCCTGATCAGGAGAAAACACCAGGATATCATACATATAGGCAACCGCGCATACCCCTAGAAAGTCCCTCAACGCTGTATCAATGCGATGTTGAAAGATAGTAGGGGCATTCTTAAGCCCAAAGGGCATGAACTGAAACTGGAAAATCCCTTTTCTGGTATGGAAGGCGGTTAACCACTCTTGTCCCTTTTTAATCCAAATCTGATTGAACGCATTGAGGCAATCCAGCTTGGAAAAGATCTTAGCCTTCTCCACATAGCGCGCAATCTGAGAGTCCAAAGGGATGGGATGTAGAGCTGGTACAGTGACGTTGTTAAGGTTCCCATAGTCCACACATGGGCGCAGAGTACCATCAGATTTCTCAACAAAGAGAAGTGAAGTGAATACAGGGAAGGTACGCTGAAAAATAGCACCTTTGGCTAACTGTTCCTTTACCCACACACCCAAAGCCTCTTCCTCCCGGACAGTCAATGGGTAAATGGGAGAAGATATACACCAGATTCACAGTGATCTTTAAGTCACAATCAAACTCAGAGTGCTCAGAGAGTGTGTTGGCAGATGCTTCATCAAAAGAGGATTCCAAACCCTCCAAGCAAGAAGGTATAGGAAGTTCCACTGAGGGCTTCAGTAAAGGGGCAAGGCTATAAGGGTGAAGGTGAGGCCAGTGGGGCAATTCGCCCTAGCGTTAGCCTCATACATAGGAAGAACCAATGTGCGACCATTCTTTAATGTAAGGGATAGGGTATTCTCTTTCAAGTTGGTTTTAACGTCAAACTTCCGCCACCGCTCCACTCCCAAAATGATAGGGAACAAGAGGTTTTTGATAGCCTGGAAGTGATTGGACAAGTGTTACTTTCCAACCTGATAGTCCACTGTCCCCCTAATATTCAGAGTGGAAATACCTTGGGACGCCCCTCCCTTAACCACACCACCTGGCAAGTATTTCAGCTCCAGGTAGTCGGCTAGGCATTGGTCCATAAAGTTATTAGAAGCGCCAGTATCCACTAGTACAGTGGTGCTGAATTTCCCTAAAGGGGATGAAAGGGTAGCAGACAGTAGAAAAAACCCTGAATGGTCTTAATTAATAGCAGACAACGCCAGAACATAACAAACAAACTCATCCTCTGGCATTAGCACATTCACACTGTGTGTTTTGGAATCATAGAAGGGGGAGGGATAGTTGGCCACTCTTACTACTGAGGCCACATACCCCACCATGCCTTCTGCAGGTGCATATACTTTATTATATTTAAAACGAAGTTCTTTCTCCATTTACTGGGTGCCACGAATCATGGTAGGGGTCAAACGAGGGTTCTCAGGAGTTATTTGATATACTGGAATAGGGTTCTCATCCAGGCCATAAGAGCTAATAAACAGCTCAGAGTTTGGATAAGATTTTTGTCATAAAACGCGTTTTAAGATGTGAACGACCCTATTCCCTCAACTGCAATGGAAGGCATGACATTATCAAAGGCCAACATCCCCAAGCCCATCTGCGCCAATCCACCAGCATTGTCTGAATGCGCTGTTGAAGGAAAAACTCATTTTTTTTAAATTGATAAGTCAGCAGAAATTCGGGGAATCAATTTTTGGACCTCAAAGCATCCGTAACCACCAGGTATAAGCACAAAGGGTGGATACTTTCCAGTTGGAGGCAACCATAATAATGTCAAGTTGCTCCAACCGATGGGAAAAAGAGGAAACAGCGGTGCGGCTAATAACAGCTGAATCCCACAGCTGGCATCCACTGTTTCCACTTTGGAAAAGTTCCACACGGAAAAAGTTTGTGCACATAGATTTAGGGGGTTGGTCGACTAATGTAAGGAGAGTGTCTATAACTCTCCTGTTTCCAGCATGGAGGTGCTCGGTGCACAGAGACAACACATGGAAACTAGCCATTAGAACCAAAGTTACTTAAGCTCATAAGAGGAAGCTGGAGCAATAATAACTTATAAGGAAACGTGCAATTGCTAAAACAAAAACCCCACCAAAAATGATGCGGTGCACAAAAGGGAAAATGGTAAGCATCCCAGGATGGAGGGAACCTGGTTGAACCAATGGTGCATGTGGGGCTAACCAGATCATCTGTAAAACTTTTTGGTGGATGTAGCATGAGACCTACTCGAAGGGGTCTATTCACAGGATCATTCAGAATAGCATTTAATAAAAAATGGTAAAACGGGGAAATTTTATTTGGGAAGACAACCAACAAGGAGTGTTGGTCATGGGAAACAAAATCAAACAACATTGGGGGTGTTAATTCTCAGCGTAGAGTCTTGATTCTGCCAAGTTAGTTTGCACAGGGTATTAGCCTCTGAGCAACCAAATCAGATGATATGAAGATCACTGATTTTTAATAAAAACTTAATAAACTTTACGTGGAGCTATCACCCCTTATTTCAACCTTTATTATTTTACTGATATGCAGACCTCTCTGCAACAACCTAATTTTCAAAAGAAGTCCCCCTCTCAATCCTCTGTGTGACTTTTTATACCTTGATTACCCAAGATGGATGCATCCTCAGCTTGGTAGTCTTCTAATCATTTTCCTTTTACTCAAAACTCTCATTTATATTGAATCTCAACGTAATCCCCCTTTCTCACCATTTGGTCAACATTTTAATCAACTATTATTTGTATACCTCTTTTTGTCAATCTCAAGACTCATCTCAATTCCCTATCTGATCCACCAGTATGGTTAGCATATTGTCCAGTCATATTAACTTCCTGACATTACCCCCCCCTTTGACTGGATGATATGCTCTTACTGTTTGTATGTTCAAAGGAACTTCATGTGAACTCAGTTGATGATCCTACCCCCGCAGGTTCCTTGATGGTGTAGACATCCATGCCAGTCTTCTCAATTATCTCAAATGGGCTGACCCAGATGCTTGAGAGCTTGTTTGACCTCCCAAAACCGTGCTGATTGTAGAATAAAACATGGTCCCCTACAGTGAACAGCGGAAGTCTGATTTGTCTCTTCTGATCAGCTGCCTCATCATGAATCTTCTTAGACAAACTGGTAGAGTAGGCTTCCATTTTCAGCTTGATCAATGTATCCATAAGAGTCTTTAAATATCGCTGGGGGTCCACCCCACCAGTATCCTCTACACACGAGTAAAGCAAAGCAGGCAGAGCTGGATGTCAACCATACAGCAGTTGGAATGGTCTCTTACCAGTGGACGAATGATAGTTGATATTATATGCAAACACAGCTGTAGGTAGAAGGGCGCTCCATTATGAGGGTCAATCCTTTACCAATTTATGGAGTATGTTCACTAGGGTTCCATTAACCCGCTCCACCATTCCATTTGATTCCAGATGATAGGGGATGGTCAAAACCCCGCGGATTACCATCAACTCATTCAACTTTGGCAGAATGTGTGAAGTAAAAATTGGTTCTGTTATCCAGTTAAAATAAATTGTGGGCAGCCATGTCACTGTATAACACACTCCATGATAAATTTGGCAGTGGTGACCGCGCCCAAGTCATTAATGGCCCTGACCTCCACCCATCGAGTTGAATGATTGATGGAGATGATTATATACTTGGATCAATTGGTGCTAGTTGGCAGAGGTCCCACTACATCAATTGGAAATGGTGTGCCAGGTGAACTGGGGTTTAACCAGCTGGTATGTGGTCTTCTTGTGGAATGGTTTTTCCACTTGACACTGATGGCAACAACTAACCATTTCCAATATGTCATAATGCATGCTCTCCCAGTAGTATCAGGGTCACAAAAACTCCAGCGTTTTCTGCAATCCTCCATGACCTACAGCCCAATGAGCATCCATAATAATTGCAGGTCTGGCCGAAGGTTTAGGGAAACTCAATGTCAAATCTCTGATCCACTTATATAGTTCTCCCCCACATAGGAAAGTATCTGCCCTGAGTCCATCTAATACCTTGATCACATGCGGCAGCTCATCCTGGTATTTGTTCACCACCATCTTCTCATACATTATGTTGGCTAAATCCGCTGTGATAGCGACCATTGGCAGCTGATAAAGACAATCCACATTTTGATGTTTTGCTCCCAGATGGTGTATAATCTCAAAATCATATGCCTAAAGCTTCAGTGCCCAACATGCAAGTCTCCCTTCCAGTTCACGCAGATTCTGCAGCCAACGCAAGGAAGCGTGGTCCATCACTACTTGGAATCATACCCCATGTAGATATACCCAAAACTGTTTGTAAGCGTAGATCACTGCTAAACACTCTCACTTGGTAATGGTGTAGTTCCATGTCCATGACAGTTCAAGCTTCAACTACAAAATGTGACAGGATGCTCTACACCATCGCTGTCCTTCTGAGATAATACTGCCCCTATAGTGGAGAGGGAAGCGTCCATTTGCACTATGAACTGTTTGTTGAAGTTGGGATATTGTAAAATGGGTGCACTTGCTAACGCGGTGTGCAACACATTGAAAGCATTCTGGCATCATTCTGTCCAATTGGAAGAAGCATTTTTCTTTAACAACTTGAAAAGCGGGGCCCCAATACAACTGAAATTGGGAATGAACCGTTGGTAGTACCTGACCATCCCCAGAAACACTTGAATGTCCCGCTTACTACCCGGGCAAGTCATCTTGCTTATCGCTTCCACCTTATCCAGCTGCAGTTTAAGCCTGTTTGAATCCATGACAAACCTGAGGTATTCCAATTGTTCTTTAAAGAAATGGCACTTCTGAGGCTTAATTTTGATATTAGCAGCTGCTAGGCGTCGAAACACTTGTTCCAAATGGGCAAGGTGTTCAGTAAACGTCCATGAGAACACATTGATATCATCAAGGTAAACTAAAATGCAGGACAACTTTAAATCACCTAGAATCGTATCCATGGCACGCTGGAACATAGCTGGGGCGTTGCACAACCCTTGTGGCATGCAAGTTGGCTGGATAACCCTCTCAAAGTGATGATAGCACATTTCTCCCATTCTGCTGATGGCAATTTGATCTGCCAGTACCCTGAGATCAGATCCATGGCAGAAAAATAATTTGCCCCTCCCAATTGGTCTAACGCATTGTCAATCCACGGAAGAGGATAAGAATCTTCTGTGTTACATTATTGAGTTTCAATAGTCAATAACCACTTGATTTGTGCTATCTTTTTCTTTACAATGAGCACCAGTGATACCCACGGACTGTTTGACGGCTCTAGTATCCCCTGCACAATAAGTTTATCCACCTCATTGGAGACAACCTCCTCCACTGCTTTGGAACATATAATAGGTCATGATCAAATGGGAGGGTGATACCCTTTATCTATCCGATGTACCACCCCTTGAGCGCACCCCAAATCATGATCATCCTGTGCAAAAATATCTCACTACTTTTTAAATAATGCCATAGCCTGTTCTTGATGTTCTGCCAATAATCCAGTAAGCGCTTCCCATGAAACCATGGTCAATAGGCTGAGCGGAGAGCTTGTCAGTAGTCTGAGATCCTCCCAGAAGCTAAAATCATGAATATGGAAGACTTCCTCTATAGGAACAAAGTGTAAGTAAGCCACCACTTGGTGCCGCTGGATCATTATAGTCTCCTTCTGTAAATTCTCTATCAGCACTTTCACTTCTCCATTCCCAGGTAGCAGTAGCCCTGGAGCCACATGTGGTTCAAGCTGAGAGTGCTGGTGAGGAGCCATGATTTCTCCATAAAGCCCTTTAGGGACATCGATTTCAAGCCCAGTCCCTACTATGCACTGATGTCCAGATGGTAGGCTCAAATTGATTGCTTCCTGAAGCGGAATCCCTTTGTACTCATAAATCTGGTTGGGGAGGACCCTGGTCCACCGCTTCAGTCATTGTTAATGAACAGGAATCACTCCATCACTGTATGCTAGATTGATTTGACTAGGAGCGGAACAGCTCCATTGGGATTCTACAAGAGGTAAAATAAACAGGAATCTGTTGTCCTAAAATATTAAGAGTTTCCTCTGCCATGTTTATCACAACACCAAATTTCCTCATAAATGCTGCACCAATTAACATGTCATAGTTGTTATTTGGCAGAACCACCACTGGAGCAGGAAGCCCAGACTGACCCAAATCATAAGAGCAACGCACTATATGCTCCTTCAGACACAGTGCTATGCATCCCTGCAGTTCCATATACTACTCGATGGTCCACATCTGGTTTGAGCAGAAGCTTAGCCACCAACCGGGTAGAGACTATGTTCACAGGGGCTCCCATGTCAATGATAGCGCAGATTTTTGTGTTTTGAACAAAAATGTCGCAATAAGTACATTCCAAGTAAGAGGAACCATCAGTGTTTATTATGTGTATGTCCAAGGGCTTTGTGTTACTTAAGAAGGAGGAAATGCCCTTGCCAACCTGAGGATACTCATTGACAATTTTTTCCACCAAAATGGCTACATTAACCCCTACTAAAGAGGCAGCGGCCATCAGAGGGATCCGCGTTACTTGTGCCAGTCTGTTCCAAGATCTGCCATGCATATGGCTTCTGCGCATCCTGGCATAACTTGGGGCTTGAGGGTGAATTTTTGCTTTTGGAAATGGAAGCAGGGGTACCTGACAGAAGCTGTTGGTATAGCAATTCATCAAATTGAGTTCCAAATCCTACCCAATTAGAAGCTTGAGAATCGTTAGGGACAAGTGGATTGAACATAGCAGAGGTAGAGCATCCCATCTCTACTCCACTCAAGCTTTTCCCTGCTCAGTTTCCTCAGTTGGCATCACATACACTCATGTTTTGCTAGGGCAGTTGCCGCATAATGTCCTCTTTATCCACACTGGAAGCAAGTATTCATGAAAGGTTCACATATATAGCATGCAGCAGAAGGACCAGTGCAAAAATTAATGGTATGTTTACAAGGTCATGAACAAACTGGCAGATTGTACCTGGGCCAAAAAGGATTTGCAGATCTGTATGATGGATGAAGACATTCCGGCAGTTGATAGCTTCTGGACCATCTAGTTGAAAAAGATAGCTTAGTTGCTGTAGCTCATACTCTGAAGAGTTTGGTGCAGGGATAGCAGAGGGTTTTCAGGCTATATTAGGGGCGCTAATAATGGCGGAGAGTCGATGTAAGGTATTCACAATACAAATAAGTCCTGCATCTCTGTCCAAAACATGAGACATAATGTTATATAGTTCCAATATGGTTTGATGGCCGCCGTCATCACTATACTGACATCCTTGGCAGATAAAATGTTAGCTCCAATTAGTACATGTGCTTCCGCTGAGAAACGTTCAGCAAAATCTAACAGGGTCTCGTTTTGGTGAAATTGTATAGTCAGGAAGTTGGATTTCCATTGGGCCATCTTGGTCACACCCCAAACAGCTGGAGAACAATTGCTTTAATTTCTTCATAGGATGCCGAGCTGTTTGGAAGGTAGCAGGTAACTTGATTGGCGCTTCCCACATCTAGAGCAGACAGTAACAGTTTCACTTTCCGCCAATCAGAAGCCCCTTCCACAGCAAATTTAAATCACTTGAAGTAACCATGTAGATTACCATCACAACTGAAAGGAGGTAATTTTTATGATTTGCACAGCTTCACCTTGCTCCAGGCTCCTGCAGCAAGGATCAGGCGAATTGGTTCTGGAGCGACTAAGGGAACCATCCCCTTGTGAATTATCATACAGCCGGCTGTTGAGGCTCAAATCTGGCATAATGAACTTGAAGGAAGTAGAGTTGTGCAGGAAATACATTTCAGCGCCTGAGGGATATTTGTTAGCAGATCCATAGCATTGTTCCCCCAAATCGCCACTAACTGCACCATTCCCCCCAGCTCCGGCATACTCCACAAAATGCTCGTTGATCAACTGCTCCACTTTAACTGAATGGCATCTACACCGTCCATCCTGGAATTCCCATTGCAGTGTTGCATATTGATATTGCAACTCCTGATGATATTCCCACTCCTCATGCAACTGCTGCTCCACTGCTTGTAGTTGTGAGAGGACATCTTTTATTGTATTCTGCATATGGGCGTGCTGCCAGCTAGCATTATCTTCCTGTTGATTAGCATCATTTATTTGGGTAAAGGAGGGTGGCTTGTTTCTGTACCAATCCCTCATTGGCCCATCAAAGGGTATCAAGTCATTCTTGCATGTCAGCATACTCTCATGTCTCATGGATCAGAAGAGGGAAAACTTGACGCCGCTCAGCCTGGCTAACAGCTTCCAATTGTGTAACCAGACGGATTAGCTGGAGATATTTGGGGGACATTGACCAAAGGATAAGCGTGTTATCAGCCATTCGCTGACCACTCCATTTAATACAAAGTTGGTTTACTTCAGCTGATATGAAACCAACTTGATCCGCCACTTGCTGTTCCATCAGTGTTATTTTTCCTTAAGCTGAGCAATTATGGCTTCGAGTGCTTCCACCCATTTGGTTAAATCCTTCATAAAGTGCTCAGTATTGTTTCCCAATGTTGTGACATCCTGAATTCATTCTGTCAATAGGCCATGCTGATCCAACAGTTTGTCAATTACCCACAATAACTCAATATTAAACTGGGGTACCAACATGTCCAATCGATGGCAGATGTTCTCAACACAGTGGTCCATTTGCCCAAGTGCCCCCTGTACCTCCAAAAAAGAGCAATCGAGGCAGTAGAGCAGGAGGCGTGTATCATTTTGCTGTGCTTGAGCAAACCGCATCACATCTCCAATCTCTATATTGTGGCGAGCCAACACACGCAGTAGCTGGCGAATAGATGGTTGCACATTAGCAACTAGATACTCCTCAATTCCACGGGTACCAAGGCGGTAAGTCAACCCTGTTGTCATCATGTCCAGATAGGACATGTACATGGCGTAGCGATTTTCTTGGTCTCATTGGTTATAAAACAGACTCAAGGCATAATCCCCTGACTCATCTTCATATAATCTATATCCATGTAACAGCCACTCCATAATATTCCACAGCTGCTGAGGGGTCACATTTGTGGAGCATCCTAGTTGGTCAGCCATCAACTCAGGGCAGTTTTCTAGTTGCAGATTGATCATAACTTCATCATTACCTGGTTCAGTCACAGTGAATAATCTTGGTTCATCATCAGGTGCCTCCCATGCTTCTTCCGCATAACACGCGTGGAATCTGATAGAATGGTGACATAACAAATTAGGGCTCATCATCGTATTTTTAGTGTTGAATAACTACAGTTGACCAATGGCCCCCTATAGTGAAAACCACTGTTAATTATCGGCGTAGAGTCTTGATTCAGCCATGTCAGTTTTCACAGGGTACTAGCTACTGAGCAACCAAATCAGATGATATGAAGATTGCCAATTTTTAATAAAAACTTAATAAACTTTACATGGAGCTATCGCCCCCTATTTCAACCTTTGTTATTTTACTTATATGCAGACCTCTCTGCAACAACCTAATTTCTGAAAGAAGTCCCCCTCTCAATCCTCCATGTGAATCTTTATATCTCAAATCCCCAAGCTGGATGCATCCTTGGCTTGGTAGTCTTCTATTCGTTTTCCCTTTTACTAAAAGCTCTCATTTATATTGAATCTCGGCATAATTCCCATTTATCGCTGACTGGTTGACATTTCAATTTACTATTATTCATAAACCTCTTTTCATTAATCTTGAGACTCATCTCGATTTCCCATCCGATCTACCAGTATGGTTAGCATATCATCCAGTCATATCAACTTCCCAACAGGGGAATAAGGGTTTTGCTGAAGTGGGACCAAGCACTGACCCACTAGTAGCCCACACTACCATCTGAGTTGGTCAAATATGCTGAAACTGACTTCACTCAAGTGATCAATTGAAGTTGGATCTGACCCAAATGCATCATTTTGTAAATAAAATGGGGTTTGAAATCTCGTTCCTCAACTAACTGAATGGAACCATCTGTGTTAATTTGATTGACCATCCGTTTTAGTGCCTGGGCTGACATAAGGGGCTGGGCTTTTGGCACCTTACTAGTACTAACCTGGGCATATTTAGCCTGTACCCAGCTTTGGTCAAGTGTATGCCTCAGGTCAGGGAGGGCCTGTAACTTCACCTTCTGGGCCTCCTGGTGCCCAGCCTTATCCTTGGGGTTGGTCCCCACTATGATGTCATGTGACCATAACATAAATGCCATTCTGGTTTCCCAACCTTCATGTGCTGACCATGCCATTGAAGTCTTCCACCAATATGCTCATCTAGTCAGCCGTTGATCTACAAAATCAAGCACCAGAAGGCTGGAGCTAGAGGAGGAAGAACCTGAGGGTGAGGCTACCACAAAGTTCCAACATATCAACCCACCCTCTGACTTTACCACACAGATGAATGCCCTTTCAGAGCAAGTACAACAGCCCACTATGCTAGTACAAAGACAACCCCCACGAAACAACCTTCACTGCCACAAATGTAATGAGCCAGAGCATCATTTTAGACAGTGCTGAAACCCCTACTGGCGGTGCAAAGTGGTTCATTTAAAAGGAAGGTGTCCTGCTAGAGCTAATTGAAGAAATAAAGATTCACCTCCAGCTCCTGGGCAGGCAAATTTTGCTCAGTCTGTACCCCACCAGTACCCTAATCTGCCACCAATGCCTTATGTGGGAGCGCCAGTGGGACCCTATCCTCCGTATCCCTATTCTTATACAACCCCACCATCAAATGAATACTATGGGATGGGGACAATGCCTTACCAGCACCCCTATATTGGACCACCACCAGGACAGCCTCATCCCTCCCTCTGACAGATTGAATACTCACCAGAAAATTCTGAAACAAAATAAGCCTGACAAATCCTGCTGGCAGAAATATATGCTGCTGAAAAACAGAAGCAAGAAGAATTAGCAAGCCACAATATATATGACCCAACAAAAAAATGAGAATAGATGGCATTTTAAACCCAGAACAGAAAGAACCTAATGAACCACATGGAGTACCTATGGAATAATATGATGAACCCAGAGGAAAACAAGATGATACCTCTCTCCAATTACCCAAATTTTCCAAGCAGGCTATGAAAAACCTGCAGCCTCAACACTACCCAAGTAATACAGCAGTTGTCCTTACAGAAACCCATCAAGTAGTGAAGAAAACAACTGCCACAAAATTCCGAGTTTCATAACAACTTATGGTACCAGTTCCTAGCCCAGTGTCATACTGACCAAAAGGGGTCTCTGCTACCAATATTTTAGAAAAGACAATTATCCCAGTACCCCTTGGGGACCTGTGCAAGTCTAGCCTGGCACTACGGCAAGACCTTCACCAAGCCATTGGGCTAACTCGGCTTTAAAATGGAGACCCAAAGCAGGAGTCCCTACTTACTAATACAGGAGCACCCCGCACCATGGGTTCCCTCTTTGGATACTCAGTGCCCATCCTCCTTGATACAGGTTCTTCAGCAAATATTGTAACAAAGATGTTCATTTTGGACATTGGATATGAGGACATCCTTCAGAGTGACATGGTCTTCCTGATGGCTGGTGGAACTCAACAATCTTATTGTGGTCAAGTATTTGACCTTCCTGTGATAATAGCTGGCAAAATTCGCTAGATTGATGCAGTAGTCTTTGATAACAACCACTTCCAGTTGTTGCTTTCCTGGAAGTCCCTGAAGGAGTTTGGAATACATGCCAACTTTGAATTGGACTAATGGTTTATGTAGACAGAAAAAGGAATGAAGCCTCTGACTGTTACATATTATAACCCAAAAAGGCCATCAGATACCCCAGCAAAACTGTCTACCTACTTTTGTGATGAGTTAACAGAAAACTAATGCTCTAACCCACTTGGAGGATCAATATAGGGCAGATCTATCACAACTACTCAGACAATTTGAGACACTTTACTGCCATGATGGCGATGATGTCCCTCTCTCAACCTTGGGTTCACACCAGATTGATGTAGGTAATGCTAAACCTATTGCTAGATGACCTTACTGCCTGCAACAAGCATGAAAAATTTTTTTGAATCAGAAATTAAGAAAGGTCTAGCCAGTGGCCTCATTCGCCCCTATCAATCACCGTGGGCATTTCCTGTCGTAGTTGTCCCAAAAAAGAATAAAAAACTCCGCTTTTGTGTTGACTAAATCCCTCTATAACGAGTAACAAAGAAAAATGCATACCTGATGCCACTGATCACAGACATCTTCAATACCATGGGAGGCGCTCAGTACTTTACCAATATTCATTTGTTCTCTGGATACTATCAACTGGCAATGGAGGAGGAGTCTATCCCAAAAACGGCATTTGTCACCAAATTTGGACAGTTTGAATACACTTGAATGCCTTTTGGTCTTACTGGAGCTCCTAGAACCTTCCAAAAGGTTATGGACGAATTATTCCATGGATTAACAAGTTGGTGTGTCACTGTTTACCTTAAAATATCACCACATATTCAACTAATTTCAATCAGCACCTGCAGGATCTAGGAGTAGTACTTCGTCAGATTAAGGAGGCAAACCTTGGCATCAATGAGTCAAAACTGATACTCTGCACTAGGGAGCTGAAGCCGCTAGGGCACATTATCTCACCAGAAAAAAACGCACTGACACGTCTAAGGTGGAAGCCATTTCTACATGGCCTATTCCAAAAAATGCAGCTGAACTCCTAAGCTTTCTGGGAACTGTCAACTACTATCAGGCCTTTATTACAAACTTCAGCAAGGTAGCTGCTCCATTGTACTGACTCCAGAAGAAGGGAACCCCTTAGGACTTCAGTGATGCGGACCACCAGAGTTTTGTCAGCCTGAGAAATGCTTTAGTCCAAGCTCCCATTTTGATCTTCCCCAACTTTTATGAAAAATACAGGTGATCAAAGATGCCAGTGATTCAGCCATTGGAGCTGTGCTTACACAGCTTTGAGGAAACAAGTACCTACCAGTTGAATTCATCTCCATGAAATTTCTCCAGCGGAATACAATTACTCAACATATGAGAAAGAGGTTCTAGCTGTGGTGTTTGCTCTTCATAAATTCAGATATTATCTGTTGGACCAGCGGGTTACAGTGTTCACTGATAACTTAGCAGCAAGGCTTCTGCTAAATAAACCCTTTCCAAATGGTCGCCAGGTACGCTGGAGATATGAGCTAATGGCATTCGATTTAAAACTGGTGCACCTCCCTGGACAGCTAAACGCAGTAGCGGATGGGCTATCATAAATCCATAATAATCCAGCGGTACCAGCAATCTTCCATATGAAGGAGATTGATCTCAAAAATGAGCTTCTGCAAATAGGGAAGTTCCTAGAGGATTTCAAAGTACCAAGTGATGTCCAGGATATTTTATCATTTAAAAACGTTGTTCAAAATTTCCAACATTTGAAGAGAATCTATATGTACATACCAAGGGGTCAGTGGCCCAGGTGGTCCCAAGAAGCCAATGCGTGCATCAGGTGAAGGAGGCTCATGATGATGCCAGACACTTTGGAGTATAAGCCACCTGGTTGAGACTCTTCACTGTATATGGTGGCCAAACGCCTACACCGAAGTTAGCAACTGTGTATCCACATGCCATGCCTGCCAAGTCTTTGCCAAGTCACCAGGTGCTCAGAAACCCCTGAACCCTATAGCAACACCTGGACTATTCGAGATGTGGGGCCTTGACTTTATGAGACCTTTAAGGATTACCACTGATGGATCAAAGTATATTCTAGTAGCCACTGGATACTTTAGCCGTTAGCCTGTTGCTAAAGCAGTTACAAGAGCCGATGCAGCTAACACAGCCCAGTTTCTAAATGAAGAGATATAAACTATCTATGGACCACCTTAGCTTATCCTGACTGACCGGGGATCACACTTCAATAATATATTAATTGAGGAAAAGTTAGCCCAGGTATGCACTCACCACTCCATGACAACAGCATACAAACCTCAGTGTAATGGACTAAAAGAATGGATGAATCAAACACTAATGCATTCTCTGGAATGGAGCACCACAGACAACCCTGATAAATGGCCTGAACACTTATCCACTATCCTTTGGGCAAACTGGACCAAAATTCATAGTACTACCAAGCGTACACCATATGAACTACTGTTTGGAATAAAGTTCTAGCCCAACCCATTAGCCAAGCAACTCAGCAACCATTTTCCATCAACTCACCACTTAAAATGGTCTGACATGGAGAAACGGGTACAGATAATGCCCATCAAATGAAGACCAACTATGACAACCACCTCAAGACCCTCCAGGTTTTCAGAGTAGGAGATCTAGTCCTCCTGTATCAAAATGAACTTATAAACTCCCATTCCAAGAAAACTCACCCACATTTTAAATAGCCTTTTAGAGTTACCAAAGTAATCCCCTATAGAAATTACAGCCTAGAAACCCTTAATGGAGTGCCATATCAGTCAACCATCAATGGTAATCATCTTAAACTTTACCAGTATAAAAATGAATAGGGGGAGTGTCAAATGGATAAATAATTCCATTCTAATCCATTTGATTAATAATGTCACATGCATAGAATATTAATTTTTATCCTAATTTCACTTAATTCCCCTAGAATATTTTAGACACTGAAATATCCCTAAAAGCAGGTATAAATATCTGCAGTCCTTATCACAATATTCATTAGATTCCAAAGTTTAATTGCTTGTTGTGTTTCTTATCTTCCGTTTTAAGAAATCCCCTTCACTGGGCATTTTAAGTTATAAACACCCAGGATGACTGATGACAACCATCAAAGCGGCCATCCTGAAAACCCTGAGAATTACGCTCCGCCACCTGCTGCCCATAGGGGAAAACACCAGAATCCCTTAGTTGCCCGACAGTATCCATCACTTTCAAGCCCATTTAGATATCTACTTGATATAACACATTCACTGACTGACTGACTGACTGACCTTTAAAACTTTTGAGTCTGATAGGGTAAATATTTGGGTGAGTGGGTGAGAATTGGCGAAACTTAATGAATTTGAAATTATTGAGCTTGATGGGTTCAATCTATTTGGGCAAGTGGGTGAAAATTGACAAAAAACCATTGAATAATTCACCAAATTGCTCACCTGAAGCTAATTAAATCAGATAAATTTAATATATTTGGGTGAGTGGGTGAGATTTGCAAATAAGATTGAATCTGAAACTACTGGGTATGATAGATATAATCTATTTGGGTGAGTGGGTGAGAATTGGAATATATTATCTAGTAATTCACCAAATTGCTCACCTGAAACTCAACAAAAATAAGTATCAGAGTTCAAGTAGATTAATTATTAGGATAATCAGCTCACCAGCCACTCGGACTAATAGCTTTGCTGTTTCCCTCATGGCTCAAGAGTAGTGCTGGCACAGCTTATAGGCTACAATATGAGCTTATCATCTGTAAATTAAATACCATAGAGAAGCACGGGTATTTGGATGTTAGGTTTATATATTTTAAAACCTGTCTAAAATGGTTCACCTAAATAATAAAATACTTTTGGCAAGTTAAGTAGAAGTTGATTTAGTAGTTTGGAAGATATGTCACGTGCTCAATGATTTTAAGTATAAAGAGATGTTTCAGGTAGCAGTTTGGTGCTATTTAATTGATTTGATAGGTTTTTTTGTTTGGCCAAGTGGTTTATGGCTTTAGTTCAAATCAATAGGACACAGTTTAGTTTTAAGGCGTGATTAGTTATTGGTTGTTTTGATAGGTTCAGTTAGCTTAATTTGGTTGGTGGTTTTTGGTTGATTTGATTGAGCAATTAGATTTGGATGAGTGGTTTTGTTTATCTATAATATAAAATCTAAATTAATAAATTGAAAATCTGAAATTTTAGACACCATAGCGAAGCACAGGTAAATTGACTAGTACTTACTGAATTAATGGGCAGATACTTGACCAATACTTATAAAAGTAAATGGGGCAAGTTGGATCATCCTCTATTTTTGAAGATGATCATCCAAATTGGTCCAGTATTTTCAGAGTTATGCGCGAACAAACATAGAAAAAAACATACATACAGGTTGAATTGATAATCTTCTCCTTTTTCAGTCAGTTAAAAAGGATAAGCATTAAGTATATAATTATTATTCATAATTGCTCCTAATTAATTATAAACCTTTCCTTTCAATTTTATAACCCTTTAAAGTCAGAAAAATTTATTTTGAAAATTCAACTAAAGCTATAAAGTCATAAACAAAGATTATTTTGAATATAAATCAAAAATTTCTTAAATGAATTTATTAATGTATATTATAACAGTTCAAACGGTTTACAATAAAATTTAACCATAAATACTAAATATAGGTAATATCTTTGACACTGAAATATGCCTTTATATCGCCCATAAATTTGGTTTACATCTTATGTCCTTATTAGATCTGTTATTTTTATTTTTAAATATCAAGTATCTCTTTAATTATATTCAGTCATGTAATCACTCTATAGACTAATAAAACTCATGTATAGCGATCTAAAAGAAGATCATAAATTGCTAGCTTTAGAAGTGTTATTCCTAGCCAATTAGTGATTTAATAGAAAACAGATACTATTATAACCTAGACCTAGTCATTTGTTAACACAATATTAAAATTGAGAACTGGTAGTGACTCAATTGAGCACCAATTATTAAATCTTCAGGATCTATTAAATTTTCAGATAGTAACTCAATTCAGCTCCCTTGTTTTACTGCACAGGTTCCTTGTATAAGCATTGTTAACTTGTTGATAATAAATTATATAGGACAGTAGTAGATGAAAACTACTACTCTAGTTGAGCTTATTTTAGCCAAGATGGTTGTTAGGTCTGACGCCAAACTGGTGCTTGCCCTATTCTTTAATAGTATTCTGAAGGGTGGTTAGCCTGAAATTGGGCCATGCGCCAGGGGGATGGTCATTTGAGCAATTGGACTGAGAAGCTGACCAAACTCAAAGGGACTAAAGCACGTAATTCCACAATGATTTCTGCAACAAGCTGGGAGGAGCATAACTGAATCGCTGACAAATATACAACCAAGCTGATCAGAATAAGGTACAAATCGATGCTTATAGAATATGGGGATTCTCTCCCAAAACTGGGGCGCAATCCGCCCACCCATCCACAAATCTTATATGACTGGACTACTGAAGGCCATGACACCAACTACCTGACAAAGGAGTTGATTTCAGGCATGAACTCCCGCTTGTTAATGGCCAAACAGCATTTGGTAACCTGGCAGATCCTAAATCAGGCATTCAAATTGGGCAAGCACAGCGGGCTGGACTACCAGCACAAAGAATGTCCCATATGTGCTGAACTGGAAGCAGACATAGCACACCATTACTATGAATGCTTATGTAAAAAAATACTGGTCCACGATGTGCTACATCCTATCAGACGAATATTCACCACCAGGAATATATCCATTGCAGTACCTTTTCTTTACAAAAACCCTGAGAATGGCTCCAATCCAACTAAGAGCCTTCATTTGCCATTATTATGTATGGGTAATCTTCTGTGCGCTCGTTGCCAAGGTTTTGAGCAACAAGCGCCCCCACCACAGAGGTTTGGTATTGAAGACCATTTGGATTATTTCCAATCAGCTCCATAAGATCTCAAAATTTTTGCGCCTAATCCCCAGGTGTTATAAATCCACACGTTTGGCTTTCCCCACCGGATTGATCATTGCATGTGATGAGGCAACTAATCAACTGAGAATTGAATGGCCTGTAAGCCTGCCAAAGCTAGAACCATGGCTAGCAATGGTGATCATCAATCAGCAATAGTCGGAGGTGCTAGAACTCTAGTGTCTTGAACCCCTGGTCTTTTTACCCTTGGATGAATTGCTTGTATTCCGCCCTCCCCTCTTACTTTCCCTTAAATTTTTATTTCTAATTTAGTATAAAGTTTTAAAAAAAATGAAGGGTGGTTAGCCTGGCAGGTAAAACTGCTTCCACTTTAGTGCAGGCTTTGAGTATAAAACCTGTACTGGCTAGAAAATTCTTGGTGTGGTATATTTGTCCCAAGGTCAACCCACCTCATATATGTTTTTAATAATACTCTGAAAAATCTGTAGGGACTTCTTCCCTCTTTGGTAGAACTTAACCTCACTTGGTTCAGAGTTTCTTTCTGTCACTACTTGTCATGCAGAGTCCAGTGGAGATTATATTAATAAATAGATATAGAATCTTCTTGTCCTTTCAACTCTAATCACAAGAGCAAACAATTTAAATTAGAAAACTTTATTAGTAGATATTTTATTGTAACTTGATCTGCTTTTTAGAAAAACCTAAGGATGTTTACAAGGAATTTGATGCCCAGCTCTTTGGTTGGCACCCCTATTGGATACATCAGTTATTGCTAACAAATTAACCCTCCAAGGTACTTGAAATAATAATCATCTTCATCTGTTTTAAATGTGTTCTCTTACTGACTCTCACATAATTCTTCTAAGTTGAAACAAAGGATTTTGTCAGACAATTACAAGTCCTATGCATCAAAAAGAGTGGTTTGGAGGTAAATGATGAAAAAATTGGCCAAAAGTCCCTGGTCAATTCCTGGTGGAATTTCTTAGATTGGGGTAACACTTCTATAAATAACCAGGCAAACAAAATGAGTTTAGGCGATCATATTGCACAAAATCATCAGCTGAATCTGGGGAGTACATCAGAGACTCCTCTCAAGGCCACTTCTGATTTGATACAACCTACACCATGGAGACTGGCCCCTTTTATAGGTTTGAGGGGTCCAACAAGGTGCAAAAATTTCAACCTACTGATTGAGTAAAATATCAAAACTTTACCACACAAATTTATCATACCTGCTTTCCATTGGCCATCCTGTCAAAGTAAAGTGGGTCTCCCAAGCTTGTATAGGTCAAATCTCAATATTCCCTAATTTAAACTTTATTAAGCAATATGAACTTCAAGCCTCAAAATCTTAAATACCAAGTATTAACTTATTAAGAGTTCTTTTATCTACCCCACCAATATCACTAATAAAACATATAAAATTAAATGCCTGCTTTCTCAGTATTTTAATTATCCTATTTCTATTCCTCTGGTGGTACTAAAATCCCCCATTTTTATAATAGCAGTTAAGAGTTATTATACTCCCATTTCTGCTTATTGTTAGATCCTGTGCAAATTAGCACCAGCAAGTGTTAACCCCCACCAGGATTATGACAAGTGGTGCTCACTACAGGGACCGTGCACACCACAATAAAACTTATTAAAAATGGAGCATGGCGGGAAAACTACCCCTTGCAACCTCCCCACTTCATCTGAGTCTAGGATCGGTGCATTAAAACTACAGCCAGCTAGTGCCTGGTCCTGACTTAAAAAGCTCGAGCTGCACCCCTCTCAAGGCCTTTATGGAGCCTCTCCCACTATCCACAAACCCCTTTTCAGGGACAAGCTTATCCCAGGCGAAGGCAGTATTGCATCCTTCCTCTTTGTATAAAAATTTGAGATTAGAGGAGCAATTGACCAGCAAAAATGTAACTATATCCTTTCCTGTTTGAGTCATATGGCTCAAGAGATAATGGTTCCCACTATGGCCAATCTTAGCACCTGGGCGGAGGTGAAACAAGCGCATATTGACAAATTTGATTCCCTATAGAGTTTACAATGGAAAAAAACAGGCCTTTATGTGCCTTAGCCTGCAAGAGGAGGATTGCTCCCTTTTGTTGTTGAGCAATTCTATACTATAGCTCAACCTCTGTTGCTTGCCAAACTGCTATCTCTAGATGATGCCATTGCTGCTATCATGGTTGGCTTAGCATCTCATCCCCATTTAGCAATTCATATCTCTTCAGTCAAGCGCACCTTCTGAATAGTACAGGATATTAAAGATGCTCTTATAGCAGTGGCTGACCTTCTTGAACTTGAACTTATGCTAAAAGCTACAAGGAGAGAATTTACTTTTCCCCTCCAGCCACTTTGATGGCTATCTCCCTCTAAAACCCTGTTTCCGCAGAGCTGCAGCAATGAGATTATCCTTTACCATATGTGGATAGCACAAATATAATAGCTGTGATGGGGCAGTGCACCCTTTGTCTTCAAATCAAAAAGCTCAGTTGGTAAAAGCAGTCGTCCCTTTTCCTTGCCAATTTTTTTCTTCAGAGTAGCCTACCCAAGTGGTTCCAAAGCCTGCTCTTAAGCCTAAACCCCTTTCTCAGGCGCCAATCACCCCTACTAACAATGGGTTAAATGACCAGGTCACAAAAGCTAAACCACTTGTTTCACAAAAGCTCACCACCACTGGTTGACACTAAGCTGGTCTAGTTAAAGAATCCAATTCTACAATGCTTTCTCCCTCGATCTCTCATCCAGCTAACTCTAGTCTTAAACCTGTCTCCATGAGGCAGCACAAACCCCCTACTTTGAAGGTCAAAAATTAAGCCATGACAATTCCAACGCCTCCCACAAAAGTTGATAAGGTTGAGGAACAACCCCAGGACCTATCATCCCATAAGGGAAGTCCTGAACCTACCCCTCTTCCTATGGGCTCCCTAACCTGCATTGATAACCCCTCTGACGACGAGTCTGAAGGGGGTAATGAAGATGTTGGTCATTATGTTTTTAGGAGCCCCAGGTGAAGTGAAGGTACCCAACTGATTGAACCTGGAGAGAGTGGATTGGGCTATGATCCGCCGCCAAACTTATTTCCAGCAAGTGTTGAGGGGTCTTGAGATTATTGACACTGCCAGTGACGCTGACCAGCTCATTGCCACATTTATATGATCTCTCCAGTGTATTCAAACCCTGCAGTCAATTCAAGCAAAAATACTCTGAAACTGAAAAACGACTTGCCTCTATTCTCTATTTGAAGGAGGTCCTTACTCTTCCTTCCAAACTTGAGTGGAACTTCAACTAAAGTGGAAGTCATAATTAATGGAGTGCAGGTTAAAGCTATCCTTGACACTGGGTCCCAGGTGAATGTTGTGTCATCCAAAATTTATGAAAAAAATCAAGCTGGTCCCTGACCTTGACTATGCATAAGAGTTTGGAATGCGGGGCCAAACAACACTTGTGCAATTGGAGTCTACTCTTTTCTGCACATTCTTTTTGGGAAGTTCTCCTTATCAGCTCCAGCGGTGGCCTTGATCAACAATACCTATGATCTACTCATTGGTACCAAGTTCATGCTTGAATATGAAGGGTTATTAACTTGAAGCAGGGCTATCTCTCCTCACTTAACTACGTGATTCCTCTAATTCTAATAAATGATGAGCTTAATAAAAAAGATTATGCTTGCAAAGTTGAGTTCCCTCTTACGCCTTATCTTTACATTACACCACGGCAGGATGTCATACAAAAATGTTGCCTCAATCAGTAGACGCCCTAAAGGGTATCATTTTCTATGCTTCTTAAGAGATAGTAATCAAAGAGGGCAAACAACGGGTAGTTGACACTAAAAATCACCTTAAAAATCCCCACACCTTCTTATTGAACCTAACAGCATTAACAGAGTTAGTACTTTGGAGTCCAGAGTTTTGCCAGGTGTGCTAGGCCCATCTATCAACGACCTATCAACTTCTGCTAGGGAATATCACCTAGAAGGATATGGTTGTAAAAAAGCATCAGGAGATTGGAAGAGGCATGCTGTTTCCCCTTGAGTAAATAAAACAAGTTCACTGTATTGGATCATTGGCGGATATGGGCTTACCCGCTGACAAGTCTTTATGTACCCTACCTACTGTTCATATCTCCTATAAACTAACCACAACTGAGCTGGAAAAAGTCCACACCATGCTTGAGGCTTACAGTGACATTTTCTACATATCTGACACTAACTATGGGCATATGAATAGTTGGACTCATACCATTGTCGTTGGGTGATGCTCAGCCTATCTGCTTCAAACCCTATCGCAAATCCAAAATTTAGGAGTTACAGTTGCAGACGGAACTCAAACAACTGCTGGACTCTGTGCTGCTGGTGCCTTCCCAAAGCCCTTGTTCTTCTCCGCTCCTATTGATAAATAAGAAAAATGGAGGTCATTGGGTAGTGATGGACTACCACAAACTGAACAAACTCATCAAGAAGGACAGCTACCCTATCCCCCGCATTGATAGCTCTGGCCCAACTCTCTGGGTCCAAATTCTTCTCCACCATGTATTTAGCTAGCGGATACTGGAAGATGGACCTGTCTCCACAGGATCAGGAGAATGAGCTCTTATCTGTAGTGAGGGTTTGTTCTAAACAATTCAGGTACCTCAGGGGTTCCATAATGCGCCTACTACTTTTCAGTGGGAAATGGATCACATTATCCAGGACCTTAAGCTGAGCTGTGTGATCGTCTACCTCAATGACATCACAGTCTTCTCCATGACATTAAACAAGCATCTCACACACTAAAGGAGGCATTTCAACACTTTCAGTCATCCAACATAAACTGAAGCCATCTAAATGCACTTTCTTCCAAAAAGAAGAATTTCCTCCGGCAAGCCATCTCAAAAGATGGGATACAATCTCTATAAGATAAAGTCAAAGCAATATATAAGATGCCCGCGCCCAAAACCCTTTGTGACATCCAGGTATTCTTGGGCATGATGGGGTATTACCATCAATTTATCCCAAAATTCGCTAACTCAACAAACCCTTCATCCGCCTCTTGGCTAAAAACATTCCTTTCCACTGGGATGCTGAACAAAAAGCCGCGTTTGAGACCCTGAGGGTGTGCTGCAACAAAGGCCCATCCCTCGTCACCCTGACTATGGAAAGCCCTTCATGTTGTTCAAAGATGCCTCTGACTACGTCGTTAGAGCTATCTTAGCTCAGTTAAGTGAGAATGAGGTTGATCATCCCGTGTCCTACTTCAGAAAAATGCTTTCAAAGGCTGAGCGCAACTACAGCGTCATTGATAAGGAGTGCCTAGATGTCCTGCTCACTGTCAAATACTACCACCCTTTTCTATACGATTCATTCAAAGTAATTCTGACCACGCCTCCTTGAAGTAATTGCTGAATATTAAAGATCCCACTGGCCGTTGGCTCGCTGGGCTCTTAAGCTCCCACACTATGATATGACCATTGATCATTGAGCTAGGACGCGCCATATGCACGTTGATGAGTTGATGCGGTTGCCTGTCCTCATCTTGACAATAGCAAAGAAGAAAGGTTGTATAACCTCTTAATGAATCCTGACGCGTGGGCTGATGAAGATGAACCAGTACAAAAGATATTAGCATGGCACTCCAGCAACACAAATGTGGAGAGCGAGAAAGTTATATATGTAAGTATGAGTAAATTGATTGCCCTATCTCTAGCCGTTAGAGCGAGTACCTGCCATCTTGGAGTCTCACACTATCATGGGGCATGGCAGAGTACGCAAAACCTATGATTTGGTAAAAATGGGAATAATGGGAGGGCATGATGGAATCCATAACTGAAGTCTTGGAGGCCTACCTGAACTGTAAAAACAATCCAGCTTCAAAACACGATATCAGTATCAACCCACAACGCCCCAACAACTTTTCACAACATAAGTTTGGATGTGGTAGGTCCTCTACCTCAGACCACCGGCAGTAATTGTTACACCTTGGTTGGAAATGATCATTTTACTAAATGGGTTAAAGCTGTTTCTCTCCCCTCTCAGACTGCTAAGCCCCTGCCACCTTCCTACATCAATATCTTTACGCAGCATGGTTGCCCCCAGGTCCTCCTTTATGAAAATGGTAAATTTTTACCTCCCAAGTGGTAAAACGCCTCGCCACCACCATGGGAGCACAACAACTCTTCTTGGCCCCCTATAACCCATCCACCACTGGTGCCATATGTTGGAGATACAACTAAGATGACTGGAGTTACTCAAGATTGAGATTCAATATCTCAGTCTAGTGAAGTTGTAAAATCCATGACGGGTAATTCCAATTATCAATTTGACTGAAGAAAGACCCTTCGTAGATATTGACCTCCTATGATGGGTGAGACATACTAATCTGAAGAAGCTCAACAATCCGAGATGACCAAGCAATCTGAAATGACCTATCATTTTGAAGGGGCTAAGCCTTCGCTAAGAAGATTGATTGCATCTAACAAGAGCTCTATTAGGTCTGACCATCACAAATATTTTATAGTAATGAAAATCAGAAAAATTGGTCATCTGTTAGGAAAGATTAGCTCAGGTGAATCATGGAAATCCTCACGAAGAACCACAAAATTTTCCACCATAAATATATCTGAATTTTAATTAATAAAGTATCTCAATTCTTGTCTCACTTAGCCTAATTTTGATCTATTTCATATAGGATTCTGTATTTCAAATTGGAAACTACTATAGAATCAAAACCAATAACTTCGTTGCAATTGTGTCAATCTTTGCTAGAGCCACGAAACTAATAATTCTGAAGCCTTTGTAGCGCCTGTTTATCATAATCTCTCATGAAATTTCAATACTGGTGCTCCCTGCCAGGTCTGCTTCTAAGGCTACCTGGTGAAAACATACTTTCACAACGATGAATATGTCTAGCAAAGAGAGCCCCTCTTTGGAGAAATCTTTGAGTATCACCCAATGGGTACACTCTAACTGGCAAGGTTTGGAGTAATCAAATTCATTATTTCTGGATATCAGAAAACGGTGCGGATGTGGGCTCAGTCGAGAAATTCACCACTTTGGCCAGCTGAAATGGATCAGATCAGTACAACTTGGAGTAATACTTTTGTGTTTCGATTGCCACTTCAGCTGGAATATCCACAATGGAATCATCCAATCTTCGCACCTGTGTGCAGGCCACGCTCTGGCGTGATGTGAAAATTTTTTTTAAAAAAATGTGCGGTGCACTTGTCACCTAATGTGATGCGTTTGGCCCTTTACTGAACACAAATCCGATTTTTGTGTTGCCTTTTAGAAAGCGCGTTGAGGTGGGCGGCTGCCTCCGCCCACTTCAGCCCCCATGCAGAGCTGTATCCTGTAGCTGGGATATTGGACTCCAGGTGTGCCAACTCTGCCAGAGCGCGAAATGACAGCCAATGTGTCCGTGAGCATCTGGAGGAGAGGCGAGAGTGGTGGATGGTATCATCTTTGAAAGTTGCCCATGTGGAAATGGGGTCCATGCAAAACGGTGCAACAAACTCTCTTGCCAAGGGTGCTGATTCCACCCATGTGGAAAATCCTGGCACGCAAGCTTGGAGGGGCGGATTTGCACCAAATGTGGGCCTTAGCAGCTGTGACAGGTAGTTAGGTTATTGAGACCAGTCAATGGTCGGAGAATTCCATTTTGTTGTTTTAAAGTGGGATATGTGGGGTTGGAATTTCGCCAGCATAAGGATAAGGTTGATGCGGGATATGGACCTTAATTGGCTGTTGTGATGTGGGGGCGCGTCATGTTCTCGAGCAGCAGGGCTTGCCATGGCAGCGCATCCATTAACCCAAAGGTGGCCTTTAGAATGCGAAGTTCAATGTGGCCCTGGGGGGCGTGGGAGGAGGAAGGCCACCGATCCATTGGAGTATTTAGCCAGCAGTTCATATCACCGACTACAAAAGGGTCTGGGGGTAGCAGGAGGGATTTGACTGATGAGAAAAATTCCGATGCTCTTGTGCACCATTTGGGGCATAGATGTTGATGATATGTACCACATCAGCCCACGAGAAGGTGACAACAAGGACTCAGCCATTGAGGAAGGTTTCTGATGATGAAAATTTGAAAAATTATTTTTCTAAATTAGCACCCCACAGTGCTCTGACCAATAGGATAAGGATGGGAGGAGCATTGTTTTCCAAGTTTCCTCAGAACCTCGTGGACAGTGGGACTCCTGGATGGCCAGGATAACCACAGGTAAATTTTATTGTAAAACTCAGTTTCCTAGCCTGGGATGGGGAGGCCTTGAGTCTGGCGATATTCAACATCCCTAAAGTGAAGGTTTCCCCATCGCACCTTAGGTGTGAGGGGTGGGCCCCTGGGCCCACCACCCTCTTCAAGGTCCCCATGGGCTTTCATAGCAGCGCGGGTGTTAGCAGCAATGCTATCAGGATTTTTGTTAATTTTTGTGGAAAGAGTTGCATTGGCTTTAGCCTTTGCTTTTTGTTTCCCCAACGTCGGATGAATTTTTTTGCGGTGCAGATGAGTTTGGTGCACCATTGAGTGGGTCAAAAAAAATTTCAGTTGGGCTGGGCCCCAAGTCAGTTTTGACCGGAGCTTGGGTGCAACGATTGGGTGAGATTGAGTCCCCATCAGATCCTCGGATTGAGTGGCCTAATCAGCATGGGCTTCCCAATCTGATTGGTTGATGGATTCCTGAGTTGCTTCTGCCACAAAGGTTTCAATGTCCTCCTGGCGTTGGGAGTGTGGGATAGCGGTGGTGGCTTTGGCCACTTCCTTGGCTGCGGCCCTGTGGGCCTGCTTGGCCTTCTTCCGCTCTTGTGGGGAGATAGGCTTTACCAGTAGGTAGCAGCCTTGTGCTCCCCACAGGAAAGCCTCTTTGGTGCTTGCAGTTGGTTCATAGTGCGCCTCTCCGCGGCCATGGCTGCTGAGGGGTGCTCTTGGAATGTGATGCTCTCTTTGATGGGGCATGCATGTGCCTTATGGCTGAATGTGTCACAGTGGATGCAGATGGGGGGTGCGCTGTCCACGGTCACCCAGAAAGGGTGGGTGGTATGACCTGCAATATCAATAAAAATGGAGTGTGGGATCTGGGTTAGGTCCTTCGCAATCTCCTTAGTTGGGGTCAGAACTGCAATGGCTTTGCTGGTGAACAGGTGTGGCATCAGCGTGAAGCATTGCATTTTGAAAGATTGTATTTCGCCATATATGGTGAGACCATCTTTCAGGTGTTGTTCCAAAATGTCACGTTTTACCATAGTAGGCAAAAAGTCAAACGTGAGGAAAATTTGGTTTGATTTTCGTCTATCTGGTGCATTTGGTTTCGATGACCCATTGACCTTCAGGGAGGTTGACCACTATGCGCACCGCAGCAGCCTCATCTGCTGCCTCTTTGTTTTTGAAACCTAGGTCCAGCCAACCGTGTGACATGGAGTGAGGTGCGACATACACCGCGGTTGGAAAAAAGGTGTGCACATCTTCACAAAATTTTTCCCATGAGGCCATTTTTTGGTTGTCCAGAAACACGCGGACTCCATATTACACGACAAAAGTGGCTGGGAGTGTGGCGTGTTGATGTACTGGTTGCATCGTGCTTGCCATGTGAGGATTTTTGGGGAAATGGTGACCACCAGTTTTTTAAAATTTTTTGTCTATTCCGCCAGTTTCTCTGGGGCGTTTTCAAATGTTTGAGGCTGCGGGCCTTCCACCTGCTCCTCTTACCTTACTTGCCCAACTGCTCCCAGACATGGGCGCAGACTAATCTCCTCTTGAGATTATCAAACTAGATTCAGACTTGAATTGAATAGGTTGCAAAAGTGATTGCAACGAGAAAGAAAAGTATATAACCTTTTGATTCTTCTACATATTGTTATATGGTATCCACTCCTGATGAGCTTGATATCCCTGATGAATTATCCAACAAAAGCACTATTTCTGCTTATGCTTCCTCTTTTCTTTTTAATTCCATTCAAACGATTAATCTCTCAGTGTTCTCTACCCCAAACTTTGGCACTGATGTAACCCAGGAGGAAGTCATCGTGCATAAGGTGAAAGTTTTGGCTATCAATGATATGGGATTGCCCATTAATGTAATCTCGTTCAAACTTATGAAGAAAATCAAATTAGCTCCAGACCTAAACTATTTCCAAGGCTACGGAACTGCTGGACCTTCCTACACTAGATATATAGGAGCCTATTCCTCTCTTTCAATGCACTTTAGAAAGTTGGTTGTGTTGGCCCCTGCAGTAGTATTGGATAAAAGATGCTATAATCTGCTCTTAGTAACTAAGTTTCTCACCAATTTGATGTGATAATCAGTCTTAAAGACAAATACCTTTCTTTAATTAGGTACCTGGTACCTTTAATCTTACATAATGCTCCCAATACCAAAGACAAACTCAAACGATGTTTTTGCTTACTGAAATACCCCAATTCTATCTCCAGTCTCAAATACTGAATCCTGGGTCCAAGGACTATACCTCCACCTCTGTCAGCTTGTGCCTCTGAGGGAATGTCTTTTATATTCTAACTCTTTGATTATCATTCCCCCAAAAGCTCAAGTCATAATTAATATGGGAGTAAAAGTATTTATACCCCTGTATCATGTATTAGACTTCAGTAATCAAAATCCCTCTCATTTGTAGACTTTACCTTGCCATGGTATCCTTGATCCTGCCTACGTTGGAGCTGTTTTTGTTCAATTAGCTAATCTCACCTCTCAACCTATGCGATTGAATTGGAATAATCCCATCACTTATATGCGGCCTACTCCAGTGAGTGACATATTATCTGTCTTGGGATGTGGAAATTACCGTGAATTTGGGCTAAAATTCTCCTAACGTTGCTAGAATTGATGCCAAATATGGGATTCACTTACTTCAGAACAACAGCTTGCAGATGAGGCCCTGATTGAAGAATATGCGGATATCTTTGCCCAAGGTCCTGGAGATTTTGCCTAATGAAAGAGGTACGGCATCAGGTGAAAACTGGGGATACTCCCCCTATTCAAGCTCGACCATATCGCAAATCCAAAGTTGAAAAAAAGCTCAGGTCTCAGTGGAACTGAAACAAATCCTCAAGCTGGTCTACTGACGCCTTCCAAGAGTCCATGGGCTTCCCTATTACTCATCCAAAAAAGGATGGGTCACCCCTACAGAGTGCCGAAGGATCCAGTGCACATGATCCACATCAACCTTGCATATAGTGATGGGGTGATCCAGTTTTCTATCATTGACTGAAAAGCAAGACCAGACCCTTCCCCAGCAAATATATGAATAATAAGGGATACCTCTACGAGCTTTAGGGCTCATATCTATTCCTTCCAGATACCAGTTCTGGTAAACACCAAGTTAGAGAAGGAAGTGCCTGCCAGGCTTTATGGGGAGGTCATTGGGCCCTATCATCAAACACAGCTTGAGCCTCATGCAGCTTCAAGGATAATACTCCCAGGGCATGAGAGACATATTTTGTTAGTGAATCTCCATAGT
The DNA here is from genome assembly GCA_022478985.1 of Massospora cicadina. Classification (NCBI taxonomy): domain Eukaryota; kingdom Fungi; phylum Entomophthoromycota; class Entomophthoromycetes; order Entomophthorales; family Entomophthoraceae; genus Massospora; species Massospora cicadina. The sequence continues at coordinate 185,614 of JAKSZP010010512.1, read as the reverse complement.
GAACTAATGCAAATTCACCGATTCCAAATAGTGGCATATTTAAACTTGACTCCAATCAAGGGGTTCTTCTGGTTCATGATTTCAGTTTGTTAGAATAATTTGGCCTAACAGTCGAGGCGCCAGCCAGCATAACGACAGTGGTACTGCTGAATAGCTTAATAGGGCTATCAAAAGAACAAAAAGACCAAGTGATAGCTTTATTCCAGAAGTATAAGGAGATTTTCGCTGTTAATGACCACAATTTAGGGTTTGCTCAGGGGTGGTCCATCAATTGGACACGGGCGATCATCCCCCATAAGGTCTCAGCCAATCCATCAATTGAGGGCAGTGGAAGACATTGTCACTGAAGAAAATGATAAATTGCTGGAGCAAGGGGATGCTCAAACTATCCAAGAGTCCATGGGCTTTGCCTGTCCTGATTGTAAAAAAGGAGGATGGCACCAACCGCATGGTAATAGACTACTGGAAGCTAGATAGTATCAAAAAAAGGACCCATACCCATACTGCAGATTGATGATGCTTCAGATTAGGGGAGCTCATTACTTTTCAGCAATGTACTTGATATTGGGTTACTGGCAAATTGAGTTGCCCACGGAGGAACATGAAATGCGCCATAATTACATCCAAAGGCCTTTTTCCAACTTACCCGTATGTTCCAAGGGCTGCAACTCTGTTACATTCCAACGAGCATGGACACTACCCTCAGCGACCTGAAGCTTTCATATGTCCTTGTATACCTCGACAACATCAATGTTTTCTCTCAAAACATTTTTGAGCATCTTGATCATCTAGAAGCAGTATTCCGCCAGCTCGCTGGGGCAAGCATCAAAACTAAGCCTTGAAAATGTGACTTCTATAAAGATCAGTTGGAATACAGGGGGTTTGTGGTAGACTCCACAGGGCTAAAACCACAGCCATCCTAGGTGGAGGCCATCTGAAAATGACTACACCTAATAGTAAACGTGTTATACATTATTTTTGGAATTGTCAGTTATTATCAATGCTTCATCCCCAACTTCAGCTGTATTGGGGGTCCTTTGTTTGAGTTGTTAATGAAGGATGCTGCATTTGAATGGATGTAACGTTGTCAATACGCCTTTGATACACTTTGGGATGGCGCTGACCAGTGTGCCGGTGCTACGCTATCCAAACTTGATAAAGAGTTTACTGTTCAGATGGATGCTTCCCTTTCTGCTGTTGGGGCGGTACTTTCGCAGAAAGATGACGAGGGAGAGGATCATCAAGGTTGCATACTGCAGTCAAAATCTGAACTGCCATGAGTGTAATTATACCATGACTTAGCTGGTTTTTAGTGGTGATCTACGCATATAAGCAATTTAGAGCTATCGCATGGGGTAAAGTTAAGTCATAACAGATCACAATGTTGTTACGTTGGTTGCAGAACCTCAAAGAGCCTGAAGGGCGTCTAGCTCAATTGGCTTTTAAGCTTCAGGCTATGACTTCAAGATCCTTCACCACCCAGTAGTTAAGCATCATAAGGATGACTGTTTAAATTAATTTCTGACCTTTGCCGTGATGGCGGATCTCAGCAATGTTAAGTAAAAGAAGATGCTCAGCGTAAAATATGATGATAAATCACCAATTGTTCAAAGTGTTAAACAAGATGCAAGTGAGTACCTTCCAATGGAACTGAAAATGTACAAGCAGATCAGTGATTCTACAGTGAATTTTATGCAACCCTCAGAACAGCTTGGGGATTATTATAAGCGCCCACAAGGCAGTTGGACATGGTGGCGTGCGCAAGACAATGGAGTTTTTACGCCTTAAAAATTTATTGAAAAAGCATAAACTTTGACATGCTCAAAACCATTTCCTGTTACCACCAGTGCCAAGTGGAAAAGCCATTCAGCCAGAAGACCTCATACCGATTAGTGAAACCACATTTATTTGCCATACTGTTTTCCTTGATGTTGTTGAGCCTCAGCCTACAGGAGCCAACTGTTATAAGTACATTCTGGTGGCTATCAACCACTTGACCAGGTGGGTTGATGCATGGGTGATACAGGATCTGAGGCGGTCACTTTGGCCAAGTTCATAGTGATTGTATTATCCAGCGACATGTCTGCCCTCAATTCATTCTTACCAATAATGGGATCAACTTCACCTCGCACATCTTCCCCAGATTGAACAATCTCATGGGCATCTTTGGGGCTCTGATGACTCCATATCACCCCGAGTCCAACGGAATGGTTGAATGGGATAATGGGACGCTGGTGAACAACCTTTAGGAAGCTGGTAACCGATAGACCCTCTTATTGTAGTTCCATCCTGTTTAATGCCGTCTTTGCTTACAATATCAGCTACCATTCTGATCTGAGGAAGAGCCCCTTCAACTGTTATATGAACAGCACCCCGAACTTCTGACATTGCTTTATTCTTGTGTAGAAGATACCAGCGGAATGGATCCCCTCCATTACTTGACGAATTTAACCAACACATTGATCAAGTTGCAAATGGAAGCTTACTCATTTAGCTTGGCCAAGAAGATTATGAAATTGGGCTGCCAATCAGGTACAACACAGTAGGATGACCCAATTCCAAGAAGGTAAGATAATTTTGTTCTATGACCAGCATGGGTTTGGGCGGAAACACAAGCTTGCCTACATCTGGGTTGGTCATTTTAAAATAATCAAAAAACCAGTGTCAATGCATATATCATTAAAGACCCAGCAAGTGGTCAAATCATTAATTGCATACATGCGAAGTTTCTCTGAGCATATATACAATATGAGGCTTATTGTTTAGTCAAAGGGGAAGGTAATGTTAAGATTCTGATATGACTGGACAATAAGCTCTGAAGAGTTATGATGGAATGGTGAGAATCAGCTGACTAGGATAATATTTATAGATATTTAAGCACCTTAAGATAATGTAATATTAGGTTATAATGGGTTGTTATTGGATCGCCTCCAAATAAGACAATAAAGTGATGTTGACATCTGACAAATATAAATTAGATCACCTTGAATTAGGGCGATAGAGAGTTGAAGAATACCAGCTAAACCAATGAGAATCCGCGGAATAGAATAGCCTAAGCTATGAGAATGGTATCATCTGAAGTTAATGATATATAAGTGAAATGGCAATTGAAAAAAGGAGGTTGTTAATAGAAGAGAAAGATCAGACATCAAGGAGTCGCTGTATTTATTAAAAATAAATAAAAGTGTTGTCAGGGCAATTGCTCCTATTTTCTTAGATTTCAGTGTGTTTGGAGGACCAATGATCCTCAATATCATATGTTTGTTGTTCAAGTGGGTTCAACCTGTGCAACCCTTATAGCGGATCCTAATGGTACCGCCCAGTATTATAACAATTGGCATTCTGGGCTTTCCACTGGGTCGTTACACATCAGATTGGAAGCACATTTTTTTCAGCCGGTTCCATGGCAGATTCATATTCTTGTCCACTAGGGGATTCATCCCTCTAGTGTATATTAGTTATTGACTATAAGCAATAACTATTGTTTGGAGTACTTATCCTGGAAGCTTGTTAAGTAATTCTCCAGGGTTAATCTATCATATTGATACGTCAGATTGCTTATCCTCATCAGGGTGATCCCCTGACAATAAACAAGTGCTTAGGTTGTCAATTTTTCTACTGATAACTTAATAGGCTTGTAGGTGTCGTCAGGTTTAGCTACCATTCAACTTAGGGGTTTATGAGTTGCTGGCGAGTTATGCTACCTCTAATTAAAAAAAATTTTGAGTTAACTTTTTAGGATCACAATCTGCTGTTTATGGGTAAGAGTCCCCTTACCTAAGAAGGTTGTTACCTAATAAGGGTAAATTGATGAGAGTTGAGAAAAGGCGTTAGGACACACTTTTTGTATCAACTCAGAAGAGTCTCATTGAGAGTCATCAAGAGAACCCAATTAAAACAGTTGAAAGTTATTGTTTTAATGACCCTGGAGGGTTAATTCATCAGTAACTGCTTCTGTATCCAATAGTAGCACCAACTAAAGAGTTGGTCAAATAATTCCCCTTAAAATCCTAATGTTTTTAATAATGCAATCAATATCAGATAAAATACATATCAATAAAAAATTTCTAATTTAGACTATTTGCTTTTGTGATTATAGTTGGAAGGAAAATAAGATCATTTATCAATATATTGCTGTGATCTCCGCAGACTCTGTGTGATGAGAAGTGATGGGAAGAACATCTAAACTTGTGAGGTTAAGTTCTACCAAAGAGGGAAGAAGTCCCTACAGATTTTTCCAGCATACCATTCAAGATTAGGACAAGCACCAGTTTGGAGTTAGACCTAACAACCATCTTGGCTAAGGTAAGCTCAACTAAAGTAGTAGTCTTCATACTACTACTGCCCCATATAATTTATTATCAGCAAGTCAAACAACTCAGATACTAAGAACCTGTGCAATTGAACCTGGGAGCTTAATTAAGTTATTATCTGGAAAGAGTAAACGGATAATGAAGATTTAACATTTTGGTGCTTAATTGAGTCAAAAATAGATCCCAATTTTACTAATTATTACTCACTACAGGGTGTAGTCGAGTTTAAATGAATTAGACAATAAAATCATATCAAACATGTCTTATAAGAATGAACTACGCAAGCTTTGGAATAAAAACTAGAGACTGTCAACAATAACGCGCTTAACTTGGCGTCACAGGCCGATTTCTTTGCTCTGTAAGAATGGTTGAATAAGGATGAGGAGATGGTCAAACAAGTTGGGAAAACTTAACAATGACCTTTGTGGAAAAGACATTTCCTTGAAGCGCAAGAAGGGTGAATTAATCAAATAGATGTTGTCTCAGAAGGCCAAGCAAAAAGCGGATTGATAGCGCATATGCTGGATTACTGAAGAGATAGTATTACATTTGAAGTGTATAGAAGAGCTGTAGAACCATAAATTCAATTATGCACAAATGTAGGCATAAACTTCTGAAAGTGTCAATTTTTAGTGGGTCAAGAGCAGCTGGATGTTTATTAGACCAGAATCAAGAAGATGTGCTCTAATTATTTGAGAAAAGTTAAGAGAAATTCGTCTAAGATGACTACAACTTGGGATGTGTGAAGAACATAATCCATAAAGTTGACACTGGGAAAATTTTCAATAAGGATGGTACCTGTACGAGGATCTAGAGCTGAAGAAGCTGTGGTCATCAAAGAAATCAGCAAGCTAGCTGAGCATGGGCTTCTCATTACGTCGTTGAGTCCATGAGCAAGTCTGATCCTCATTGTGAAAAAGAGGATGGATCAAATAAAGTAGTAATTGATTATTGATGCTTGAACATAATCATTAAAAGGATTCTTATCCACTGCTAAGGATTGACGACGTGCTCAAACGCATAGGAAATGCCAAATACTTTTTAGCAATGGACTTAATTTCAGGATATTGGAAAATCAAATCGCAAAAGGATGATCAGTAAAAATGTGTGATAATTAGCGCACAGGGACTTTATCAGCTATCCTGAATGCACCAGTAATTGTGTAACGCGCCAGCTACAATCCAGAGATCAATGGACTCTATTCTTAATGATTTGAAGCTATCCTGTTTTTAATGTATCTGGATGATATAAATGTATTCAGAAGGACATTAACAGACCATTTGGAGCACTTAGAAGAAGTGTTAAAGTGCCTGGTGACTGCAAACTTAAAAATCAAGCTAAGTACATGTCACTTCTTCACGAATGATCTCAAGTACTTGGGGTTTGTTTTAAACTCCAGTGGGCTGCAACATCAGCATCAGAATTTTAAGACAATTGAACGTATGTCGCCCTAAAAAGCGTCCAGGGTATTCAAGTATTTTTTAGGATGGTCAGCTACTATTGCTTATTTTTTTAGTACTAGATAATCCCAAACTACTATTGCTTATTCATATATGATTTTGTAAAATTTAATGCCATTATTTCAATTATTAAAGGACCTGAAAAAAGGATTCTTGTAGAATGATAAGGCTCAGAATTTTTTGCTGAATTGCATCGATACTTAATAAACAGTCCTATCTTAAAGTACCCAAATTTTAATTAAGAATTAATCAGACAAACTGATGCTTTATTGATGGCGATTGGAGCCATTTTGAGTCAAGTGGATGAAGGTGAGGAAGAACATCTGGTGGCCTATGTGAGTCAAACATTATTACCATTGTAAGGGATTATACTATGACAGAGTTTAGATGCCTTGCAGTGATCTATGCATGCAAGCAATTCTGAGTGTATATCCATGGAATACACTTTAAAGTGGTGACGGACCACTCATCTTTACGTTGTCTCCATAATCTGAAGGAACCAGAGGGGCGACTGACTCAATGGGCTTTAAAATTACAAACCTATGTTTTTGAGATACTAACCAGGCCATAGCAGCGCATCAAAATGCTGAAGGATTATCAGGATTGCATGCTGTATAAGCTTTTTATAATCAAGTGGACGTATTATTCTAAATAATGATCAAAGTCAATGTTAGGGATGAACCTCAGGAAGTTAAGATGCACTAAAGAAAGCTATGGATAACACCAAAATGAAAAATGGGTAATTAATCAAAGCGATTGATGGAGAACAGTTTTATTCTAAAGCCATCAGAACGTGTGGAAAAAACCCAAGATGCACACACAAGTCATTGTCCATATTGGCCAAGAAAAACCCTTGGATCATATTTGCCATTACTACTTGGGATTAATCGACTATGGTTCACTAATTATCTGGCCTGTTGTGTTGAATGCCAATTTCAAACCCCAATAAGAATATAACAGGATACAGGCTAGTATGCCTGATTCACGCGTCATACTGTGTTAATAGATGTAATGGGACCTCTGAGTACTAGTACAGGAGGCGCGAAACATATCATTATGGCAATAGATCATCTAACTAGATGGGCCAAAACCAAAACCTTGAGCAAAGTGGTTACTGATAGTATAGAAAAGTTCATTTTGGACCTTTTGGTATACCAGAATGGATGCCCTCAAGTTATCTTGAGTGACAAAGGAACCAATTTTACCTCATATGTAATCCTGAGGCTAAACAAAATAACGAGGATCAGAGGAGTGGTTTCAGTTCCATATCAGCCAGAAACAAATGAAATGGTGGATTGAGTAAATGGACAGAGGCTGTAACTCTAAATAGTTGGTCGTTAGGAAAACTTCCACTTTAATTTATCTTTAATCAGTTACCTATGCCCAAGATATAATTTATTATACAGCAACAAGAAAGATGCAATCCAAATTACTTTATGGATGAAGGGCAGCTTTACTGATGATTTTTTATTCTGTCATAGAGCCAGCAGCGAGGATGAGTACCAATCAATACCTGAACTGACTGGCCAGTATTATGATTAAACTACAGTTTCAGGAATTTTGATACCAACTTAAAGAAAAGGATTAAAGTTAAGCTGATTGACAACAAGAACTTACGAGCAATACAGTAGTAAATGTAGGAGATAGGGTGTCCTATTGTGGCACTCATGGTTTGGATGAAGAAATAATCTTGATGCTTTGTGGTCAGGTTTTTCAAGTTAATGCCAAGTTGGTGACTGATGCCAACGCAATTAAGAACATCTCAGATGATCATAAAGTGAAAAAGGTCTATATAAAAATCTTAACTATTGGATCTAGGAGAGGAATAAGTGCAATGTTCCCAAATGACTACTGAACCAAGTAAAAGTATTTAATTCCTGAAGTTGGTCAAGTCCCAGGAGGGGATCTCTGGAATAAAAGTGATTAAGTCTTAAAAACAGACCTCTGAACCACAATAACTGGTTAAGTTCAAAACCAAACTGCTGAACCAAAATAGGGAAACAAAAGTTGGACCTCTGAACCTATATATATGTTAAGTACCATTGCAATAAAGAGTAAAAAATAACATATGGAAAGTATAAAAAATAATATAAGATAAAAATATAAATAAAAATATATAAAAATATTAAAATGGTAAAAATATTAAATTTTTGATTTTTATTTGTCATTAAAAAGCATCTGGTGATGTCCCTTTATGTTGTTGTTAAGACTAACTTGAGTCAAAAACTGAGTTCACTGTTATTAGTCCTGAGGCACTGAAGAGGTAAACAGTTAGGTAGAAACAGGCAGGTGGAAACTTGATTCACAAGGAGTAGTCCCTAGGAAAAAAAATCCTCTCTGATTGAGGATGGGGGAGCTCAGCCTGGGGAAATACATGGAACAAGGAATCAGAGAAGTCACCCAAGAAGGTCCTTAAATGATGGGTGTCATATAACCCTGACCTGGGAGAAACAGGCTCTCCAGGCCTTTTACAGTAAAAAACACCCAAAATTAGGCTGGGCATGGCATGTGGCCATGGGAATCACGCTCTACATAGATGGCGCAAGGAGGACATGGATTAGGAATGTGCCAAGAGAAAAAAGACTAACCAGAGATGCTTTGAGAAAGACAAAAAATGATAAAAAGAACTCTAAATCTAAATCATGCTGACGGGCTCAGTCATAATCAAGGCAGTGTATACCCCCAAAAATCTTCATTGCTGAGTGATCTGGTCAAAAGGGGATGCGTTAGGATTACAATATATCTGCATTACCTAGTTTAATCAATTAAGATTTATATGCTTGTCTACTAGGGGATTCATACCACTAGTAGATATTAGGTATCAATAATGGCATGGAACCTCCTGACTAAAGTAAGACTGAGCTTCCGATCTGGGTGTGTAACAACCCAGTGGAAAGTCCAGAATGCCAGTGGCATAGCTGTTATCATTACTTGTAGGAAAGATGCCCTATGCTTCTTGTGAGGGAAATAAAAGTTTAAAAACATTTTAAAGGCCCCATAGCAAACCAAATGGATGCAACTGGGGGCAACCGTGGGTCTTGCAGGGGCATTTCCTAATGGTGGAGAGGCAAGGAGGATGAACAATCCTTTGAGTTTTCAGTTGGTGAACTTTGGGCTCTTTTTTCAAAACTGTTGGATTTTTGGCTTGGAAAGGCTCGCTGGTGCTTTTTGCCTCAAATCTAACAATATAATTGAGGAGCTTTACCCACCAATCATAGGGAAAAACTAAAACTAATAAATACTAAAGAGATTTAGATTTATAGAATTATATTTAGGCGCTGCGTGGGAGTAAAAGAAGAAATACACTTAATAGAGTCTATAGTAATATATAAGCCTTTGAGGCTTGAATTTTGGATAGCTTAGTAACATCTGAAATAGGTAATATGAGCCATCAACCTATCAGATTGAATTCACCTCATTTGGGCGGAATGGCACATTAAGGTTTGGAACAGGAAGGACTAGTCCATTAGGTATTGCTTTTATAAAGTTGACCCAATCATTGGGCTGGAAAATTTTTACACTTGGTTAGACCCTTCTGACCCTATAAAAGGGACCAGTTTCCGCGGTGTAACTTTTACTAAATTAGATGAGACTGGGGGAGGAGCATCTATGAATTTCAAAATTTATCTGACAGTTTGGTGCAATCCTACCACCTAAACTTGATTTGTTGGCCCTATCATTATTAAAAGTTTTACCCCAATTGGGATGGTTCCACCAAATAAGCCAGGGTCTTTTGGCCAATATACATATTTTTCTTTAAAACCATTCTTATCAATATATTGTACTTGTAATTTTCTGACATTACCCATTTTAAAAGTGGTAGGGAGAGAATAAAGGCGTGAAAACAGGCCATGGATTGGGTTGATGGTAACTCCTGAAGCGAAGGATTTGCTAGAGTACTCATCCCCTCGCTTGTATGTGACTGATAATGGTCCTTCCCAGATAGAACTGAGAATCCAATTCTAGAAGTGATGCTGTTGTGATAATACAATAACACGTCAGCTACTTGGAAGGAAGGAGTAGGACATGGAGCTCATTAACTGCTTTTGCCTTCTTTTGTGACTGACTTGACCAAGTTAGTCATAGCTTCCACTTGTAGTTGGATGATGTGTTGGGCCAACTTTTTCATGGCTTTCTGAGTCAGTTCTGTCAGTAAAGCTATCTTTTGCTATTAGAGCTGGTACCCCAGGTTCTCAGCCATACAACACACGGAAAGGGGAAATATTTAAGATGCGATGGTAACTAATTCAGTAGGCTACGAAGGCACTGGGTAAGTGAAGATCCCAGTGGAGAGGGTCTGAAATGGCCATTTTGCGGAGTATTGAGACCAGGGTACCATTACTCTTTCAACAGCACCATTTGTGGGATGGGCTGTAAGGGACTGAGAAGAGTTGTTGTGCTCCCATGGAGGTGGCAAGGATCTTCACCACTCAGTAGGAAAATTTTTTCCATTATCACATAGGAGGACCTGAGGGGCACCCATGCCGAGTGAAGATGTATTGATGTAATAAGGTGGCCATGGCTTTAGCCGTCTGAGTGGGGGAGAGCTATAACTTCAACCCATTTGGTGAAATAATAAATACCAACTAAGATATAGCGATTGCCACCAGTAGTCTGAGGTAGAGGACCTACCACATCCAAGATTATAATGTGGATAGGTTGTTGAGGCGTCAATTAATACTGATATTGGGCCTATGAAGCTGATTTGCTTTTTACAGGTCAGGCATGCATCCAAGACTTCGGTTATGGTTTCTAAGATGCCTTTAGTAGTACCTCTCTTTCACCCACTCATATGTTTTGCGTGCTCCGCCATGACTATAATAGTATGAGGCTCCAAGATGGCAGGAACTCACTCTAATGGCCAGAGATAGGGCAACAAATTTTACTCCTACTTTCTTGTATAGCTTCCCATTTTCCACCTTGGTGTTGTGGGAGTGTCAAACTAGTTTTGTACTGATTTGTCTACATCAGCCCATGAATTTGGAGTCATGAGGAGATCATGTGGCCTCTCAGCTTCAAAATTTTAAGTGAAGAACGTGCAGCCGCATCAACCTATCTACATTCATGTGGTGCGTTCCTGACTAGTTCTCAGTAGTCATATCATAGTTCTGGAGCTTAAGAGCCCAGTGAGCCAACCGCCCAGTGGGATCTTTCATATTCAGCAACCACTTCAAGGAAGCGTTGTCAGAAATTACTTTGAATGATGTCCCATATAGGAATGGGCGGTAGTGTTAGACAGCGAGCAGGACATCCAAGCACTTCTTCTCCATGACGCTGTAGCTAAGCTCAGCTTTTGAAGCATTTTTGATAAAGTAAGACACAGGATGATCGACCCCATTCTCATCTAATTGAGCCAATATAGCTCCAACAGCGTAGTCAGAAGCATCTGTGAACAGCATGAAAAGTTTGCTTTAGTCAGGGTGGTGAGTATCGGCCTTTTTGCAATAGCTCTGTCATAGTCTCAAATGCGGCCTTTTGTATAGCACCCAAATGGAAGAGAGTTTTATTAGCCAGGAGGTGGACAAGGGGCTCACTGAGCTGGGCAAATTTTGGGATAAATTGATGGTGTGCTCATCATGACTAAGAATACTTGGATGTTGTGAAGGGTTTTAAGTTCAGGCATCTTGGATATTTCTTTAACTTTATCTTGTAGTGGTTGTATTCATCTTGTGAGATAGATTGTCCAAGGAAATCCAGCTTTCTCTGGAAGAATGTGCAATTAGAGGGCTTTAGTTTGGCATTAGATGCCCGCAAGCGTTAAAGCACCTCCTTTAGTTGTGTGAGGTGTTAATTGAAAGTATTGGAGAAAACTGTGATGTCATCAAGATAGACAATCACACAACTCAGTTTGAGATCCTGGAGAATGTGATCCATTGCTCATTGGAAAGTGGCGGGCGCATTACACAACCCTTGCGGCAGTTGGGTAGGTTGGAAGAGACCCCTACTGCAGTCAAGAGCACATTTCTCCAGGTCTTGTGGAGAAAGGTCCATTTGCCAATAACTGCTAGTCAGTTCCATGGCTGAAAAGAACTTGGACCCAGAGGAGTTGGGAGAGAATCATCAATGCGAGGGATAGAGTAACTATCCTTATTGGTAAGATTGTTTAATTTGTGGTAGTCCACCATTAATGGATGACATCCATTTTTCTTCTTATTAATAAGAGCAGGGATGACCGAGGGCTTTGTGGCGGTACCAGAAATCCAGCATCCAGAAGCTCTTTGAGCCTGTCCACATCTGTAGCTCCTCAACTTTGATTTATAGTAGGGTTTAGAACCAATGAGTTTAGCATCCCCATCTTTAGTATGCGTCCACCCCTTCATGTGCCCATAGTCATTGTCAGATTTTATAAAATGTCGCTGTAGGCTTCGAGTAGGTTATGACTTTATTCAGCTCAGCTGGGGGTTAGTTCATTGGAGATATAAACAGTAGGCAATGTACCCAATGATTGGTGGCGGGTAAACCTATATCAGCCATAGACCCAACACAGTGGATTTTCTTGATGTCATCAGTGGGTATCAGAAGGCCTCTTTGATCTACTGATGCTTTTTAAAACCATATCCTTCTTGGTGAGATTCCCTAGCAGAAGGTTAATAGGCCGATAATAGGCGGGGTCTAACACTCCTGGCAAAACTCTAGCTATAAATGATTAACTCCATCAATGCTAATGAGGTGCAGTAGGCAGTTGTGGAATTTACATGGTAATCACGTGTCAAACTACGCTTTTTTCCCCAGCCTTAATGACCACCTCTTCAGAACATATAAAGGGATACCTTTTAGGCGTCCACTGATGGAGACAACATTTTGTATGCCTGCCTGACATGCTGCAATTCAGGGATAAAGCGTAGGAGGGATACTCTACTGTGCAAAAATAATCCTTTTTATTTGAGCTCATCATTAAACAGAATCAGAGGGACCTCATAGTTAAGCAGGGAGAGATAGCTCTGCTTCACATTAATAACACCTTCATATTTGAGCATGGTTTGGGTTCCAATGAGTAAATCGTAGGTATTATTAATCAAATAAGCAACTAGAGCCAACAAGAGAAGCTTCCAAAACTAATGGGCAGGGAAGAATACGCCCCAATGGTGCAGATGATGATTAGACCTCAGTTCCAAACTCTTGATTGTAGTCAAGCTCATGAGGCAGTTAATTTTCTTAATGATCTTGGTTGACACAACATTCACCTGGGACCCAGTTTCAAGGATAGCTTTAACCTGCACTCCATTAACAACGACCTCCACTTTAGTTAAAGTACCACCTAAGGTAGGGGAAAGAGCGAGGACCTCTTTAAATGGAGAGTAGAGGCATGTCGTTTGGCAGTTTCAGGGTGTTTTAACTTAATTGATTGAAGGTATGAACACACTGGGTAGATCGGAGAAATATGGCAATGAGCTGGTCAGCGTCACTGGCAGTGTCAATAATCTTGAAACCCCTTATCACTTGCCTAAGCTAAGTTTGACGAGGGATTTAGCCCAATTCACTCTCTCCGGGTTCAATTGATCAGGTACCTCCACTTCACCTGGGGCTCCTAAAAACATAATGACCAACATCCTCATCACCCCCTTCAGACTCGTCGTCAGAGGAGTTATCAATGCAGGTTAGGGAGCCCATAGGAATAGGGGTAGGTTCAGGACTTCCCTTATGGGATGATAGGTCCAAGGGTTGCTCCTCCACCTTATTAACTTTTGGGGAAATTCTGGAATTGTCACAGCTTGAGTTTTGACATTTATAGTAGGGGGTTTGTGCTGCATCATGGAGAAAGGTTTCAGACTAAAGTTTGCAGAATGAGAGGTTGAGGGGAATAGCACTGTGGAGGTGGATGCTTTACTTCACTAGCTTTGGGTCGTTCAGTGGCTGTGTGCTTCTGTGAAACAGGCGGTTTAGCCTTTGTTACCTGGTCACATATCTCATTGTTAGTGGGAGCTATTGGGGCCCAAGAAAGTGGTTTAGGCTTTGGAGCTAGCTTTGGGACCACTTGGGAAAGCCGCTCTGAAGAAGAAGATGGGCAAGGCAAAGGGACGGCTGCTTTCACTAACTTAGTGTTTTGAACTGAAGATTAAGTGAGCACTGCCCCATCACAGCCATTACCATCTATCTTTATAAGAAAAGGAAGCACTTTTGATGGTAATTCAGTAGGAGCAGATTTTCAGAGGTTAACAGCCGTTGTAGCTGCTAAATTGGTTGGCGTAGATGCTTAGCTCAAAAATCTTGTGTGGTCAATTTTATAGATATCAGAAATTGCTAATAAATTCTCCTTAGTATCTCGTACAGTTTTGAAAGTGCGCTTTATGGAAAAGAGATGCATCACAAGGAGGGATGAGATGCCAAGCCAACCATGATAGCAGCAATAGCATCATTGAGAGGGAGCATTTTGGCAAGCAACAGAGGCTGTGCTTTATTATAGAAGCGCTAAACAAAAGAGGTGATTGATTCTCCATTTTGCAGGCTAAGGCACATAAAGGCCTGTTTTTGCCTTTGTAAACTCTGTAGGGAGCCAAATTTGTCAATAAGCGCTTGGTAACCTCCGCCCAGGTGCTAAGATTGTCCATAGTGGGAACCATTATCTCTTGAGCCATATGACTCAAGCTGAGAAGGATATTTTTTAGTTTTTGCTGGTTAGTTGCTTCTTCCATCACATAAATTTCACACAAAGAGGAAGTTTGCAATAATGCATTTGACTAGGATAAACTTGTCCCTGAAAGGGGGTTTGTGAACGGTGGGAGAGGCTCCATAAAGACCTTGAGAGGGGTGCAGCTCGAGCTTTTTAAGTTGGGACAAGTCACTATCTGGATTTAGTTTTAATGCATCAATCCTAGACTCAGATGAAGCAGGGAGGTTGCAAGGGATAGTTTCCCCACCAAGTTCCATTTTTAATAAGTTTTATTAAGGTGTACAGGGCCCCCTTGTAGTGAGCACCACTTTTAAAAAATCCTGGTGGGGTTAACACTTGCTGGTGCTAGTTTGCACAGGATTCAACAATAAGCAGAAATGGGATTATAATAACTCTTAACGGCTATTGTAAAAATGGGGAATTTATTACCACCAGAGGAATAGAAATAGGATAAATTTAAATACTGAGAAAGCAGGATTTTAATTTATATGTTTTATTAGTGATATTGGCGGGGTAGAAAAACGAGACCTTCTTAATAAATCAACACTTAGTATTTAAGATGACTAGGCTTAAAGTTCAGATTGCTTAGTAAAGCCCAAAGTAGGGAATATTGAGATTCGACCTATTGGAGCTTGGGAGACTCACTTTACCTTGACAGGACAGTGATGAAGGGCAGTTAATATAATTCTGTGTGGTAAAGTTTTTTTATTTTAATATTTTCAAAGGGGCTGGAAATTTTTTTTTTTTTTTTTTTTTTTTTTTTTTTTTTTTTTTTTTTTTTTTTTTTTTTTTTTTTTTTTTTTTTTTTTTTTTTTTTTTTTTTTTTTTTTTTTTTTTTTTTTTTTTTTTTTTTTTTTTTTTTTTCCTTTTTGGACCCCTCTGACCCTATAAAGGTGCCAGTTTCCACAGTGTAGGTTGTACTAAATCAGTTTTTGCCTGGAGAGGAGCCTTCGATGTTCTCCTCAAATTCAGCAAATGATTTTGTGCAATATGATCGTCCAAACTCATTTTGTTTGCCTGGTTATTAATAGAAGTGTTACCCAATTCAAGGGGTTCCACCAGGAATTGACCAGGGACTTTTGGCAAATTTTTCATCATTTACCTCCAAACCACTCTTTTTGATACATTGGACTTGTAATTTTCTGACATTACCCCCTTCAAGAGTGGTAGGGGGAATAAGGTCACAAGAACTATCCATGCACTTGGTTAATTGTAAAGCAAGAAGCAATGGATTTTAATGGAGTACTCACCCCTCACTTATAGGTGATAATGAAAGGACTTACCTAATGGACCCAGGCTTTTCCTTTCTATGCATCATCCAGTTACATTCTGAGGCGATGAACAATTTAGCAAGAACTGTCACTAAAGAGGACCAAGTGGCCAATGGGCTTTGGTCACCACTCCCTTCCTTCCAAGTGGCAGACTTGGTGCTATACTATCACAACTGAATAATGCATAGAAAGGAAAAGCCTGGGTCCATTAGGTAAGGTCCTTTCATTATCACCTATAAGTGAGGGGGTGAGTACTCCATTAAATCCATTGCTTCTTGCTTTACAATTAACCAAGTGCATGGATAGTTCTTGTGACCTTATTCCCCCTACCACTCTTGAAGGGGGTAATGTCAGAAAATTACAAGTCCAATGTATCAAAAAGAGTGGTTTGGAGGTAAATGATGAAAAATTTGCCAAAAGTCCCTGGTCAATTCCTGGTGGAACCCCTTGAATTGGGGTAACACTTCTATTAATAACCAGGCAAACAAAATGAGTTTGGACGATCATATTGCACAAAATCATTTGCTGAATTTGAGGAGAACATCGAAGGCTCCTCTCCAGGCAAAAACTGATTTAGTACAACCTACACTGTGGAAACTGGCACCTTTTATAGGGTCAGAGGGGGTCCAAAAAGGAGAAAAAAATTTCCAGCCCTTGAAAATATTAAAATAAAAAAACTTTACCACACAGAATTATATTAACTGCCCTTCATCACTGTCCTGTCAAGGTAAAGTGAGTCTCCCAAGCTCCAATAGGTCGAATCTCAATATTCCCTACTTTGGGCTTTACTAAGCAATCTGAACTTTAAGCCTAGTCATCTTAAATACTAAGTGTTGATTTATTAAGAAGGTTCGTTTTTCTACCCCGCCAATATCACTAATAAAACATATAAAATTAAAATCCTGCTTTCTCAGTATTTAAATTTATCCTATTTCTATTCCTCTGGTGGTAATAAATTCCCCATTTTTACAATAGCCGTTAAGAGTTATTATAATCCCATTTCTGCTTATTGTTGAATCCTGTGCAAACTAGCACCATCAAGTGTTAACCCCACCAGGATTTTTAAAAGTGGTGCTCACTACAAGGGGGCCCTGTACACCTTAATAAAACTTATTAAAAATGGAACTTGGTGGGGAAACTATCCCTTGCAACCTCCCTGCTTCATCTGAGTCTAGGATTGATGCATTAAAACTAAATCCAGATAGTGACTTGTCCCAACTTAAAAAGCTCGAGCTGCACCCCTCAAGGTCTTTATGGAGCCTCTCCCACCGTTCACAAACCCCCTTTCAGGGACAAGTTTATCCTAGTCAAATGCATTATTGCAAACTTCCTCTTTGTGTGAAATTTATGTGATGGAAGAAGCAACTAACCAGCAAAAACTAAAAAATATCCTTCTCAGCTTGAGTCATATGGCTCAAGAGATAATGGTTCCCACTATGGACAATCTTAGCACCTGGGCGGAGGTTACCAAGCGCTTATTGACAAATTTGGCTCCCTACAGAGTTTACAAAGGCAAAAACAGGCCTTTATGTGCCTTAGCCTGCAAAATGGAGAATCAATCACCTCTTTTGTTTAGCGCTTCTATAATAAAGCACAGCCTCTGTTGCTTGCCAAAATGCTCCCTCTCAATGATGCTATTGCTGCTATCATGGTTGGCTTGGCATCTCATCCCTCCTTGTGATGCATCTCTTTTCCATAAAGCGCACTTTCAAAACTGTACGAGATACTAAGGAGAATTTATTAGCAATTTCTGATATCTATAAAATTGACCCTACACAAGATTTTTTGAGCTAAGCATCTACGCCAACCAATTTAGCAGCTACAACGGCTGTTAACCTCTGAAAATCTGCTCCTACTGAATTACCATCAAAAGTGCTTCCTTTTCTTATAAAGATAGATGGTAATGGCTGTGATGGGGCAGTGCTCCACTTAATCTTCAGTTCAAAACACTAAGTTAGTGAAAGCAGCCGTCCCTTTGCCTTGCCCATCTTCTTCTTCAGAGCGGCTTTCCCAAGTGGTCCCAAAGCTAGCTCCAAAGCCTAAACCACTTTCTTGGGCCCCAATAGCTCCCACTAACAATGAGATATGTGACCAGGTAACAAAGGCTAAACCGCCTGTTTCACAGAAGCACACAGCCACTGAACGACCCAAAGCTAGTGAAGTAAAGCATCCACCTCCACAGTGCTATTCCCCTCAACCTCTCATTCTGCAAACTTTAGTCTGAAACCTTTCTCCATGATGCAGCACAAACCCCCTACTATAAATGTCAAAACTCAAGCTGTGACAATTCCAGAATTTCCCCAAAAGTTAATAAGGTGGAGGAGCAACCCTTGGACCTATCATCCCATAAGGGAAGTCCTGAACCTACCCCTATTCCTATGGGCTCCCTAACCTGCATTGATAACTCCTCTGACGACGAGTCTGAAGGGGGTGATGAGGATGTTGGTCATTATGTTTTTAGGAGCCCCAGGTGAAGTGGAGGTACCTGATCAATTGAACCTTGAGAGAGTGAATTGGGCTAAATCCCTCGTCAAACTTAGCTTAGGCAAGTGATAAGGGGTTTCAAGATTATTGACACTGCCAGTGACGCTGACCAGCTCATTGCCATATTTCTCCGATCTACCCAGTGTGTTCATACCTTCAATCAATTAAGTTAAAACACCCTGAAACTGCCAAACGACATGCCTCTACTCTCCATTTAAAAGAGGTCCTCGCTCTTTCCCCTACCTTAGGTGGTACTTTAACTAAAGTGGAGGTCGTTGTTAATGGAGTGCAGGTTAAAGCTATCCTTGAAACTGGGTCCCAGGTGAATGTTGTGTCAACCAAGATCATTAAGAAAATTAACTGCCTCATGAGCTTGACTACAATCAAGAGTTTGGAACTGAGGGTCTAATCATCATCTGCACCATTGGGGCGTATTCTTCCCTGCCCATTAGTTTTTGGAAGCTTCTCTTGTTGGCTCTAGTTGCTTATTTGATTAATAATACCTACGATTTACTCATTGGAACCCAAACCATGCTCAAATATGAAGGTGTTATTAATGTGAAGCAGAGCTATCTCTCCCTGCTTAACTATGAGGTCCCTCTGATTCTGTTTAATGATGAGCTCAAATAAAAAGGATTATTTTTGCACAGTAGAGTATCCCTCCTACGCTTTATCCCTGAATTGCAGCATGTCAGGCAGGCATACAAAAATGTTGTCTCCATCAGTGGACGCCTAAAGGTATCCCTTTATATGTTCTGAAGAGGTGGTCATTAAGGCTGGGGAAAAAAGCGTAGTTGACACGAAGATTACCATGTAAATTCCACACAACTGCCTACTGCACCTCATTAGCATTGATGGAGTTAATCATTTATAGCTAGAGTTTTGCCAGGAGTGTTAGACCCCGCCTATTATCGGCCTATTAACCTTCTGCTAGGGAATCTCACCAAGAAGGATATGGTTTTAAAAAGCATCAGTAGATCAAAAGAGGCCTTCTGATACCCACTGATGACATCAAGAAAATCCACTGTGTTGGGTCTATGGCTGATATGGGTTTACCCGCCACCAATCATTGGGTACATTGCCTACTGTTTATATCTCCAATGAACTAACCCCAGCTGAGCTGAATAAAGTCATAACCTACTCGAAGCCTACAGCGACATTTTATAAAATCTGACAATGACTATGGGCACATGAAGGGGTGGACGCATACTAAAGATGGGGATGCTAAACTCATTGGTTCTAAACCCTACTATAAATCAAAAGTTGAGGAGCTACAGATGTGGACGGAGCTCAAAGAGCTTCTGGATGCTGGATTTCTGGTGCCGCCACAAAGCCCTCGGTCATCCCTGCTCTTATTAATAAAGAAGAAAAATGGATGTCATCCATTAATGGTGGACTACCACAAATTAAACAATCTTACCAATAAGGATAGTTACTCTATCCCTCGCATTGATGATTCTCTGGCCCAACTCTCTGGGTCCAAGTTCTTTTCAGCCATGGAACTGACTAGCAGTTATTGGCAAATGGACCTTTCTCCACAAGACCTGGAGAAATGTGCTCTTGACTGCAGTAAGGGTCTCTTCCAACCTACCCAACTGCCGCAAGGGTTGTGTAATGCGCCCGCCACTTTCCAATGAGCAATGGATCACATTCTCCAGGATCTCAAACTGAGTTGTGTGATTGTCTATCTTGATGACATCACAGTTTTCTCCAATACTTTCAATTAACACCTCACACAACTAAAGGAGGTGCTTTAACGCTTGCGGGCATCTAATGCCAAACTAAAGCCCTCTAATTGCACATTCTTCCAGAGAAAGCTGGATTTCCTTGGACAATCTATCTCACAAGATGAATACAACCACTACAAGATAAAGTTAAAGAAATATCCAAGATGCCTGAACTTAAAACCCTTCACAACATCCAAGTATTCTTAGTCATGATGAGCACACCATCAATTTATCCCAAAATTTGCCCAGCTCAGTGAGCCCCTTGTCCACCTCCTGGCTAATAAAACTCTCTTCCATTTGGGTGCTATACAAAAGGCCGCATTTGAGACTATGACAGAGCTATTGCAAAAAAGGCCGATACTCCACCACCCTGACTAAAGCAAACTTTTCATGCTGTTCACAGATGCTTCTGACTACGCTGTTGGAGCTATATTGGCTCAATTAGATGAGAATGGGGTCGATCATCCTGTGTCTTACTTTATCAAAAATGCTTCAAAAGCTGAGCTTAGCTACAGCGTCATGGAGAAGAAGTGCTTGGATGTCCTGCTCGCTGTCTAACACTACCGCCCATTCCTATATGGGACATCATTCAAAGTAATTTCTGACAACGCTTCCTTGAAGTGGTTGCTGAATATGAAAGATCCCACTGGGCGGTTGGCTCACTGGGCTCTTAAGCTCCAGAACTATGATATGACTACTGAGAACTAGTCAGGAACGCACCACATGAATGTAGATAGGTTGATGCGGCTGCACGTTCTTCACTTAAAATTTTGAAGCTGAGAGGCCACATGATCTCCTCATGACTCCAAATTCATGGGCTGATGTAGACAAATCAGTACAAAAAACTAGTTTGACACTCCCACAACACCAAGGTGGAAAATGGGAAGCTATACAAGAAAGTAGGAGTAAAATTTGTTGCCCTATCTCTGGCCATTAGAGTGAGTTCCTGCCATCTTGGAGCCTCATACTATTATAGTCATGGCGGAGCACGCAAAACATATGAGTGGGTGAAAGAGAGGTACTACTAAAAGGCATCTTAGAAACCATAACCGAAGTCTTGGATGCATGCCTGACCTGTAAAAAGCAAATCAGCTTCAAGGCCCAATATCAGTAT
Source organism: Massospora cicadina (assembly GCA_022478985.1). NCBI lineage: Eukaryota > Fungi > Entomophthoromycota > Entomophthoromycetes > Entomophthorales > Entomophthoraceae > Massospora > Massospora cicadina. The sequence goes on along the minus strand of JAKSZP010010512.1, from coordinate 164,634 downwards.
TAATTTACGACGCCTCAACAACCTATCCACATTATAATCTTGGATGTGGTAGGTCCTCTACCTCAGACTACTGGTGGCAATCGCTATATCTTAGTTGGTATTTATTATTTCACCAAATGGGTTGAAGTTATAGCTCTCCCCACTCAGACGGCTAAAGCCATGGCCACCTTATTACATCAATACATCTTCACTCGGCATGGGTGCCCTCAGGTCCTCCTATGTGATAATGGAAAAAATTTTCCTACTGAGTGGTGAAGATCCTTGCCACCTCCATGGGAGCACAACAACTCTTCTCAGTCCCTTACAACCCATCCACAAATGGTGCTGTTGAAAGAGTAATGGTACCCTGGTCTCAATACTCCGCAAAATGGCCATTTCAGACCCTCTCCACTGGGATCTTCACTTACCCAGTGCCTTCGTGGCCTACTGAATTAGTTACCATCGCATCTTAAATATTTCCCCTTTCCGTGTGTTGTATGGCTGAGAACCTGGGGGTACCAGCTCTAATAGCAAAAGATAGCTTTACTGACAGAACTGACTCAGAGAAAGCCATGAAAAAGTTGGCCCAACACATCATCCAACTACAAGTGGAAGCTATGACTAACTTGGTCAAGTCAGTCACAAAAGAAGGCAAAGCAGTTAATGAGCTCCATGTCCCTCTCCCTTCCTTCCAAGTAGCTGACGTGTTATTGTATTATCACAACAGCATCACTTCTAGAATTGGGATTCTCAGTTCTATCTGGGAAGGACCATTATCAGTCACATACAAGCGAGGGGATGAGTACTCTAGCAAATCCTTCGCTTCAGGAGTTACCATCAACCCAATCCATGGCCTGTTTTCACGCCTTTATTCTCTCCCTACCACTTTTAAAATGGGTAATGTCAGAAAATTACAAGTACAATATATTGATAAGAATGGTTTAAAAGAAAAATATGTATATTGGCCAAAAGACCTGGCTTATTCCCAGTGGAACCATCCCAATTGGGGTAAAACTTTTAATAATGATAGGGCCAACAAATCAAGTTTAGGTGGTAGGATTGCACCAAACTGTCAGATAAATTTTGAAATTCATAGATGCTCCTCCCCCAGTCTCATCTAATTTAGTAAAAGTTACACCGCGGAAACTGGTCCCTTTTATAGGGTCAGAAGGGTCTAACCAAGTGTAAAAATTTTCCAGCCCAATGATTGGGTCAACTTTATAAAAGCAATACCTAATGGACTAGTCCTTCCTGTTCCAAACCCTTAATGTGCCATTCCGCCCAAATGAGGTGAATTCGAGAAATCTGATAGGTTGATGGCTCATATTACCTATTTCAGATGTTACTAAGCTATCCAAACTTCAAGCCTCAAAGGCTTATATATTACTATAGACTCTATTAAGTGTGTTCTTTTTTTACTCCCACGCAGCGCCTAATATAATTCTATAAATCTAAATCTCTTTAGTATTTATTAGTTTTAGTTTTTCCCTATGATTGGTGGGTAAAGCTCCTCAATTATATTGTTAGATTTGAGGCAAAAAGCACCAACGAGCCTTTTCCAAGCCAAAAATCCAACAGTTTTGAAAAAAGAGCCCAAAGTTCACCAACTGAAAACTCAAAGGATTGTTCATCCTCCTTGCCTCTCCCACCATTAGGAAATGCCCCTGCAAGACCCACGGTTGCCCCCAGTTGCATCCATTTGGTTTGCTATGGGGCCTTTAAAATGTTTTTAAACTTTTATTTCCCTCACAAGAAGCATAGGGCATCTTTCCTACAAGTAATGATAACAGCTATGCCACTGGCATTCTGGACTTTCCACTGGGTTGTTACACACCCAGATCGGAAGCTCAGTCTTACTTTAGTCAGGAGGTTCCATGCCATTATTGATACCTAATATCTACTAGTGGTATGAATCCCCTAGTAGACAAGCATATAAATCTTAATTGATTAAACTAGGTAATGCAGATATATTGTAATCCTAACGCATCCCCCTTTTGACCAGATCACTCAGCAATGAAGATTTTTGGGGGTATACACTGCCTTGATTATGACTGAGCCCGTCAGCATGATTTAGATTTAGAGTTCTTTTTATCATTTTTTTGTCTTTCTCAAAGCATCTCTGGTTAGTCTTTTCTCTTGGCACATTCCTAATCCATGTCCTCCTTGCGCCATCTATGTAGAGCGTGATTCCCATGGCCACATGCCATGCCAGCCTAATTTTGGGTGTTTTTACTGTAAAAGGCCTGGAGAGCCTGTTTCTCCCAGGTCAGGGTTATATGACACCCATCATTTAAAGGACCTTCTTGGGTGACTTCTCTGATTCCTTGTTCCATGTATTTCCCCAGGCTGAGCTCCCCATCCTCAATCAGAGAGGATTTTTTTCCTAGGGACTACTCCTTGTGAATCAAGTTTCCACCTGCCTGTTTCTACCTAACTGTTTACCTCTTCAGTGCCTCAGGACTAATAACAGTGAACTCAGTTTTGACTCAAGTTAGTCTTAACAACAACATAAAGGGACATCACCAGATGCTTTTTTAATGACAAATAAAAATCAAAAATTTAATATTTTTACCATTTTAATATTTTTCTATATATTTTTATTTATATTTTTATCTTATATTATTTTTTATACTTTCCATATGTTATTTTTTACTCTTTATTGCAATGGTACTTAACATATATATAGGTTCAGAGGTCCAACTTTTTGTTTCCCCTATTTTGGTTCAGCGGTTTGGTTTTGAACTTAACCAGTTATTGTGGTTCAGAGGTCTGTTTTTAAGACTTAATCACTTTTATTCCAGAGATCCCCTCCTGGGACTTGACCAACTTCAGGAATTAAATACTTTTACTTGGTTCAGTAGTCATTTGGGAACATTGCACTTATTCCTCTCCTAGATCCAATAGTTAAGATTTTTATATAGACCTTTTTCACTTTATGATCATCTGAGATGTTCTTAATTGCGTTGGCATCAGTCACCAACTTGGCATTAACTTGAAAAAACCTGACCACAAAGCATCAAGATTATTTCTTCATCCAAAACCATGAGTGCCACAATAGGACACCCTATCTCCTACATTTACTACTGTATTGCTCGTAAGTTCTTGTTGTCAATCAGCTTAACTTTAATCCTTTTCTTTAAGTTGGTATCAAAATTCCTGAAACTGTAGTTTAATCATAATACTGGCCAGTCAGTTCAGGTATTGATTGGTACTCATCCTCGCTGCTGGCTCTATGACAGAATAAAAATCATCAGTAAAGCTGCCCTTCATCCATAAAGTAATTTGGATTGCATCTTTCTTGTTGCTGTATAATAAATTATATCTTAGGCATAGGTAACTGATTAAAGATAAATTAAAGTGGAAGTTTTCCTAACGACCAACTATTTAGAGTTACAGCCTCTGTCCATTTACTCAATCCACCATTTCATTTGTTTCTGGCTGATATGGAACTGAAACCACTCCTCTGATCCTCGTTATTTTGTTTAGCCTCAGGATTACATATGAGGTAAAATTGGTTCCTTTGTCACTCAAGATAACTTGAGGGCATCCATTCTGGTATACCAAAAGGTCCAAAATGAACTTTTCTATACTATCAGTAACCACTTTGCTCAAGGTTTTGGTTTTGGCCCATCTAGTTAGATGATCTATTGCCATAATGATATGTTTCGCGCCTCCTGTACTAGTACTCAGAGGTCCCATTACATCTATTAACACAGTATGACGCGTGAATCCAGGGCATACTAGCCTGTATCCTGTTATATTCTTATTGGGGTTTTGAAATTGGCATTCAACACAACAGGCCAGATAATTAGTGAACCATAGTCGATTAATCCCAAGTAGTAATGGCAAATATGATCCAAGGGTTTTCTTGGCCAATATGGACAATGACTTTGTGTGCATCTTGGGTTTTTTCCACACGTTCTGATGGCTTTAGAATAAAAACTGTTCTCCATCAATCGCTTTGATTAATTACCCATTTTCATTTTGGTGTTATCCATAGCTTTCTTTAGTGCATCTTAACTTCCTGAGGTTCATCCCTAACATTGACTTTGATCATTATTTAGAATAATACGTCCACTTGATTATAAAAAGCTTATACAGCATGCAATCCTGATAATCCTTCAGCATTTTGATGCGCTGCTATGGCCTGGTTAGTATCTCAAAAACATAGGTTTGTAATTTTAAAGCCCATTGAGTCAGTCGCCCCTCTGGTTCCTTCAGATTATGGAGACAACGTAAAGATGAGTGGTCCGTCACCACTTTAAAGTGTATTCCATGGATATACACTCAGAATTGCTTGCATGCATAGATCACTGCAAGGCATCTAAACTCTGTCATAGTATAATCCCTTACAATGGTAATAATGTTTGACTCACATAGGCCACCAGATGTTCTTCCTCACCTTCATCCACTTGACTCAAAATGGCTCCAATCGCCATCAATAAAGCATCAGTTTGTCTGATTAATTCTTAATTAAAATTTGGGTACTTTAAGATAGGACTGTTTATTAAGTATCGATGCAATTCAGCAAAAAAAATTCTGAGCCTTATCATTCTACAAGAATCCTTTTTTCAGGTCCTTTAATAATTGAAATAATGGCATTAAATTTTACAAAATCATATATGAATAAGCAATAGTAGTTTGGGATTATCTAGTACTAAAAAAATAAGCAATAGTAGCTGACCATCCTAAAAAATACTTGAATACCCTGGACGCTTTTTAGGGCGACATACGTTCAATTGTCTTAAAATTCTGATGCTGATGTTGTAGCCCACTGGAGTTTAAAACAAACCCCAAGTACTTGAGATCATTCGTGAAGAAGTGACATGTACTTAGCTTGATTTTTAAGTTTGCAGTCACCAGGCACTTTAACACTTCTTCTAAGTGCTCCAAATGGTCTGTTAATGTCCTTCTGAATACATTTATATCATCCAGATACATTAAAAACAGGATAGCTTCAAATCATTAAGAATAGAGTCCATTGATCTCTGGATTGTAGCTGGCGCGTTACACAATTACTGGTGCATTCAGGATAGCTGATAAAGTCCCTGTGCGCTAATTATCACACATTTTTACTGATCATCCTTTTGCGATTTGATTTTCCAATATCCTGAAATTAAGTCCATTGCTAAAAAGTATTTGGCATTTCCTATGCGTTTGAGCACGTCGTCAATCCTTAGCAGTGGATAAGAATCCTTTTTAATGATTATGTTCAAGCATCAATAATCAATTACTACTTTATTTGATCCATCCTCTTTTTCACAATGAGGATCAGACTTGCTCATGGACTCAACGACGTAATGAGAAGCCCATGCTCAGCTAGCTTGCTGATTTCTTTGATGACCACAGCTTCTTCAGCTCTAGATCCTCGTACAGGTACCATCCTTATTGAAAATTTTCCCAGTGTCAACTTTATGGATTATGTTCTTCACACATCCCAAGTTGTAGTCATCTTAGACGAATTTCTCTTAACTTTTCTCAAATAATTAGAGCACATCTTCTTGATTCTGGTCTAATAAACATCCAGCTGCTCTTGACCCACTAAAAATTGACACTTTCAGAAGTTTATGCCTACATTTGTGCATAATTGAATTTATGGTTCTACAGCTCTTCTATACACTTCAAATGTAATACTATCTCTTCAGTAATCCAGCATATGCGCTATCAATCCGCTTTTTGCTTGGCCTTCTGAGACAACATCTATTTGATTAATTCACCCTTCTTGCGCTTCAAGGAAATGTCTTTTCCACAAAGGTCATTGTTAAGTTTTCCCAACTTGTTTGACCATCTCCTCATCCTTATTCAACCATTCTTACAGAGCAAAGAAATCGGCCTGTGACGCCAAGTTAAGCGCGTTATTGTTGACAGTCTCTAGTTTTTATTCCAAAGCTTGCGTAGTTCATTCTTATAAGACATGTTTGATATGATTTTATTGTCTAATTCATTTAAACTCGACTACACCCTGTAGTGAGTAATAATTAGTAAAATTGGGATCTATTTTTGACTCAATTAAGCACCAAAATGTTAAATCTTCATTATCCGTTTACTCTTTCCAGATAATAACTTAATTAAGCTCCCAGGTTCAATTGCACAGGTTCTTAGTATCTGAGTTGTTTGACTTGCTGATAATAAATTATATGGGGCAGTAGTAGTATGAAGACTACTACTTTAGTTGAGCTTACCTTAGCCAAGATGGTTGTTAGGTCTAACTCCAAACTGGTGCTTGTCCTAATCTTGAATGGTATGCTGGAAAAATCTGTAGGGACTTCTTCCCTCTTTGGTAGAACTTAACCTCACAAGTTTAGATGTTCTTCCCATCACTTCTCATCACACAGAGTCTGCGGAGATCACAGCAATATATTGATAAATGATCTTATTTTCCTTCCAACTATAATCACAAAAGCAAATAGTCTAAATTAGAAATTTTTTATTGATATGTATTTTATCTGATATTGATTGCATTATTAAAAACATTAGGATTTTAAGGGGAATTATTTGACCAACTCTTTAGTTGGTGCTACTATTGGATACAGAAGCAGTTACTGATGAATTAACCCTCCAGGGTCATTAAAACAATAACTTTCAACTGTTTTAATTGGGTTCTCTTGATGACTCTCAATGAGACTCTTCTGAGTTGATACAAAAAGTGTGTCCTAACGCCTTTTCTCAACTCTCATCAATTTACCCTTATTAGGTAACAACCTTCTTAGGTAAGGGGACTCTTACCCATAAACAGCAGATTGTGATCCTAAAAAGTTAACTCAAAATTTTTTTAATTAGAGGTAGCATAACTCGCCAGCAACTCATAAACCCCTAAGTTGATTGGTAGCTAAACCTGACGACACCTACAAGCCTATTAAGTTATCAGTAGAAAAATTGACAACCTAAGCACTTGTTTATTGTCAGGGGATCACCCTGATGAGGATAAGCAATCTGACGTATCAATATGATAGATTAACCCTGGAGAATTACTTAACAAGCTTCCAGGATAAGTACTCCAAACAATAGTTATTGCTTATAGTCAATAACTAATATACACTAGAGGGATGAATCCCCTAGTGGACAAGAATATGAATCTGCCATGGAACCGGCTGAAAAAAAAATGTGCTTCCAATCTGATGTGTAACGACCCAGTGGAAAGCCCAGAATGCCAATTGTTATAATACTGGGCGGTACCATTAGGATCCGCTATAAGGGTTGCACAGGTTGAACCCACTTGAACAACAAACATATGATATTGAGGATCATTGGTCCTCCAAACACACTGAAATCTAAGAAAATAGGAGCAATTGCCCTGACAACACTTTTATTTATTTTTAATAAATACAGCGACTCCTTGATGTCCTGATCTTTCTCTTCTATTAACAACCTCCTTTTTCAATTGCCATTTCACTTATATATCATTAACTTCAGATGATACCATTCTCATAGCTTAGGCTATTCTATTCCGCGGATTCTCATTGGTTTAGCTGGTATTCTTCAACTCTCTATCGCCCTAATTCAAGGTGATCTAATTTATATTTGTCAGATGTCAACATCACTTTATTGTCTTATTTGGAGGCGATCCAATAACAACCCATTATAACCTAATATTACATTATCTTAAGGTGCTTAAATATCTATAAATATTATCCTAGTCAGCTGATTCTCACCATTCCATCATAACTCTTCAGAGCTTATTGTCCAGTCATATCAGAATCTTAACATTACCTTCCCCTTTGACTAAACAATAAGCCTCATATTGTATATATGCTCAGAGAAACTTCGCATGTATGCAATTAATGATTTGACCACTTGCTGGGTCTTTAATGATATATGCATTGACACTGGTTTTTTTGATTATTTTAAAATGACCAACCCAGATGTAGGCAAGCTTGTGTTTCCGCCCAAACCCATGCTGGTCATAGAACAAAATTATCTTACCTTCTTGGAATTGGGTCATCCTACTGTGTTGTACCTGATTGGCAGCCCAATTTCATAATCTTCTTGGCCAAGCTAAATGAGTAAGCTTCCATTTGCAACTTGATCAATGTGTTGGTTAAATTCGTCAAGTAATGGAGGGGATCCATTCCGCTGGTATCTTCTACACAAGAATAAAGCAATGTCAGAAGTTCGGGGTGCTGTTCATATAACAGTTGAAAGGGGCTCTTCCTCAGATCAGAATGGTAGCTGATATTGTAAGCAAAGACGGCATTAAACAGGATGGAACTACAATAAGAGGGTCTATCGGTTACCAGCTTCCTAAGGTTGTTCACCAGCGTCCCATTATCCCATTCAACCATTCCGTTGGACTCGGGGTGATATGGAGTCATCAGAGCCCCAAAGATGCCCATGAGATTGTTCAATCTGGGGAAGATGTGCGAGGTGAAGTTGATCCCATTATTGGTAAGAATGAATTGAGGGCAGACATGTCGCTGGATAATACAATCACTATGAACTTGGCCAAAGTGACCGCCTCAGATCCTGTATCACCCATGCATCAACCCACCTGGTCAAGTGGTTGATAGCCACCAGAATGTACTTATAACAGTTGGCTCCTGTAGGCTGAGGCTCAACAACATCAAGGAAAACAGTATGGCAAATAAATGTGGTTTCACTAATCGGTATGAGGTCTTCTGGCTGAATGGCTTTTCCACTTGGCACTGGTGGTAACAGGAAATGGTTTTGAGCATGTCAAAGTTTATGCTTTTCCAATAAATTTTAAGGCGTAAAAACTCCATTGTCTTGCGCACGCCACCATGTCCAACTGCCTTGTGGGCGCTTATAATAATCCCAAGCTGTTCTGAGGGTTGAATAAAATTCACTGTAGAATCACTGATCTGCTTGTACATTTTCAGTTCCATTGGAAGGTACTCACTTGCATCTTGTTTAACACTTTGAACAATTGGGGCGGTTTGTCATTATATTTTACGCTGAGCATCTTCTTTTACTTAACATTGCTGAGATCCGCCATCACGGCAATGGTCAGAAATCAATTTAAACAGTCATCATTATGATGCTTAACTACTGGGTGGTGAAGGATCTTGAAGTCATAAGCCTGAAGCTTAAAAGCCAATTGAGCTAGACGCCCTTCAGGCTCTTTGAGGTTCTGCAACCAGCGTAACAACGTGTGATCTGTTATGACTTTAACTTTACCCCATGCAAGTAGACTCTAAATTGCTTATATGCGTAGATCACCACTAAGCACTCCAACTAAGTCATGGTATAATTACACTCATGGCAGTTCAGATTTTGACTGCAGTATGCAACATGATGATCCTCTCCTCGTCATCTTTCTGCGAAAGTACCGCCCCAACAGCAGAAAGGGAAGCATCCATCTGAACAGTAAACTCTTTATCAAGTTTGGATAGCGTAGCACCGGCACACTGGTCAGCGCCATCCAAAGTGTATCAAAGGCGTATTGACAACGTTACATCCATTCAAATGCAGCATCCTTCATTAACAACTCAAACAAAGGACCCCCAATACAGCTGAAGTTGGGGATGAAGCATTGATAATAACTGACAATTCCCAAAATAATGTATAACACGTTTACTATTAGGTGTAGTCATTTTCAGATGGCCTCCACCTAGGATGGCTGTGGTTTTAGCCCTGTGGAGTCTACCACAAACCCCCTGTATTCCAACTGATCTTTATAGAAGTCACATTTTCAAGGCTTAGTTTTGATGCTTGCCCCAGCGAGCTGGCGGAATACTGCTTCTAGATGATCAAGATGCTCAAAAATGTTTTGAGAGAAAACATTGATGTTGTCGAGGTATACAAGGACATATGAAAGCTTCAGGTCGCTGAGGGTAGTGTCCATGCTCGTTGGAATGTAGCTGGGGAGTTACACAGCCCTTGGAACATACGGGTAAGTTGGAAAAGGCCTTTGGATGTAATTATGGCGCATTTCTATTGTTCCTCCGTGGGCAACTCAATTTGCCAGTAACCCAATATCAAGTACATTGCTGAAAAGTAATGAGCTCCCCCTAATTAATCTGAAGCATCATCAATCTGCAGTATGGGTATGGGTCCTTTTTTTGATACTATCTAGCTTCCAGTAGTCTATTACCATGCGGTTGGTGCCATCCTCCTTTTTTACAATCAGGACAGGCAAAGCCCATGGACTCTTGGATGGTTTGAGCATCCCTTGCTCCAGCAATTTATCATTTTCTTCAGTGACAATGTCTTCCACTGCCCTCAATTGATGGATTGGCTGAGACCTTATGGGGGATGATCGCCCGTGTCCAATTGATGGACCACCCCTGAGCAAACCCTAAATTGTGGTCATTAACAGCGAAAATCTCCTTATACTTCTGGAATAAAGCTATCACTTGGTCTTTTTGTTCTTTTGATAGCCCTATTAAGCTATTCAGCAGTACCACTGTCGTTATGCTGGCTGGCGCCTCGACTGTTAGGCCAAATTATTCTAACAAACTGAAATCATGAACCAGAAGAACCCCTTGATTGGAGTCAAGTTTAAATATGCCACTATTTGGAATCGGTGAATTTGCATTAGTTCACTATGGAGATTCACTAACAAAACCTTAATTTCCTCATGCCCTGGGAGTATTATCCTTGAAGCTGCATGAGGCTCAAGCTGTGTTTGATGATAGGGCCCAATGACCTCCCCATAAAGCCTGGCAGGCACTTCCTTCTCTAACTTGGTGTTTACTAGAACTGGTATCTGAAAGGAATAGATATGAGCCCTAAAGCTCGTAGAGGTATCCCTTATTATTCATATATTTGCTGGGGAAGGGTCTGAGTCTTGCTTTTCAGTCAATGATAGAAAACTGGATCACCCCATCACTATATGCAAGGTTGATGTGGATCATGTGCACTGGATCCTTCGGCACTCTGTAGGGGGTAAAGTAAATAGGTATTTGCTGTCCCAAAATGAAAAGGGTCTCCTCCGTCTTATCAACAACAGCCTCAAAATGTCGCATGAAAGCAGTTTTAATTAGCAAGTTGTAATTTTCATTTAGTAGCACAAGCATTATAGCTACAATGACAATGGACCCAAACCTCAAAGATAGCGCATTGTACGCTCCTTCAGAGATGGTGCTTTCTGCTCCAGTGGTCCCATTCACCATTTGATGGTCCACATCAGTTTTAACGTCAACTTCATCATCAACTTAGTGGAAACTATGTTGACTGGAGCGCCTTTATCTATTATAGCGCAAACTCTATGTTTTGCTATAAAAATATCACAGTATGTAAACTAAGAATAAGAAGAATATTGACTGTTTAATACGTGGACATTTATGGGATCTTTTTTTCCTAGAAAACTCATTATCCCCTCACCAACTCTGGGGTATTCTTTAACAATGGAGTCTACTGGAAGGACAACGTTTACTTCTTTCAGAGTTGGCGCATCCACAGCAGAATCCAGCTTGTCCAAGGAATCTTGACCAAGCATTTGGCAGGTGTACGGCTTCAATTGCTCCAAAGATGATTCATCTGCCACAGCATTGGCTTGAGCTCATGTTACTAAATTCACTCCTTTAACTGGATGCTGGTATAAAATTCCATCATCATGCTGAGGGACTTCCGCAAGATATACTACTATTGATTTAAAAAACGTTTGGGGTTGGGATCGCAGAGGTATAGAGTTCATCTCTACTCCACTCAATCTTTTCCCTGGTAGTATTGATCTTGTTTCACGTAGTGCACATGAAGGATAGGGCATTTTTGTGAAAAGTGGCTAGGGCAACCACAATCATAGCAGCTAACAAATAAAAGCTGCGTTCTTGATTTTCATAAAAGGGTCCATATTGGAGATTTTGGGGTTGTTCAGCGTAACTAGGGCCAGGTTGGTAAGATAATTTCTGGCATTCAGCGTAACTAGGTCCTGGTCAGTAGTTAGGTGGCTGAAAATTTTCTTAAACAGCCCTGGGGCAGTAGGCAAACTGTTGAGATTATTTGGCTAAGGACGAGGTGTGGTTTCATAGTAAGGCTGAGGGTTGCTAGGCGGAATGTGGGCCAGATGAACGTATTCTCCCATATAAGAGGGTACAGCAGAGGCGGTAGTTTTCTATTTCATATTTGGTGGTAGAAAGTTAGGGGATATGTGACGCAATAACTGTACAATTTTGAGCAGGGGAACATCATCATCCAGAATTGGTGAAATGACATTTTGAAGCTCTTGGTATGGCTTCACCACAGAGGTCATTGCGATGCACATGTCAGCTTCTGCTAAGTATACTGCCACAATCAGCACGTGAGCTTCCATCATGCATCAATCAGTAAACTCCATGAGAGTCTCTTTACAGCGGAATCCAATTGTCAAGTATTCGCCTTTCACTGTACATCTTTGAGGTGCCCTCTAAACAGTCAAAGCATGGTATCTTTTACATCTTGGCCGGTGATGGAGCTGCTCAGGAGATAGCAGGTGACTTTATTGGCACTCCCAACATCCAAGGCAGATATCAACAGTTTTGCTTTCCATTGATCAAATGCACATTCCGCTGCAAATTCTAAACATTTGAAGAAGCCATGGAAATTCCCATTTCTATCAAATGGAGGCAGTTTCTCAATAATAATCTCCTGATCCCGTTCATGAATTTTAAGGCATAATGAGGAATGGGTCAATATCCAAAAGCAGTTTTTTGTTAGAAGTTGGTCCAGTGGAAGTTTGGGATATCCGCTACTTTGGAGGTAGCGTGGCCTTCTGTCATGGGTAGCACTGCCATCACTTGGGGGAATTGGCACTCTGACATATACTCAATCCAGAACTACCATCCTGGGTGTAGTAGCTCCGACCAGCGTCATATTCATACTCATATTGTGCCCCCTTGTCATCCTTCCTCTTCCTAATGAGAGGGCTGATAGTACTGGTCAATTTCCGCTCCATGTATTGTAGTCATTTTGTGGTGTTGTCCAGATAATTGGCGAGTTCCTTGTTTTGTTGTCCCAAAATTTGCATTTGACTAAACGTGATATAAAGCTGGTGCATGACAGCATTCCGTTCTTGAAGAAGTTTATCCTGTTTCTTGAGCATTACGTCCAAAGTGAGTTTAATTTTTTTTCTTAGTCAGCTAGTGAAGTGCTTTGTGAAGATTCCACAGTAACACAGGCTTTATGAGACATAGCCGATGACTGGAGATTTTGAGTTTTTAGTTTGTTGATCAATGGGCCCCCTGTAGTGAGCACCACTGTTATAATTTTGGGCGGTATAATTTGAAGCCACCGTAAGGATTGCACAGGTCAAACCCACTGAACAATATACAGACAATATGGGCTCATAAGTCCTTTGAACACAATGGAATCTATAAGAAAATAGGAGCAATAGCCCAACAACACTTTTATTTATTTTCTAGAAATACAGCGACTCATCGCTATTCTGTTCTTTCTCTAGTACTAACTAATACTCTTTTAATCGCCCATCTTGCTTATATATCAGCAACTTCAGATGATACTGCTCTCATAGATTAGGCTATTCTATTATGCCAATTCTCCTTGGTTTCAGCTTGTTATTCTTCAGCTCTCTATCACCCTAATTTGAGGCGATCTAAATTGTATTCATCAAATGTCAACATTGCCCTATCGCCTTATTTGGAGGCGATCCAATAACAACCCATTATAACCCAACTTCGCCTCATCTTAAGGCGCTTGAATACTCATAAATATCATTCTAGCCAGCGGATTCTCACCATTCGGTCAAACCTCTTCAGGGCTGATTGTCCAGTCATATTGGAATCCCAACACCCAACATCTATATATAAAGGAGAAAAAAACTATTAGAAGCTTACCAAATTAGATTATTTTGTGGTATAATATCTGATCTGGAAAAAGAAAAACATCTCATCAAAAATACTATATTTAAGGATGAACTTTAAGATCCAAGTGATCCTCAAAACTACATCTGATATGAGATATTTTTACTTTTCAAAAGATACAAGATTTTCTGAACTTGCAAACAGAATTAATTTATACCTATGTATTTATATTAGTAAACTGATTTCTTTCTAAATTTTATTTGCTATAGTTTTATAAAAATCAGACCTGCCAGGCAAGTCTTGAACCCACTTTTTGTCAATAAACTTGGAGAGTTCACTAGTATCTCTCATGAATTTTAGCTTTAACTATCATGGATTCTGTGACTTGGTATTAGGAAGGCTGTTCACACCAGGAAAAATGTCTCTAGCTGTGACATAACTCTCCGCTCTGGTAGGGGTTCCACTTTACTAGAATAGACATCAACTAAGGCAAAGTTCCTGTGAGGGTGAGTAACTTCATGGCTACTAATGAGGCTTGGTAGGAAGGACCTACAGCATCAGAGAATCATTCTATGGAAGTCTCTGATCAGCTCTTAGATATTAATGCAGTCTGTTGAGAAACAAATATGACTGGACAATAAGCCATATATCCAGCATATTGTAGTATATGCATTGAGGTAAGCCTTGAGATTTAGCAGAAGTGTTTAATGATGTGAATAGAATTGATTGTAGCACTGAGAGGTAGAAAGTTGAGGGAATTCCACCAAATCCTTAAGATAGAACGAAAACTCCTAAAATATCATCCATTCCGTTGCTCAGTGGTAAGTATCCTGTGCAACCAGCTCAGCAGATTTAGCCAATACTGTAACGAACAGACTCTCTCCAGTATGCAACAAATGAATTTGGCAAAAGAAGCCAAGTTGCAGTCCATATAACTGAGACTACACAAGAGAGAAACTTCCTGCTATGTGCATTGAGGCCACGATCAGTTATTAAACCATGTAGGATAGTAGCCAGAATGCTGGTTGCTAATAGTGCAATTTGTCCCGTTGACAAGGAATAGAGAGAAGCTAAAGCCTGTGCCAACTCACTATCATCATACATTTTGATTCCTGTCATACAATAAGAATATAAAAAAATAAAAATAAACTTAAACTTTTAATTTTATTTGTCTGCAGGATTGAGAAAATGAAGTTAGATAATCTAACTTGATTTCCTGTATTATATGTGCTGGAGAATGCTAGGCACTCTCATGGTTTAAAAAAACTTAAAAAATTGAAAAAGCCTTGTTCAAAACCTAAGCTTAAATTAGTACTAATGGGGTTTTGAACTTGAAAGTTTCCAACTTTTGGCCTGCTTATGAGATCCAAACTCCAAATTCTGGCTATCGGACTTAAATGTATTATTTGAATTATTATTCATATCGTATTTCCAAACTGAACCATCTCAAAACTTGATTTAATCTCATGGCTGAACTTTGGAACTCCTTCTCCATACTCTTATTGGTAGCCCTAAAGGTAAGGACCATATGGCGGTCAGGTAGGACCTTGACCGTTACATCACCCCCTGAGAGGTGAGATTTGAGCGTGCAAAGAATTCACTAATTTTCTAAGGCAATGAGTACACTCTTCCTCTGATTGCCAAGTTGATTCTTCAACAGGACAACCAGACCATTTAACTAAGAAATACCGCCTCCCTTTCTTAATCTTAGGGTCCAATATCATTTCAACCTCAAATTTATCACCTTCTGAATTCTCTAGATTTACTGGACCTGGTTTTTCTTGAGATTTACCTTCAAACTTCCTCAGCTGTGAAATATGAAACACAGGATGAGCCTTTGATTCTGGGGGGAGATCTAATTCAAATGCCACCTCATTAATAGGACGAACAATTCTGAATGGCCCTAGCCTATAGGGGCCCAGCTTCCAGCATCTGACTGGCAGTGAGTAGTTCTTTGCATTTATTAAAACCAAATACCCTTTCTTTAGCATAGGTCCTTTAGAACGTCTCTTATCAGCCTTGAACTTTTGATAACCAATGGCTTTTATGAGGTTGTTCTCCAAAGATTTAATGTTCTCATGAATGCCCTGGATCAGACTGTCTGCAGCTGGATTGATTCCTTCTACCTCACCTTCATATACCCTAGGGTGCTGGCCATGATTTGCAAAAAATGGGGTCACACCCATAGATGAGTGGACATGGTTGTTATAGGCAAATTGTGTAAAACAGATCCAACTTACCCAGTCATCTTTTCACGCTGATGTGTAGCAATGAAGGTATTGTTCCAAAATCTGGTTGATCCTCTCAGTTTGCCCATCAGATTGTGGGTGGTATGATGAGGAACAGCAGGGTTTAATTTTCAAATTGCTTAATAAATGTTACCAGAATTTAAATATAAACTGAGGTCCGCAATCTGAGACAATTTCATCTGGGATGCCATGTCTGGAGAACACTTCTTTTTTTTTAAAATTTGTCTGAATCTCTTATTCCATAAAAATCTGTTCTGAATCTTCTCATTATTACAAGGGAAAAACTCAGCATATTTAGTGAGCCGATCTACCACAACCATAATTGAATTAAAACCTTTGTTCTAGGTAAACCAACAATGAAATCTACACTAAGTGATGACCATGGCCTTGAAGGTATCTGTAAAGGCTTCAGTTTCCCCTGGGGTTGTTGGTGTGAAGGCTTAGATATTGCACAAGTTAGGCATAATGAAATATACTTTTGAACAAGTGTGGTTAAACCTGGCCAAGAATAGTGATGAACTATAAGTTCAAGCGTCTTTTCAACCCCAGGATGACCTGCCAAGGGATGGTCATGGCAAGCCTTAACTACCTTAAGTTGCAAACCTTTAGAAGGGATCCATGGCCTAATCTTGTGGAAGATAACTCCATCTTGTAGAGAAAACTCACGGTGATCATCTGACTTAGTACCCTCCTTTAGTTCAAGAAAAAGTTTTCTTCCAAATTCTGATGTTTTCTGGGCTCTATGTACCTTCTTCTTGAAGATATGAGAACCTTCATCAATCAGCGCAAATAGGTTTGGAGTGAGCATAGTCGCTGTGTTGTAATGATCAAGTTCCTTTTTTGAAAAAGATAAAGTGGGGTCCCTACTCAGCATATCTGGTAAAATGTTTCCTTTCCCAGGCTTATACTCAATTTTGAACACATATTGTGAAAGCTCTTGATGCCATCTTGCCTGGCGTTGATTCATCTTATGTGGTTTCTTGTAGAATTCCAAAGCTTTGTGATCAGTGCAAATGACAAAGGTTTGGCATGCATAAAGTAGGTGATGCTGCCACTCCTTGAGGGCAGAAATTATTGCCAGCATTTCCTTATCATAGATAGGGTAATTTGTCTCTGCAGGGATCATCTTATGACTGAAAAAACAGATAGGATGTTCCAAGTCATCATTCCCTTTTTGAAGGAGGACTGCACCTACTGCAAAGTTGAATGCATCTGTTTCAACGATAAAAGGACGATTTGGGTTGGGATGTGCCAGCACTGGTGCTGACATAAGACAATCCTTGATTTTCTGGAAGGCCAGCTCTTCCGCCTCCCCCAAGTAAAAGGAACATTACCTGTAAGACGTGTTAAAGGAGCCACTTTCTCTGACAAATTTTTTAAAAAATGATGAATAAAATTTATCACTCCAAGAAAACTGCATACCCCTGTACAATCAACAGGAGCCTTCCACTGCTTAACTGCATGAACCTTATCTGGACATATTGCTAGTCCATCCTTGAAGATCACATTACCCAGGAAGGACACTGACTTTTGGTTAAATTCACACTTTGATGCTTTCAGTTTCAGGTTGGCACTTGAAATTGCTTCTAAAACTGAGCAGACATCCTTGTGATGTGATTCCATGTCTTTGGAAAATATCAAGATATCATCCATATAGGCAACACAACACCTTCCTACCAAATTTCCCAGTGCCTGATCAATCATTCTCTGGAATACTGCAGGGGCATTGCGTAAACCAAAAGGCATCACTCAATACTCATAGACTCCTAAATGACATTTAAAGGCAGTGTATTTTTGGTGCTCAGGCTTCACTGGGATCTGATTAAAAGCGTCCACCAGATCAAGCTTTGTAAAAACCTTACAATTTGAGATCATGGGAAGAATGTCTTCCATTAAAGGAATTGGATATGGATCTGGTTCAATTATCTCATTAAGTCTTCTATAGTCAATGCAAGGGCGTAACTCTCCATTTGACTTTGGAACCAATAAGACTGGAGAAACAACTGAAGACTTGGATGGGACAATCAGCTTCTGCTGTGTCATTTCTTTAACATAAGTCTCTAAAGCATCTTTGGCTTTTGGGTTCAGTGGGTATACTGGGCTACCTTGTGGTAACACAGCACCTTCCTTGAAATTGAATGAAAATGCTAGGTGGCTTGTAGCTGGTAATGAAGAGGTCCCTTTTGTCCCAAACAAGTGTGCATATTTCCAGTATTCTTCAGGAAGATGTTCAGGTGGGTTGTTCGCCAATGCTACACCCATTCTTGAAATTATTGACTTATCCACCTCAAACGCTAAGGTAACTGGCTCATCATTTGATGGATTGAGATTTACTTTATGGGAGCTTAGGTCAAAAGATGGGGAAAAACGATACCACCATCTCATACCCAAGATCATGCGGTAAGGTAAGTTTCTTAATACACTAAATTCCTCTTCAAATGAGTAGTCCTTTTGATACAGGGTTAGCAAGGAGTCCGCTTTCCAAACTTTTGAAATCTTGGTGGCATTTGCCAACGTTACTGTACCCTTTTGGTAGACTTTCAGACCTAAGAATTCTGCTAGCTCCATGTCAATATAATTTTCACCTGCCCCTGTGTCAACCAATGCCAACACATTGATGGACTGCATAGAAAACTCTTGTTTCAGTGTAAAGGGAATTAAGATATAAGGATAAGCAGAAGTATGATGGTTTAATTTTTGAGCTTGGAATTTCTTATCACGAAGACTGTATACAGCATTCTTTGAATTTTCTGGTGCTTGAGCTTGATTTGGCTGGACTTTGGGATCAGTTTGCTGGTTAGATAAAGGATATCCCTTATCCTTTTTAAACTTAAATGGTTCTGAACTTGCCCTACAAAACTTACCTGACTCCTCCATTGAGGTAGCAAAACGTTCCTCCTCCTTATGGGAATTGATCATCCCTAGATGTCTCTCCACTTGTAGGGCTAGGTTGAGCTCCTTTTCAAAACTATCTGTTTGAGGAGATGCCACTAATGACAAGAGTAAATCTTGATTAAGATGTTGACGGAACAATCTTGGGATTTGTGACTCTGGTACTCTGGCCGCCTTAGCCAATGGAGTGAACAAGCGGGCATATTCATTGACTGAATGGGGACCTTGTCTCAAAGCCAATAATGCAGCCCATGCTGCGTCCTGAGCCTCATCAGGAGCAGCGGCCTGCTCCACCAGATTTAAACATTCCTCCAAAGAGTTAGGGAGTAAGGTCTGCATATCAATAAGATGAGATAACCAAGCAGCCAGATGGTCTGGAAGTGCCAATAGAATGGTTTTAAGTTGGTTTGGGAATGAAATTGAACCACCAGCTGCTAATGTAAGATGAGCTTGAAGTTTCTCACGCATAAATACCTCTTGAATCAGATTGAATTCTGAGGCTTCCAAGCTCATCAATGAAGATTTACTAATCTCTTTTCCAGCCCTTGGATATGAATCTCTTGTACTCTGTTGACTTCTAAACATGCGGACAATTTCACGCATGAGGAAAGCTAAGGAGAACACAACCATCAAAACTGTGGTAGTGTGACTATACCAGATAGGGATCATTCTCACTTCTGGTTCTGTAGTTGTTCCCCAAAGTACTGAGAAAAAATTGTTAGAACTTCATTTAATGTGACGAACAGGCTCTCTCCAGTATGCAACAAATGAATTTGGCAAAAGAAGCCAAGTTGCAGTCCATATAGCTGAGACTACACAAGAGAGAAACTTCCTGCTATGTGCATTGAGGCCACGATCAGTTATTAAACCATGTAGGATAGTAGCCAGAATGCTGGTTGACAATAGTGCAATTTGTCCCGTTGACAAGGAATAGAGAGAAGCTAAAGCCTGTGCCAACTCACTATCATCATACATGTTGAATCCTGTCATACAATAAGAATATAATAAAAATAAAAATAAAAATAAACTTAAACTTTTAGTTTATTTGTCTGCAGGATTGAGAAAACAAAGTTAGAGAATCTAACTTGATTTCCTGTATTATATGTGCTGGAGAATGCTAGGCACTCTCATGGTTTAAAAAAGCTTAAAAAATTAAAAAAATGCTTTGTTAAAAACCTGAGCTTAAAAATAGTACTAATGGGGTTTTGAACTTGAAAGTTTCCAACTTTTGGCCTGCTTATGAGATCCAAACTCCAGATTTTGACTATCAGACTTAAATGTATTATCGGAATTATTATTCATATCATATTTCCAAACTGAACCATCTCAAATTTGATTAAATCTCATGGCTGAACTTTGGAAATCCTTCTCCATACTCTTATTGGTAGCCTTAAAGGTAAGAACCATATGGCGGTCAGGTAGGACCTTGACCATTACAAATACCTTAAGTCAAAATCTGAGGATTGCTTGCTTGGAAATTGTTATCCTGCACATCTATTTGGGCTGAAGTTCTGATGGTTGATCCTCTATAGCGCCTGTAGTTTATGGGATTCAGACCGCTTAACATTTCACTAGGTCTATTATATTTGCCTCGACTCTTCTGGCCAATTTTGAGCATAATTTTACTTTAGTTTTGGGAACTCCTTCTGAGGCAGGCTTCATTACATGCTGGGAATTTGATCCTTCCAGTTTGTCGACACTTTCTCCAAAGAAAGGATTCAATGAGAAAATTAGGAAAGTGATGTAATACATATAACTTTATTATAAGATATTTAATAGATAATGGTCATTAGGCCAGGCACCAGTATTTATACCTCTAGGACATCTTCTGGCCACATTCCAGCACAAAATTATAACAGCTCTTTTGCCGCTCAGTTCAGCCTATGACTGAAACCTTTTATTAGGTTCATTGGTGGCAAAATACTTTTGAAATTGGAAGGATTTCAGGTACAAAAATTGCAATAAAAGCATGCAAAATTGTCCTAAGATCTTCAGGATTTCAGTTTCACCATACTGCTGACAAAACACACCTTCTGTGAAATTTTGGCCTAAATTGAAGTAAATGATGTACCCATAATTGGGACACTGGCAGGCCTCTTTCTTGATAGCACTAAGTAACCCCTTTTAGGAAGTCCACGTAAGTGCTATCATGCCAATTACGTGTATTGACATAAAAATTTCGCCCTCAGGTGGGAATTGATTACATTTTTCGTTTGTTTGAAGTCCACAGGATCTTCAGATGTTAACTTTGGGTCATCCCCAAATTATCATGTGTACGATTGAGTTACTTGTGTTCAATAATTAGGACCAATTGCTGAGATTTGATGCATTGGAATTGGCTATAATATGTGAGCATATTTGGGTCAAGCACCTGATAAAATACTCGATTGAATTGTCATTGAGATAATCAACCTGAATTGTATAATTGCAATAGGCGTTAGCTCTAGCTTTGAAAGGATATTTAGCCCAATCTGATGGTTGTTGAAGGTTTGTTTTTGAGTCAACTGCCAGAATCTGACATTTTCCCCCTCTTGACTTGAACATAAGCCCTAAAGTTCCCAATTAGCCTATGTTGGTCCTTTCTTATTGGCCCAAATGACTGATGAGAATGGCGTTGTTTTTTCTATTTGGTAAATTCAGCTGGAACAACCAATGAGTCTGAAATATGATGGCCCAAATGCCCATCAAGTTTGAAGTTGGATCCTCTCCCCAACCTCAAGTGCAAACTAAAATATTAATTAAAATAAAACTATCATATTAATTATCTTTCATTTTTGTTTTGTTTATGTGTTTTTTATGACTTTTCTTCTTTTTTTTTACTTCTTCTTTTCATAATTGGCCCACTTATTAAACCTCTTTAGGAATTTTGAATGGACTTGGTTGTATATGGACGGTCCTAATATCCTTGATGGTGGATATGAACTTAGACGTTTTCTCAATCACTTCAAATGGCCCAACCCAGATGCGATCTAACTTTTGCATTTGGCCCAATCTGTGGGTGTTGCAAAATAAAACTTCATCATTAATTTCGAACTTGGCCAGTGGGCAGCAATTCTCTAAGTCTTTTTGATGTTGGGCCTTTTTCTCGGCAAAACTTTTGTCAAAGGCTTAAGCTTGTAGTTTGATTAAGGCATCCTCAAGCTTCTCAACATACTGAGGGTAAGTGTTTTCGCCAGGATCCTCTAGGGCCGAATATAGCAACGTTGGTAAGACCAGGTGTCTACCATATAATACATGAAATGGAGACATCCTGGTTGATGAATGGTATGAGATATTGTAGGCAAAGACTGCCAAACTTAGATATGTACTCCATTTGATTGGTTTGGCCGAGGTTAATTTCCAGATAATTTTTACCAACATCCCATTTGCACGCTCAACAGTACCATTAGTTTTTGGGGTAATAGGGAGCAGAAAGCAAATCATGTACTCCCATTAGTTGGTTGAGCTTGGCAGGGACATTTGCGGTAAGGTTGGTTCCATTATTGGTCAGAATAACCTGAGGGCATCCATGTTTGTGGATGATGTTTTCAAGTATGAACTTATCGGTGGTTGCCGCTCCAGCTTCCCAAATAGCCTTGCCTTGACCCATTTGGTCAAGTGGTCAATGTCTACAATTATGTACTTGGCCTTCATATTGCTTGTTGGAAGTGGGCCAACAATGTCAATAGATACAGTGTGCCAGGCAAAGTTGGGCCAAACAAGCTGGTAAGAAGTGCTTTTTTGAAATGGTTTTTCACCTTGGCACTCTGCACAGCATTTTAGCATTTCTTGGATATTGAAATGTATTGTCTCCCAGTAGTAGAATTTCTTCAGGTGCTCCTTCGTCTTCTTGAATCCGCCATGGCCTATGGCCTTATGCGCTGCCATTATTAGGTCTGTTTTGGCTGATGATCTTGAGAAAATAGACTTTTTATCCTTGACGATCTTGTAAAGCATCCTGTTCTCAATGGTTGTATTTTTTGGTAGATCTGATAGTATTTTTTGGATAGATTCGGGCTCATCCTGATACTCTCCACTGATCATTTTCATAAACAACTTATCAGCAGCCCAACTAAATGTTAAGATGATGGGTAGTCAGGATAGACAGTCAGCATTCTGGTGTTTTACACCTGCTCGATGCTCAATAGTGTAATCATAGGCTTGAAGCTTTAATGCCCAGCGCGCTAATCATCCCTCAGGTTCTCTTAAGTTATTCAACCATCTTAGGGAAGCATGATTGGTAACAACTTTGAAATGAGTACCATGAATGTAGACCCAGAATTGCTTGCAAGCATATTTGACAGCTAAGCATTCTCATTCCGTCGCCGTGTAGTTCCTTTTGTGAACGTATAGAGTCCAGCTAGTGAAGGCTACTGGATGTTCTTCACCATCTTCTCCAACTTGGGATAACATGGCACTCACTTCTGTTTGGGATGCATCAGTTTGGATGATAAATTTGTGATCAAAGTCCAGATATCAAAGAACAGGCGCGTTCAATAGGGCCAATTGGAGTTGGTCAAATGCATCCTGGCAAGCTGGAGTCCAGTCTTATGGGACCTTATCTTTAAGCAGATAGAAAAGTGGCTTTCTAAGTTGTGCGAATTCAGCAATAACTTGGCAATAGTACCCAATAATAACTAGGAATACTTGAATATTGCGTTTGGATTTGGGCCATTTCATTTTGGAGATGCATCCAGCTTAAAGGGTTGGGGCCAAAGACCTACTTAATCAATTAAAAATCCAAGGTATTCCAGTTGCTCTTTGAAAAACTGACAATTTCTGAGCTTGTTTTTAAGTTTGCAGCAGCTAGCCTTTTGAAAAGCTCCTCTAAATGTTCCAGGTGGTTGTCAAAAGTGCGGCTAAAAGTTGATATCATCAAGGTACACTAGTACACATGAAAATTTTAAATCTCCTAGGATTGTGTCCATTTCCCATTGGAATGTTGCCGGGGCATTGCAGAGCCCTTGAGGCACTCTCATCAGCTGGAATAGGCCCTCTTGTGTTATGATTGCACACTTCTCGTGCTCCTCTTCAGGAAGATCTATTTGCCAATATCCGTTGATAAGATCCATTGCTGAGAAGAACTTCGCGCCCCCTAGCCTATCCAAGGCATCGTCAATTCGTGGCAGTGGGTACAAGTCCTTCTTTGTGATGTTGTTTAACTTCCAATAGTTGATGACTACTCAGTTGCTTCCATCCTTCTTACTTAATATTAGAATTGGTGCTGCCCATGGACTTTTTGAAGGGACTAGCATGCCACAATCAAGGAGTTCCTTAATCTCCTTGGATAATGCTTCTTCTGATAATTTGGAGCATCTGATTGGGCGTAATTAAATAGGTTTATGATCTCCAGTATCAATTTTATGGGTGACACCATTAGCACAACCCAAGTCAAATCTCATCTTTTGCAAATATTTCCCAAAACTTAGAGAATAACTCCTGAGCTTAGCCTTTCCTGGAGTTGGTCAGGTTGCTTAAATCGGCCATAGGGACAACATTATGTATGCTGAGTTGGTCCTTATTGGGGAGCCCTGATTGACAAAAGTTCTGAACTCACGGAATGAGTGAATCTTCTTGGTAGGGAACAGATGCAGAAAGGCGATTATTTGATGTCACCTAATGGAAATGGGCCAATTTTGCAGGTTCGCACATAAGATATGTATTTGTGGCCTGGAATGATAATACCAGGGGCAATGTTTGGTTCAAATCAAGATTAAGACCATGGTTAAAATACTTCACCATAAAGTCTTTCCAGGATATTAATTGTTATTCCCATCAGGATGATTACTTGTTATCCAGATGGTATAGTGATAGTCTGATTTGATCAAAGTGGAATGCCATTTGACTCATCAATCTGAGTAGGAAGTGGTTTTATTTTTGACTGAGCTTTGGAATACTCAATCATGATGACTCCATCCTTGTAGGCCAGATTTATGAATAGGATGGGTTTCTTTTTATCAACTGCCTTATCACAGTTATAGTAAAATGGAATAGTCTGACCAAGAATGGTAAGTGTACCATCCTTATGATTGGAAACAACTCCATATCTTCTTAGGAAATCAGTTCCTATTAGGATATTGTAGTTTGTATTTGGCAACACTATGGCAGGTGCCGTTACTACAATGGATCCAAATTGTAGTGGTAGGATACTGTAGTCACCCAGTGATTTGGTTGTATGCGCTCCAGCGGTTCCATATTCCTGATAGTGGACAACATTGGGCACAATTTTAAAATTTTTTAACCAATTTTGTACTGACTATATTGATAGGAGCGCCACTATCAACAATGGCCCGAACTTGCACCTTTTTCACTGCTATGTCCACATAAGTACATTCAGAGTAGTTTTCAGAGGTATTTATTGTGTGAATGCTGTGGCTGTTGCCCAATTTCAGGTGTGCTTTCAGGCTTTACGCAAATATCTGTGATGTTATCTGCTAAGGTCTTCATGGGAATAGCTACTTGAACGTTGTTAAGCTTAGGTAAATTGGTTGAACATCTGAGTTGTAGATTCAAACTCCGATCAATAATTTGCTTCGTGTAAGGTTTTGACACCTCTGCTTGGGCTTCTTTGGTTATTTTCAAGGGTTTAGTTGCTTTTGCAGTGGCCCAAATAGTGACCATCATGACATTATTAGCCCCAATATGGTTGAGGTTATTTTCAGCAACATCTTCAGCCCTAAAGAGCTCATCAGGGTTAGGTGGAATGGTTTGAAAATTTTTGGAGTTAGAGCATTCCGCCTCTACTCCACCTGCTCTTTTCCCGCCTCACTGTCACTATTAATTAATATAGCAAAGTTAACCCCGGGCTTATTGTTGGATCATCTGTAGCATTGGCTACCAAAGTGCCAAATTTGACCACATTTGTAGCATGTAATCGGCCCTGTTTGCTGTTTTTGCTCAATTTTTTGGTTCATATTTTGGAAATTTCTCCCCTTGTCAGACATCGTGCTGTTTTTTGGGCCCAAAAATTTGGATTTTTGCTGATCTTTGGCCTGATTAGTGGTATTTAAATTATGGAAACAGCTTCTCAAGTAAGTGGTGAGCTCTTGGATTTCCAAGCTTCCATTATATTCAGGAAACATGACATTGTGCAGTTCATGGAAGGGCATAATCGCGTGCTCCAATGCAATCTCGGCATCAAACATATCTATTGCATTGCACCCGCGCAGAACTTGTGCCCCATGGAAGAATCTATCCGCAAAGTCCTTAATAGTCTCATTCTATTTGAATTCGATATTAAGAAGCTCTCTTTTTCAGGTTTCTAGTTTCTAAGGTCCTCCAAACTGTTTGGTTATTGCAATTTTGGCATCTGTATAGGACCAATCGTCACCCAAATAGGGCATAACGAAGTCACAGCTATGGGCATCAAGTGAGTTAATCTATACCAATCCTTTTGCATGGTCTGATGCTCCTCTCATTGCTTTTCAGATAACTTGAGGAAATATTGAACGTTTCCATCCTTATTGAACTTTGGTAAATTCAATGGTTTGAAGTCATCTCACCCTGTTTTGGCCACAGGGGTTGTACTTCTTCTTGAGCATCTTGGTGTATTGTCGCTCATAATCAGCCCTCTTTCCTGTTGGGAGGTATCTGGAGTCAGGATTGCTTCCAGTACTGTAGGCATAGAACAGATGTTCGAGATATCAGTTTCTGCATTGGTGTCAATTTCTAATGATTTGGTTTCATAATATTGCTATGAAAAACTGGATTCTGATGCCTAGATTTGGCCCTTAGTTTTTCATAAACTGTTTTTTGGCCTAATGGACAGGGCTTTTTCCTGCTTTTCATTTGTCAAAGCTGGGTGAGCGTCAGATGTTTTGTTTTTTGAGGATGTCAGGCTTTTCTTCAAATAAAGCTTGATTAGATGCTATGCTTTTAATGTCTTTGCCCATACCATCTACTCAGGAATTTGCAGTTGATAATTGCATTCTGAGTTCACAGATTTCCTGAGTAATTTCAGTGTTTCTGGCCTGCAATCTCGACACAACCATCCAAATTTTTGAAAATTCCTTGTTGTTCAAGGTATCATCCTTATCCCTGTTCAGGATGACAGGTTTTACTGCATGAGCTTCCCTCATGTTGACAAGATTATGGGTGTAGGAGGTATCAGTTGCAGAGCCTTGTTAACTGAGAAAATAATCCAAGATGGCTTGACTTTAGTTTCCATCTCAATGTTGCTGTTATATGGATAAATCTTCTAGGAATAAGTTACTTGAATCCATATTGGAGAGTGTCATTGGTTTTGAGTGAGAATTAGCTGTCAAAATCCGAGAATCTCTCACTAGGAAATTGTTATCCTGCACATCTATTTGGGCTGAAGTTCTGATGGTTGATCCTCTATAACGCCTGTAGTTCATGGGATTCAGACCGCTTAACATTTCACTAGGTCTATTATATTCGCCTTGACTCTTCTGGCCAATTTCGAGCATAATTTTTACTTTAGTTTTTATAACTTCTTCTGAGGCAGGCTTCATTACAAACTGGGAATTTGATCCTTCCAGTTTGTCGACACTTTCTCCAAAGAAAGGATTCAATGAGAAAATTAGGAAAGTGATGAAATAAATATAACTTTATTATAAGACATTTATTAGATAATGGTCATTAGGCCAGGCACCAGTATTTATTCTTCTATTACATCCTTCTGGCCACATTCCAGCACAAAATTATAACAGCTCTTTTGCCGCTCAGTTCAGCCTATGACTGAAACCTTTTATTAGGTTCATTGGTGGCAAAATACTTTTGAAATTGGAAGGATTTCAGGTACAAAAATTGCAATAAAAGCATGCAAAATTGTCCTAAGATCTTCAGGATTTCAGTTTCACCATACTGCTGACAAAACACACCTTCTGTGAAATTTTGGCCTAAATTGAAGTAAATGATGTACCCATAATTGGGACACTGGCAGGCCTCTTTCTTGATAGCACTAAGTAACCCCTTTTGGGAAGTCCACGTAAGTGCTATCATGCCAATTACGCTGTATCGACATACAAATTTCGCCCTCAGGTGGGAAATTGATTACATTTTTCGTTTGTTTGAAGTCCACAGGATCTTCAGATGTTAACTTTGGGTCATCCCCAAATTTTTTTGTGTACGATTGAGCTACTTGTGTTCAATAATTGGGACCAATTGCTGAGATTTGATGCATTGGAATTGGCTATAATATGTGAGCATATTTGGGTCGAGCACCTGATAAAATACTCGATTGAATTGTCATTGAGATAATCAACCTGAATTGTATAATTGCAATAGGCGTTAGCTCTAGCTTTGAAAGGATAATTGGCCCAATCTGATGGTTGTCAAAAGTTTATTTTCGAGTCAATCACCAGAATCTGACACCATCAGAAGTTGACACAGTCTCTGTGGGACACCCAACTGTTCTCAGTTTCAATGTAGCCCTTACAGAACACCAAATACTGGAGGCGACGTCTAGGTAAACATAATGCAATAATAGATTTATCTTTATATTGTAGCTCGCCACCTAAATTCCTTTGTTTTAGGCTGGAAGAAATATGGCCTTCATATGGGGCCAGGAGACACTTGTGGAGGGTTCCAAACACTATGAGGGATGAAGTAAATCAATTTTATAATCTTCAGGGCTAACCTTGTGTATGACCTTGAAAGGCTAAAACACTAGAGACATGATTCTTGATTTGGTTATTACAAGTTCAGGTTCTTGAAGTTGACCATTTTAAAATCACCTGGCTTATACTCAGGACCCTTTATGCGCTTGAAATCAGCGTAGGCTCTGTAGACTCTTACAGAGTAATACAGATGTTTTTAATCACGAATGTATTTCTCTTAGATTTTATTCGTTCTCATTTTCAGCAAGGACTGTTGACTTTACTAGTGTACTTTAGTTAAGGATGGTATAGTAGACATTTTTTTAAAAATTAAGGTGGAGTACCCATTAAGTTGCGGATCATATATTATATAAAGGTTAGCCAAGTGGTAGATGAGAGAACCACCTGTTCTGTTCTACGTTAAAGTAGCTATTAAGGAACTCCTCTAAACCTTAGTTTACCCTCTCTGTCTGTCCATCTGATTGAGAGTTAAAGAATGTGGAGCGACAGAGGCAGGTACTTAGGATGGATAACAAGGCTCTTAAACTGTGCTGTAAATTGAGGTTCATTTCCACTGATGATCTCTTTTTTGGGATGCCATTCAGGCAGAAAATTTGGTCAATAAAATCTGGGCACTATGGTTAAATGTGATGGTGGTGCTTCAAGGGACAACATAAATCATATTGATGAAGCGGTCATAACTACCATCAGAACGTCATGGCCCTGGGACAAAAAAAGTTTGTCATAGAGATCTACAAATTAACGATGTCTTAGGGCCAAAAGCATCTAGGAGTGGAACAAGGAGGCCAGAGGTCTTTTGGCAGCTGGGTTTTGACTAATTATATGTTAGGCAGGAATTTTTGAATTTGGAAAGGTTGCCAGAAAGGCCTTTCCAGCTGTATGCATGTCAACACAGCTTGACCATCTAATCCTTTCTAGTGTGGACAGCGGTGGGGATGGTTGTGGCCTGCGGATTACATCTTTTTTAAGGGTCCCAGGTAAAACTTAACACGTACCCTGATGGAGTATGCCCCTTCAAGCAACCAGTAGCCTTTTTAAATGGTTAGAATCCCTGCTAGGCTTGCTTTATCTTAGTGTAGTCTAATAAAAGGGGTAAGATAGTCTGATTTATAATGGTGAAAACATTTACATCCAGGAGTTATATAACAAGAGATACAGGGGGTTGGCATGAGTGCCTCCCTTCGCCTGTTCTGATTTAATCAAAAATTGGGTAATATGGTCGTCATCTAGCTGTGTTAGAGGCAAAGCCAGGGTTCCATGATAAATCATCAGGCAGCAAGTTGTTGCTACCACTTATAAAATTTTTTTTGATAATGAAGATAGACAAGATCTATAGATACCTGAAGTGACGTGGGGTCAGCTTTTGGGGGGAGCAACAATACATTTAAGCTTTGTGGTCAGCGTGAATGGTAAAAGGCCAATTAAACCATGAAGTTTATGATACAAATGTAATACAGCTTCTTCAATCGCATAAGTTTTTCCTGCGAATTGTGTAGGTGATCTGAGTCAAGGACATCTTTTTAGAGAAACTAATGATGGGACGCTCCACTCCGTCCTTTCCTTGCTGAAAAAAGACTTCTACCACTGCAAAGTTTGAAGCGTCAGTGGAAACAATGAAAGGCTGGATTGGAGCTGAATATTTTGGAAAGGGATCAACAAGAGGATGGTTGACTGCATTGAAGGCTGCATTGCATTCAACTTGTTGGACAAATGCCCTCTCACTAATTTGGAGAAGAAAGTTCTGAAAGTGAATAGTCTTTAATCAATACAAAATTGCCTGACTCTCAGTGAGACAATTGAAATTGGATTAATCATTTTACTCCTTGCCTTCCATCAACCATGGCAGATCAAGTCACCTTAATCTCTTTTAATCCTCAGAGGAAAACCCCGCCTGATTTTGAGGGCTTCCCAGTCCAATATCAAGCTGAACCCAGTGGATATCAGCCACAAGCAACTTAGTTAAAAACAAATGATTGGGTGCAATATAATAAATTGTTGCCGCATGGTTCTATCATACCTGTGGTGGACCAAACATATTGGGTCAAGCCCAGATGAGATGAGGATAATTTACGTAGCGCTGATTGGTTGAATCGTTGAAACGTCTAGGCCTTGATACCCCGCCTATACTGAGTTTAATTCTAATTCCACTATCAGCCTTTGACAATCCTAAATACACGGGAAAGGTATCTAATACAAGTATCGTTTATCACACCCAAGCCACTACTAGGGAATAATTAGATACATAATTTGTAGTTTAGCTTAATGTAAGTCTGCCATATTAATTGGCACAATTGAAAAAAATAAACTGTTCGTGGAATACTGCAAAACATCGTCACAGCAAGCATTACAAGCATGATTCCCACACAAGTTGTCCAAATGAAAGGTTTATTCCCAGATGCAGTGTAGGGGAGTAACAACTTAAGTTAGTTGTTTAATGAACTTATTAGGAAACTAACAATTTCAAGAAAGCTGCACAAATCTGTAAGGAATGTAGTAGTCACTCAATTGTAGATCGAAACTTCCTTATTTAAAGCAATTATGTGGCTATGAGAGAAGATAATACTTACCAAAGAACTCAACTTTACATGGAAGAACTCGCACTTTCTCGCTTTGATTGAAAGATTTTCTCGTGTTAGAAGCTCCATGATGACTACCAGATGATGGAACATGAGACTCTTCATCTGGAGACTAGACCAGGATATCGTCCCTGTGGATTCCTGCCCAGGATTTAATAAGGTCTCTTAGGATGGCATCAATGAACCTTTGAAAGCAGGTGGTGGATTTTTAAACTAAAGGACATGTCACTGAACTAAAAATATCTTTACTGGTGTGGAAAGCGGTCAACCTCTCCTGCTTTCCTTGATAAGAATCTGGTTTAAGATGTTGAAATGATCTATCTTGTTAGATACTTTAGCTTTATCAACATTGAGAGCATCCATTGATCCAGAAGCAATGTTGGGGTCAGGAACCGTTACGTTGTTTAGATTGCCATACTCAACGCAGAGTCTGAGAAAACTATCAGATTTCTCTAAAAGGAAAAAGAGTGGAGCACAGTTGAAATTTTTTTTGAAGATCTGGCCCTTGGAAAGAACCTTTCCAACTCAAACGTACTTGGCGGCCTATCCCTCAGAGATAGGGATAAATGGAGAAGACATTAAATAATTTTGATGATTACTTGAATTCAAATCAAGATTAGTTTGTGCGGGAAGTGGGCAAGCCTTAGATGATTCAAACATGTCTGCATAAACTTTGATACACTTGAGTAGGTTAGTGATGATGCAAAAGTTGCGACTAGTTGGATAGCGGCAATCTCGGCCTTTGGGAAGAGTCTAACTCCTTGGCAACGCCATTGCTTTTTCTAGGAAAAAAGATATCAGAGCTCCACTTGGGAATTTTGTATATATGGTTTTTCTGCAATATTAAAGAAGATGTAAAATTGTCTTCACCAGCCTATGCCAAAAAATAACTAGGTATAAAAGTTTGTTATTTTAGAGAGGTTCTCAATAAAGAAACTGTTATACACATTTGTGTTTCTGGGGATAGCATTTTATAACTAGGGATGCTATGAGAGGCTCTGTATTTTACAAATGGACCACCCCTAGGGAAAGGTTCAAGGCTTCTCTTAGTTCTTGGCAGATAGAATTTTCAGTAGCTCCAGTGTCTACCACATTGAGAGCCTAAAAAGTTTCTTTCAGAGGAAAAGTATTAGCCATGAACAAGAAGGACGCAGACGAAGATTTATTAGCTGGGGGCCAAAGAAAGTTGGCTCCAAGCCCAGAGGGGGAGCAGATAAGAGTATCCCCTGAAGTCTATGCAGAATATGACTTTACATTGCTTATGATCTTACCGAAAGACTTGAGGGGTATGGATAGCTTGATGCTCTATGTTCTGCTGAGGAAAAGATCCTTGTTACAGGAAATTACGCCAGTAATTATGGGCAACTTTCTTGAGGTGTCACCCAAAAAGAGCTTAGATTCAATTATCTTTTTGTGGATATCTATCTTTCTGTTAATGGTGTCATCTAGAAAGGGAGATTCTGGTACAATAGAGAAAAGTTTCTCCAACTGCTCAGTAGAGGCTACTTACTGAGCTGTGAGCCTAGAGTTTATAATGACACCAACGGTCCAGAGCTAGGGTAAAGTGAATGCTCTAAATCAAACATCGACTCACTAACCACTCTACCTTTGAGGACAAAGAGAGGAGCACTCCGTGGAGTGCAGCGGTGCAGGGCCAGTAGTGAGGATACCCTCATCTATGAAGAAGGTTTCAGTATTACCTGGTCGTGAGTTCACTGCCAGTTCTATACAATTATCTGGCAACACAGTGGGAGAATATTAATGACTTTATTGGAGGTATAACTATAAGAAACTTATTATGTAAGTTACAATGGGATCAGAGACTTGAACAAAACAGGATTAGCAAAGATGTACCCCTGGGAAGATATAACAGAGGTAGAGTTGTCAAGCTCCCAGATCTGAAGTTCTGCGCTGTAGCTGTTTAGGACAGGATAAACGCTTTGGGACAGCATAGAGAAAGAGTGGAGCAGGCTTTAGCCAATATATTAGGGTTATTTTAGATGCATATTGAGGTTCCAGTATAGTCTGGGACCAACGGATAAGGAGACTTTTAATGTTAAAGAGATTTTAGTCTTGAAGCCTTGTTATTGAAACTGAAGCAAGTGCTGGATTGTAGTGAAATCTCCCTGGGAAAGGTGTACTAAGGAATTATCTATCAAATGTAGCAGGAGGAAAACACAGGGTTTATAAAGATCTCAAGGAGGGAGGGGATTCCAATAGGGTTCTGAATATCTTACCTGAAGAGAGCATCCACTGGCGAGCTCCCTTATTAATCTCATGAAGAAAATGGAAGAAAAAATATCTGCGATCTCTTTCTATTGGTAATTTTGATGAGCCTTAGAGTCGGAAAACTTGTCAGAAATCTTCTTTTAAAAATTAAGATACCAGGAGTGGGATAAAGGCAGTTAATTAGTGAAAGGTATTGTACACTGTATGGATTCTTTGAGTGGTAAGGTTGCGAAATGCTTTCAATACACGACTTTATAATGGAAATGACTAAGATTAGGAAGGAGAAGATGGTATCAATCCAGTGTGAAATTTCCATGAGGTGGCACAGAAAGAGCTAGTCTAATTCTAGAACTAGCAACAGAAGAAGCCTATGATCAATTTTAGGTTTCTTCTGATATTGTTAAGTAAATTGCAACACAGGAGGTTGCTAAGAAACTCCATAATAAGCAAAAAATGTGAAAAGTGTGCATAAGCATTATGAAAAGTCCCAAAATCTATCACAAGAGTGTTTACAACCAGACTTTTATGTTAAAAGAAACATAAAACTGACTTAGAGTAATGGGAGAAAGAGGGCCTGGGAATTGAGCAAGTTTGGGTAAGATTTGAGGTGAGTATGCATGAAACTGTCTGTGATCAAAAACAAGAATAAGTGAAACGAGGGTATTAATTTTACTACCAATTGTAGGCTCAGATTTGAACTGTAGGATTAGGCTGACCAATGTGTAAAGAAGCTTAAGCAAAACTCATATATAAAAGTATCTTAAACTGATGAAGGTTAATAATAAGTAACGCTTTAATCAAGAAGGTTTTTATGTACTATCTAAAAAACCATCTTTGCAATGATACTAAGTTTATGGGTGAGCTTTGAGATCCAAGCAATAATTGAAAACCTGAGACAAGCTGGTAAGTTTTTGCTTTTGAAACAAATTTAAGATTTTCTTAACTTGGCTAAACTCAATTCCTTTGTGCCTAGCGATCTTATGATTTTTTAGTCGATTTTACTTATTTTTTAGCTGTTGTATCACCATGAGTGTCAGACTTGAAAAGTAAGGCTAGAAATCACTTCTTGTTAATAACCTTAGAGAAGTCACAAATATCATCTAAAAGATCTTAGCCTTTATTTCTGAGGATTCTGTGACCTAGTCTCGGAAGGATGGCTAATACCAGTCAAAATGTCACTAGCTGTTACGTTGGAGAGCTCTGTGTCCCAAATACAAATATTTTAGCTATTTGAGCAAAGAGAATATGCCTCAGCATCAATATATAAGATATAGTCAAGGTCGTTGGTGTTTAAAGCAGCAATAAAAACCTTGGAAACTTTATTTTTTGATTTTCATATGGGTGCACAAATAGTTCACAAATTCACTAATAGTTATCTCAGGCAATAAGTCCACTGGTTTGTAGTATTGACCTACACAAAACAGAAACTCTGTCAGTAAATATGATTGGAGAGAAAAAAGTGACCTAAATCGTGGATACATATCTAATAGGTTTATGTGATGTCTGTCAAATTAAAGGGAACAGAGCTGAATCCAGTAAATGATCAAGTTTAATTCATAAATAGGTGAAAGTGGAGGAATTGGACAAGAATCATTAAAGATTGTAGCTAGCACTGGTTTTATAAAAGAAAGGATGAATTTTGCTGTTAAATTTAGAAATAATAGATTTATTCACTTGACTCATGGCATAGGATCTGAAAGGTCATATACTAAACTCATTTAGGCAGTATGACATATTGCTCAAAAAAGTGGCGTCTGTTATAGTATAACTGTCCACAAAGCATCAGGACCAAGAGCTGTCAGAAGTCTGTGAATTAAAAGCTGAATATAGTCTGGTTACTTTGGGGGATAGGTTAGAATTTATTTGAACACATTATCTATATTGGCCTATAATAGCCTATATTCTATAAATTAATATTTTATCATTCATATTTAAGTTTATATATCTAAGAATTATGGAGATTGTTAATTTACAATATGTTGAATAGTAATGGTTAAAATATATACAGTTAAACTAATTTGCAAGGGATGAAATGCAAAGTCAGTTACAATTATGACCACTTTTGGAATGTTACTGACAACGTGGTATTTTGTAAGTTGGTTTTATAATGAGCACTTAAAAGTGTTTAATTGATCTGTTGTAACTGTCAATTTGATAGTTAATTATTGTGGCGTTTGAGCAAGCTGCTTTTATGAATAAACAGATGGGGTTACCTAAGTGTGGAGGAGCTCTTTTTTATGAAGTTATTACAGATTATGAACCAATAGAATCTATTATAAGCTAAGTGGTCAAGATAATTGTTATAAATACAATTAATATTTCAAAAGTCATTTAATACTCTCTTCCCATATAATAAAATTTATTTTATAAATAAAGATTACCTTTAATTTGAACTATTTAATTTGTTTCTACTTCTAGTTAAAGTTTTATATGTTGGTTAGCCTTTTTAAAGTGTCAATTGTCAGAGTGAGGTAGAAGCCACTCATATCAAGAACTCAACTGAGCTAATTGCCTTCATAATGTAGAACTTATTATAGATCAATATCAGCTAATTGAGCTTGTGCACCAGTAAACCTATAAGTATTTTACAACGAATAAAAGGAAATCTATAAACTGCATTTTGCACTAATAGCTTAACTTGTTAAAACCCATTTTAGAAGGTCTGTGGCTAGGTCAAACTAGAAACAATATAAGTATCATATTTTTTAAATGTTTTATTATAAATTGGAAAGTAGACAAATAAAAGAAGCTGGACTGATAAACATACTAAAATATTTTAGGATTGGGACTTGATACTTTATTATAAAACGTCATTTTATCCAATGTAAGAAAACTACCTTTAATGGTATTGCACTATCTTGAGTATTTTAAACTCAAACCTAAGATTTTAGAATGAATACCTGAAATTTGTTTTATGGTTTAAGCAAGATGGTCAGCTTTACTTAAAGCTATTATAATTAGCAAATTAAGTTCATCCACAATATTATTAGTATCTGTTAAGCCTTTAATTTTAGTGCTTAATAACCCAATTGGGTACTCCTAATCCAAACCAGGACTGTTGACCCTTTACTAGCATTGGTCTGGAGTGTGTTTGAGATCAGGTAGTATTCAACTTAATAGCTTTAAATTTAGAAGATCTATCTTGTTCTCGTGGTTTACACCAGGATTTATCATGCTTCATCACAGTTTATAGCACCACCAATCAGTGTCTATTAGACTCAACTGAAAAAGTTAGCCTTCACCTCATTATACTATTTTGGAGAAATCACTCTACTTTCTAGTATAGCCATTGGGAATGCATATCATCAATGTTGTAGTGCTCCTCATTTGACACCACGCCTGACATACATGCTATGTCACAAACACTGAAACATTACAAAATGGGATCGTTGACATGAATGGAGCCAACTGCTTTCCCCAACACCTTGAGTCTGATAGACTTCTGGTAACAGTGGATATTATAAAAGATCAACTGCTTGCTATATTAATGTATAGCCACTGAAGACCTAGCCATAAAGCCTTGTATAGATGGCATGTTGGGCAAAGGGTGCCTGGTTAATAAGATGTCAATACCATTTTCTACAGTTTGTTTATCAAAAGTCCAATGCCACCCTTCAGCTATGCGTAGATCAAGTCCACCAAAACAACGTTACAATTCCTGATACCTACCCTATACCACTAGTGGCCCAAATTACTCAAGCAATTGGCAAGTCAGTATTCTCTAAACTTATCTTTTTTAAAACCTTCCACAAAGTACAGGTTAATTTAGGGACAAGTGTGATTGAATGCTATTTTCACACATAGCTTTTACCATTTAATGTCATATTTTATAGGCTCAAAATTTCCCTTTGTGTTTCAACGTTTCAAAGATCACACCTTGGGTGTTCTAAGGTTCACTTTCACAATGACATGCATTAACAACATCCTAGTACTTTTCTAAAATCTTAGCAGCATGGAAGGGATCTGGTAGCAGAGGCCACTACAATGCATAAGTCTGGCTTTTAGTTTTTAAATTATTCAAGGTATGCCGACCATGGAACAGACATTACTGATTAAAAAAACCAAAACTAACCAAACCAATAATATGAATTAACCGCCCAAAACGATCAGTAGGATTCACACAAAAAACGAGAACACAACCAACCAGATGGCACAGCATTGAGATGCTTATCTCACCATTGCGGAAGGGGAAGGGGATCAGGGGGCTCATCCTTGGTTTCCATATAATTCAAAGTGCGGGCTAAGGCAGATAGAAAGGGCGTGGGGTTATCAGCAATATACAGGGTAAGATTTCATAGGATTGGTTGTTCATAGAAATTATCATCATCATAAATCATGCTCAGGTAAGTGGACAAGCATTTTTATGCTTGAATGCAGGTGGCTGAAAGTTGTGAAACTAAAGTGGTGGTAGTGCAGGTAACTTTTGCTTTAAATTTAGAAGCTGCAACCACTTTTTGAATGGCATCTGCCATGTGTTTATGAAGCTGGAGAATGATTAGTTTGCTCTGTGGGGGTAGATTGGAGCAAGAATGGGAGGGGGAGACCTTTGGAAAGCCTATTCTCTGTTTGGGAAACCATTTTGTGGAGGAAACAGCTTTTGGTTTGGGCAGCAGCTGCCACAGCGAAATGGTCTTGGGTGCAAAACAAATCGTCTATTGTTTGTGGGGCATAAAAGCGCCAAGGGTTCTCAATAAGGGATAGTGTAGAGATAAGTTCTCTTATGTCAACTTTGAAGTTTTCAATCACTTTATCAGGTTTGTCAGTTTCAGCCAATGAGTACCAGGGGTTCATGTCATACAATTTTTTGTTTTTCTCGAAAGGGATGACTAAGGCAGGTGATTGAGTTGGGGCTCAGGAGCAAATTGTTGTCCAAGCTGCTTCATGAATGATGGGAGCCTTGGTGGCACTGGGCTTAGGAGGGGCCTGATTGGCTGCTGCGAGTGTGGGAGCAACTAGTTTTGGAGAAGGGGGTATGATTGCACATCGTTCTGAGATTGCTGCAGGGCAGTTGACGGATGGGGAGCTGGTGGCCAATTCTGCTGAGGTGGCAGAAGCAGCAAGGTAGGGGCAGCTACCCTTTGAGTGATCCAACTCAAAGCAGGATGAACATACGTTCTGTCCTCCCTTGACGTGAGCCCAGAACAGGTGGTCAGGAGCAGACATAATGACGACGCAAGGAGAAGCTGCTCCATAATGTTAGAAAATCTGGGGCTGACTGTGGCAAATGCCCAAGGCCCAGCTAGGCTTGTGGCTTTGTTGGGGACCACGAATTGAAGGATGGGGTCAGCGCCTTAGGCTGCCAGACCTTTCATCAGCTCCTGATGGAACACCGCAGGGGGTAGGTGAGTGGGCAACCCAGTGAACTGATCCATCAACATGGTGTCAGCGGGGAGCCATATGTGCATTATGGGAATTGGGGTGCCTTAGAAAACCAGGGGCACAGTTGCTGCAGTGGCAGCGTCAGCTTTACAATTGAGTCCAAGATCAAAGTATTATTTATATGGGCTGAATTGATGACCCAGTGAGTTGCATTACCATCTGTGCCATTTTGATAGTGGCTTTGTCTGCATATGGGAACAACTTCACATATTTGGCCTGAAAGCCAAAATGCATGTGTGAGTGGGGGAGTATGAGAGGGCAGCAGGGCACCATCTTGGATCATGTGAGGTGGATGGCGAGATCCTTGGGCAGAACGAACTGAATCAAGGATTTGTTAGGCCTGGATGAACCAGTCTGAGAGAGTTTTCCCCATGAACGTAAAATGCTGGGTGGGGGTTCGCCACTGCCCCACATGGAAGCAGCAGGTGGTGGGGTCGTGAACAACAGTGGGTCAGTGTTGCAGATAAATGGATTGCAATCAGTTTATAATTTAAATTTATATCTTTTTCTTGAAAGTGGGTTCATGTTGAAAGAGAAGGCTGGCTTTTATGTTATTAGATTTTAGTGGTTGACTTGAAAATAAATTTAAATGAAAACCGTCAATTATGGCCAATTACCCTATCAATGGATCCACTTATCCTTTGTCAATCAACAAGCATAAGTTGAAGGGACCATCTAGTACTAAAAAAAACAAGCATAAGTTGAACAATAATATCTAGGAAATCGCTCATAGTAGCTCACTCTTCTAAATTAGTGATGCCACTATTAACTTTATCTTATTATTGATGCCCAGTTATGTAAACTAAAAATCCCATGTTGTAATGACATTGCTTAATTTGCCCCTCAAAGTTTCAGTTTCATGCATTGACACCAAATTGTATGTCGATATTTTGTAATTGGCTTGATAGCGCTTAAACATGGACATCCTGAAAGGGCGTACCTAGTGCTATTAAGAGGCCTACCAACATCCATAAATGAGTATGTAAATATCTTTAGTCAATGACCAACCTTCCCACACTATTGCAAATTTTTATGTTAGTCCTTGTATCTACCATAATAGCACTTAAACATGACACAGCTTGAAAGGGAGTACTTAGCGCTATTGAGAGGTTGTTGACGTCCTTTATTAGGGTATGTCAATAATCTTAAGTAAAGACTATTTTTCCACTTTTTTGTATTTCACCAGCTGTATGATGATAACTAATTTGCCTGATATTGGGACAATTTTGCACATTAAAGTTGAAATTTTGTATCTGAATTCTTCCAAATTATAAGAGAATTTTGCCGCCAATTGGGCTGAAGCGATCGTTGTATCAATTCAAGTGTCAAATTTATGTGGGAAATAAATAAATAACCCATGAGATTTTCATGCTTGAACCCGGAAGATTGTGGCCAGAAGATGTCCTATATGTATATATACTGGCGCCTGGCCAATAAGAGAATGACTAAATCAATTAATTAGATACTATATCTAATAAAAATCAATTCTTTTCTTTAAATCTTTTTGATCTGGTTATCATATCAGATTTTAGTTTCTACTAAGAGTGTCAACTAGATTTTAGGAAAGAGTCTCTAGCTTTCACTTTTTACCTGCATCAGTAGAATTTCCCACTTATATAGGGATAAATTGCCTCAAGAAGACCAAGAGAGTTGCATCGCAAAGTTAAGACTTGTAAGCTTTTAACCGTTCAATTTACTGATAGACAATTGGAGAAAATTAAGGTTTTGACTAACTTATTTGTAATTATAGTCTGTAGGATTTTAACTATTAAAAGAGCAATAATTGAATATAACATACATGAAACTGTTAAAATATATATCCTCTAGTGGCAAAGTTTACTCATTAGGGAACCTTGTGCTGAAAGATTGACACGCCAAAGTTCATCTTGAAATTTGATGCCATTAGATCATGCAAACACCAATAGCACAGAACAGCTCTATGGAATTTAAGGTCAATAAAATTTTCAAGGAGTTCTTCCTGTCATCTTCTATTTAGCTTGCCTCTTCATTAATTGACATGCAAAAAGGCAAAGTTCATATAGACGCCAGTTTTTCAACAAGCATTTAATGTAATTAAAATCTCATTATTACCGCTCCTGGTTTGCGCTAGGTTGATAAGGACACCACTTCATTTTAGCGTGCAATGCCTCAGGGAGGCATTGGGTGCTATCCTACTATAAGATTATGATGGATGGGAACTCCTTGTGTTATCCTTCTCAAAAGAGGTTTGATTGTTCTATGC
Organism: Massospora cicadina; assembly: GCA_022478985.1. Classification (NCBI taxonomy): domain Eukaryota; kingdom Fungi; phylum Entomophthoromycota; class Entomophthoromycetes; order Entomophthorales; family Entomophthoraceae; genus Massospora; species Massospora cicadina. Next base: position 123,831 of record JAKSZP010010512.1, on the reverse strand, counting down.
GCTCCAGGAATATGATAAGGAGTTGAAAACTACTGCTTGGTTGCTGATGCACTGGCGTTACCTTATACTGGGAGCCAGGTATACCATAGTTGTACTTGCTGATCACAAGTCACTCGATTACTACCATAAGTTCCAAAATTGGTGCATAGGCAGCCAGTACACTTTAGTATAAGCTCTACTTTAACTTCAAGTATGAGTTCATCTTTGTGATAATATGATATGAATCAGTCTCAACATTTACTTGAATTTTTGGATTCTATATCCCTAATTTTACCCTGCGCAATCAAGCTAAGGTCATCTCAGCACTAGTGTTGTTCCCTTCCTGACCCATTCTTTAGGCTCAAAGAGTCTAAAGTATGGCTTGGGGAGGGCTCCCTAAAGTGTTGCCTAAAAGGACAGCAAGCGCCATTGTGAACCTCAGTTGAGAAATTTAAAGCTTACACGAAAGTTTAGGCATCATGCCTTACATGGATTTGAGGTGCAACAAAGTTTTGTCATGTGAAAAAAACATTGAGCTTTAAGGGCATTTTCTCTCCAAAGTTGCTCTTTTTATTTCTTTTCACGCTAACAATGACAGCAAAATGCTGGAATTCACTTTACTCACCCTTTTTAATACATTAGATAAAATAAAAGTGTCAGAAAATAACCAGATGGATTTCTCAAAAAATTTATCAATATTTGGGATGAAATGGATAATTCCAGCAGAATAGTTCATATGAATTTCGTGGTATATAGGTGATTGCTGGTTAGTTGCTCCACAATTTGGGTTGACCTGAATCTAGTATTCCACTAAGGTTGGATGCAAGGAGCGTTCAGGGACAATCACTGGCCCAAGTTAGGTTTATAGATCACTGGCAACTACTAGCTGAGGATGATCCATTTGGTTTAATTATTGTGTGTCACAGAAGACAAATTTTATGAGTTCATGGCAGCTAAGGTTGTTTACAGCACCATATATATAATAATTAACTATTGCCTGAGAAAAGCGATTTCAAAAAACAATTAGGAGATAGAAATGTGTCATTAACAAGAAGCCAAGATATCCTAAGTTACCAAGAGGCCAAAGATGTTTCTGGTGCATCATTAATATGCCAAACTCAAATTTAATTATAATTTATAATATATAATAATAAGTTCACTGGCGACTGAAGGCTGAGGATGTGTTGAAATTATTTCAGAAATCAGGAAGGACAGGGCAAGAGGGTCACCACCAGGGAAGAGAGAAGCACAGTGGAAGGAAGAGAGAGAGGTTGGATGGAAGGTCCAGTGATAATCCAACAGGTCAGCAAAGGGCGCAGTAGCCCTTTTGTACATATAGATACCAGGTGCTTCCCTTTACAATAAAGATCTCCCTTTTAATTAAGTTTATGTTTATTATTGTAGATTGAGGTTTTGCTGAGGGATTCCCAAATGACGCGGGTGACATGCCTAGGGGTCATCCAGTGCTGCTGGCCCTATAGCTTAAAGTGAAATGGTAAGGGTCAGCCTGTCTCCATACTGTTTGGCCTGCCAACTAGCAAGTCCCACTGTCACCAGAAATTCAATTTTCTGAAAGTGGTTCTCACTACAGGGGGTTCTTCTGATTGATGCCAGAGTACCTGATAGGTTGGTGAGGAGGTGGTGGGAGAGCTACCAGTTCATTCAGGGAGGGGAAAAGCACAATTATGTGACCTCAAACTTGAGGTTAAGTTCTGATGACTGTTGGTGGTGGGGAGGGGCAAGCCCTAAACTCCTGCCCCACATGCTGAGGCTGGAAGTAGGAGAAATACCATCTGGTTAAGTGGGGGGAAATGTCAGAAAATTAACCAGATGGACTTTTCCAATGATGTAAATGAGATTTGGGATGAAATGTCCATCCTGGCGGAATGACTCATTGAATAATTTCTTTGATATCTAGGTGATTGCTCAGTAGTTTCTCCCCAATGTGGGCTGGGCTGAATCTAGTATATAACTAAGATTGGATGAGAGGAGTGGTCATGGTCTATCTCTGGCACAAATTAGGTTTATGGATCACTGGCAACTACTAGCTGAGGATGATCCATTTGGTTTAATTATTGTATGCCAGCAGAAGCTGAAGCTTCCGAGTTTTGAGGCGGCCAAGGTTGTTTCTGGCGCCTCATATAGAATAAACAACTATCAACTGAGAAAAGCGATTCCCTGAATGATCAACTAGGAGAGTAAAAACGTGTCATCAGCAAGAAGCTGAGATATCCCAAGCTACCAAGCGGTCAAAGATGTTTCCAGCGCATAATTACTAAATAGAACTCAATTCAATTATAGTTTATATTATATATTTATATGGCTCACTAGTGACTGAAGGCTGAGGATGAGCCAAAACTGATATATGGACATTGGGAAGGATGGGACGAGAGGGTCAACACCAGGAAAGAGAGAAGCGCAGTGGAAGAAAGAGAGGTTGGTTGGCTTAAAATTCCAGCGATGAGCCAATAGGTCGGCAAAGGGCGCAGTAGCCCTTTTGTACATATATATAACTGGTGCATCCCTTTACAATAAATATCTTCTATTGCCTATTCTACCTTTTAATTAAGTTTTTGTATATACTTGTAGGTTGGAATTCTGCTGAGGATCCCCAAATGATGCGGGTGACACGCCTAGGGGTCAGCTGGCGCAGCTGGTCAACTAGCCTAAGGTGAAATGACAAGGGTCAGCAAGTCTTTATTCTGGCTGCCTGCCAGCCAGCAGAGCCCACTGTCACCGGAAAAGTCAATTTTCCAACAAAAAGGTTACTTTAGTGGTTTGCATCCTCACTTGCCTGTTTTTATTTTGCTGCGGTTGATTTACTTAAATTTTAAAGGTCAAGACTTGTTGGTAGTAACCAGCTCTAACAACATACCTCAGTAGTCCAACTTGACGTTGGATCTGCTTTGCATCAGTTAGTGGTACCAAAAATAGGGCATCTATACATGGAATCTGGTCAGTTCTGGTTGTTACATTCAAGGGTCTCATCCATGTGCTACTGGACATACTAAGCTGGGGTTATCTTGTGGGTAATGAATAAAGTGATGATGCTAAACTAGTAACGGAGATCTCCAACAAGTGATTATTGTCTAATCCAGCCCCTACTATTGCAACAGTTGCTCCCTCACCACCATTCTAAATTCACCCCATGGCAGCCAAATTCAGCAATGCTTTAACAATACCCCAAGCATCCTGACCAAACCATCTACCACTTTACTAACCTTAGCTCCACTAACTTCAATGAATTCCTGTTTGATGTGGTGATGGTCACGCAAACCACCAACTCTGAAGGCCTTAACCTGTTGGACAAAATTGATGCTAGTAAAGCCCCATTCTGATGGTACAACTAAAAGGATACGGTAATCTACTTTCATAATATACTGTGGGTCTCTGCCCTACATTCCCAAGTCATAAGGGAACATCCTGACACACCAAATGAGCAACCCTGGTGTTGATAATTGTACTCACCTGATCAAGTGTGGTTGTGACTATAATGGGCTCATGAGGATATTCTTGCCTCGGTAAGATATTGCCTCAAATGTGCTTATTCAATGTTGGACCAAAATAGGTTAAAATTTCCTCTTTTCCACCATTCAACAGGCAGCTGGGCCGTGGACCTACTTTTCAGTGGACTTTATAGTGAGTCTGCATATATATCAGAGGGTTGACACTTTTGTAGTGGTAGTAGAATGCTTCACAAATTTTTCATATACTTTTCTGTCTAATATTAAATTCGTCCATAGATATGGCGCTTCATTTTATAACCCATGTCTTCTTTGACTTTTTTGTGTGCCCATAAATGCACCCAGCGCAGACAACTTTGCGGATGATACTCAGTGTACTGCCCAACACTGCACTAAACTTCAGAAAAAAAGGCTCATAACAGAACCTTGACTGCGGGTGGGGTAGCTCACATCACCCCAAAACTGTCATATTCCTTACTGTTTGGTATACTAGGTAGTAAAGGCTACCCAGCCAGTTTGAGTTATACCTCCCATTCTTATTGCGAGGAATGATACCAGACTGACACCCAAGTTAAACTTACATGAGAAAAGAGGATATCCATAGCTTTCCAAGGTTATTTTTAACTATCGCCTTCCTGTGGCCAAGGAGCTTGTTACATGGATTTCTTCTTAAGGGAAGCAACGCTATTTTCTGGCAAACCTTTATCTTTACATTACCTTATCCTTAGTATGACAAACCCTGATTCCCTCCTTATCTGCGAGCAGACTTAAAAAGACATATGTTATCAGGATCTCTGGAAATGCTATATGGATAGAAAATAGTTCGCACTTTAATTGTTTTTCATACCATAGGAGAACACTTCTTCACACAAACTCCTCTGTTGGACACTCTGCGAAGATATTTTGCCATCTCCTACCCTTTACATACCTTACAGGCATACAGAAGGGCATCCACCATATGCTTACTCCACTTGCGCAGAGCATCCCAGCGACGATAATTTTACTAGGGATTTGAAAGAAAAAGTTTTGAACTGGTATAGACCAGCATCCCTTAATCCTCCTCCCCCACATGTCCATCTGGCCTTGTCTCTTGCTACAAAAGGTCTGGGTCAAGAACGTTAAGCATCTCTATGTCCTGGTGATCCTTGAACTTGGCGGATGTGAACTTTGAGAGGCAAACACCATCACCACCTCTCACCTTATGACAGTCCCAAATGATGAAGAGGTTCTATCATCTGGGGTACCTTTAGCCTTCTCTTCCTTACAGAAATACCCACTGATCCTGCACCCCACGACCTTCTAATCAGGCTTCTCAAGCCTCTAATGCATCCAAAGAAATTGCTTCCCTCACAGCAAGAAGGCAATTTAATTGCTTTCACAACATCTACGCCTTCTTTACCAACACTTTAGAGGCATTGGCAACATTATTAGCTGCTTTCACCCTAAGCACCCTTCGACCATCTCCATCAAGGGGGTCCCAATGAACTGCCCAATACAGTTCTTGAGATCCTTGCGCGGATGAGGATTAATCTCCAGTCCCCAAGCTTCTCCCTACAGGAATTTCCCAGATTTTTCAATGGACTAATCTCCACCCTCTAACTTCTATTGCTTCCTGCCCAAGCTCTAAAATAATCCTTTCAGTAGCCTGTTAGCTTTCCCGCGCTCCGTATGGTCCCTTGATTGATGCCCCAGATGATATCATAGTCCTGTTGTTCATATCTCTGCATGCCTTAGCAAGGTAGCTTTATACTATTGAAAACCAAATCATGAACTTTCACTCCCTTTTGACCCATGCAATCCAATTCAGCTGAAGAACTTGTATAATACTCTCAACGTTAATTATACCAACGCCCCCCTTCTTCACTTACTGATACAAAAAACACATTTTATTTTTGATTCTCTCCCCCTCCAGATGAAGTGAATAACCAAACTCTTTATCTTTTTCATGGAAGATGCCATAAATGGAACAAATCAGGAAATTTACCATAGTCTGTAAAATATGAAAGAGTTCATGACAATGGCTCTTCCCCAATATGATAAATTCAATTGTCACTTTAAAGCAGCTTTCTTAAGGTCACTTTTGACTTTGAGCCATATTTCGTGCAACAACGCCTGTCCAGGGATGTGACAACTAAGGTACAGAATCAACTCACCTGTTGCCCTCAAGAGGATTGAGCTCTATGATGCCACATCCAATGTTGCCGTTTAGCTTATGGGGCATGCCCTAGATATTGACAGATTGACCTTTGCGTTGCTTGCGCTTTGGTACATTTACATAATGTTCATCACAACCTTATCCTTTTTTTCTAACGAAAAAAATCCAATTAACATTCAAAACCATTGAGTGAGATTACTCCTCCCCATTGGAGGGAAGTTTCCTCTGGTCCAATTTTCTGAGAGCCACTTAAAGGTTCTCTATTGTAATAAAAAACAACATGAGATATAGAGGATCTCTGATGCACGTCCCTACACACCTTAAAAGGGTTGGAGAGGACCTTGTCTATAATGAAAAGCGATGAGGATTCCTATAAATCGCTTTGAGCAGTCATAACAAGCGCTCTTTAATTCCAACTCTACACAATAATTTTTCAAAGAAACTCATGATTCACCTATCATACACCTTCACTTGATCAAGAAACAGTAGTCACCCCTCTGGTCATACTGTTTACTTGCCCATTCTTATATCAGGTGAAGCAGCATCAGGTTGTCAGTAACTGGCCTACCTAAGATAAACCCATTTTGTTCTTTCCCAACAACTTCCGTCACTACCCCTTTAGTCAATTGGTTAGGACCTTCATTAAGATCTTGCAGTCAACATTACGTAGAGTCAAAGGCTGATAGTTTCCCATGAGTATAAGATCGCTATTCTTAAACAACAACGCCAAGCCTTATAAAAATGTTGTCTCAATAATACCTGAGACCAGGAGTTAATTGTATAACTAAGCAAGAATCTCAGACATTTCTGCCTAAAACATGTAGAGATCAAGTATCAACCTCATTAAGGAGCCTTTCCATTATTTCCATTGAGGATGGCATCTGACACTTCTGACTTGTGGATCCTAGAGCATAACAGCTTCTGAGTCTCTATTGGCTGTACCCCCAGTCTGTTTGTATTGTACTTTGGTTGCCACTATGCTATTCTCTAAGGGGCATAGAGGTACTCATTATAAGATGCAGCTTTTTAGCCATATAAGCTGCATCCTCACCACAACTCCATCATTAAAAGCGACAAAATCCTTGCTGAGAGTCAAAAAGCCTAACTACCTTTCAGAGTAAAGCCACATTGCCATTAGAGTCCTCATCCCACCTAGACTTCCTTTGTTTGAGGCTACCCACCATAAAGACTCCTTTTGATTCCGCATACAATTAAGCTCTGGATATGTAAGCAGATGCCCCCAGGCGCAGCCTTCTTTCAGGTACTTTTGAAATTCCTCTCCAGGTTTCATACATGGAACACATGGCCCCTAACTGCGTCCCAAATATTTTATCACGTCATGTTGAGATCTGCCTTCATCTGCAGCCAATTTACTAGTGAATCTGGCTTCCCTAAAATATGGCATCTCCACCACCTCATCTTCATACTCATTATTCCATGCAGTTGAGACCACTTAGGGGTTCAGAGTTCAGTCTCCAGATCACTTTTACCACAGAAGAAACCCAAAGGTCACTGGTCTGCAGTTCCAGAGGCCTGTGGTCCAAAGCACTTGAGTCATACTTTCTGAAGGATCTTTTTCAGCGACATATAATAGGCTGTGGCACTGACACAAGGTCAATTCAGGAGAAATGACCCCACTGAATGTGACTCCACACAGTCTCCCCTTCCTCACCATAGAATTCCTTACACACGTCCATTAGGCTGAGGTTGATCATTGAATGTCCAACTTGTAGGCTTCAGGATCAAATCTTCAGTTGCCTGAAGATCCAACCCTTTAATCTATAAAGCATACTATAAGTCCCAGGGAACGTCCTCTGGGCGTTGATCGGGCCATTTGCCCATTCCCAAGTAAGAAGGTACCTAAGAGGACGGCTGTACCCCTCTTTACTCAGGGCGATCTCATCACATGGTAGATGAGCGCTGGGTAAAAGCCCTCCCACTTCAGATCCCACTTCCAGTATCCACACTCTCCTCAGCAGAACTGCTACGAGGAATCAGTGAAATCTGCACTGAGATTGCCAAAATGAAATTAATTGGAGATAATTTAAGTGGCATCAGCCCAATGCTCAGATTATAAATGGTTAAAAAGGTATGAAGGCCAATCTATCATCTGGAATGCCCAACAGTTGCAATTTGGTCAACATGACAATTGATAAAATCTCCCCCTCCCAAAATCATTAGGGATTACCCCCCAACGGGCAGGTAACAGCATCAGACACCATTGATGAGGGTTCAAAGCTCCCTACTGGAAAATTGGGCGTTGCACCTGATGCAATGCCACTGACCCAAATTAATGGCCCAGCGACTGAGCACAAGCAGGTTGGATGTCCCAAACCCATTCCCAACCAAATGGGTCCACTCCTATATGGGGTGGCCTTGGGTGATTCCTGCTGCTTGTCAGGCTAAACACTGTCACGCCAACTGTTTGAAATGCAGTCAAGCCTCAGTTTGGACATTTGAGGTCGAACCAACAGCTACTTGGGCTGCCGCCAAATTCTATAATGTCAGTTCCAAGTTAAAATATTTGTTCCACATTCCTGAACAATTCACCAGTTAGGTCAAACTAGCGGGACCCATCCTGGCTTTTTTCCCCTCCAGTTTGACTACTATTTAATCAGTTGCATTTCACTGAAAAAATTGTTGGTCAATTTTTCTTCCTTATATTTTCCATTAAAAACCTTCCCCTAAAATCTAGTTTTTATATGTTGAGAATTAAACCGCTATTCCACTAGAACTCTCATACTCCTCAGGGTTAACAGCCATGTTCATCTGGTATTTTATTTTGTGCCTGTACAAAATTCTGGCTCACCGGCAGATATTGGTTGAACTCCTTTCAGTTTCATATTCTTCATACCTGCAGCAGTGCCTTGGGCATTCTGGTTTGCCGTCCAAGTGCTCTGGCACCTTGGCTGGCAGGCCAGTCTAATTCTTACGTCTTGTTCGCCTGACATAATTGACTTTTTATTACTCTTTGCCATTTTTACCTTTCTCATATATTGGCGCAGCAATGATCCCTCCTTTACAACTGAACCAGGTTGTGAAGAAGATTTTCTCTGCCCACAATAGTTCAGTCCCACCCAAAACGTCAAACCCATATTACATAGTTGACGCGGCTATTCTGCCCAGGTCAGCACAATCTGACATCCCGACTTGCAACGAGTTTACCCCCCACAAAAGCCTAGTGGTTTCCCCTGACCCCACTACCATCTCTTTGGTATCACTGGATTCATCCACAACTATCAATAAAGAGAACCCCTTAACTTCTTAGTACCCATGAAGATTAGTGTTGGGTCCCATCACGTCTCCTTTGAGGCCCTGGTGGACACTGGAGCTGCTGGCAATATTATGAGTGTAGAACTGGCCCAGCGATTGGAACTCGGCCTGGATGCAGGTCCTTTGGTGATGGTTGCATTGTCAGCCTCCCAGACCTCATACCTGATATGCTGACCAGTCACATTTTTGATACACCAGTTCAGCTTCTGCGACCGCTTTTCTGCAATGCTGAACTTGGTGTTTCCAGTAATCTTAGGAGTGGGGTTGGTGGCGCCAGCAACATGTCAAGATCCACCTGGAGTCTCACATGCTGTCATTCGCTAATGATCAACTGGAGGGTGAATTCCCCCTAATAGACACTCTTAAGAAAGCACAAGGCTGAAGTTCTATTACATCCCTCGTCTCTCCTACAGGCATACCATCCGATTTTCCAGAAAGTTTGATGCGCTATCAAAGCATTTCAATTCTGAAAAGGCAGATCGTTTGCCTCCCCACACTAGATTTGACTGTGGCTTTTGTACAGTGGTAAGTTGGTAAATATAAACTGCCCATTGTATCCCCACACAGCAGAGGAGGAGGCTGCGCTCAACACCTGATTGGATGATATGTTGAGAAAAGGGTGGCTGTTCAGGGAGAACTTACCAGTCGTGTCTCCCATCGTCTTCGCCAAAAAAGCTGATGGTTCTCTCCGCCCCTGTGTGGACTATGGACACTTAAATAAAATCACGGTTTCCAATCCCTACCCCCTTCCTTTAGAACAGATGATAAGCCAAACAATTGCCAAATCTCGGGTGTTTTCTAAGCTGAATCTCATCAATGCATTCAACCAGATTTGGGTAATGAAAGGGCAAGAATGGTTAACAGCAATCCAGATGAAGAGGGGCATTTTCCAATTCCGCGTAATGCCCTCTGGGCTAAAGAACGCTCCCGCTATGTTTCAACACATGATTCACAATGTACTGTGTGACCTCCGGTTTACCTGCGCAGTAGCATATATTGATGACATTCTGGTACACTCCCTGACTCCCGAGCAACATGCTACTGACTTGGAAGCAGTTGTGGCCGCCTTGCATAAGGCAGGTTTGTTCGTCAAGCCTTCCAAATGCGATTTCTATAAGAAGAAGGTTACCTTTCTTGGGAACCTCATCCTTAAAGATGGTCACACAATCTCTCCTAATAAAATTGGATGCTATCCAGGAATGGCTAAACCCAACTACCCAGAAACAACTACAGAGTTTCTTGGGAACCATCATTTTCTTAGAAAAATTCTCCCCAGCACTTTCCCAGCTTGCTGCCCCGCTCCAACCCCTTACAGGGAAAAATGTACTGTTTTGCTGGACGCCCAAATGCCAGCAGGCGTTCAAATTGATTAAAGAGGTGTTTGTATCCCCTCCCATTTTTGAAAAATGCTGATACCACCAATCCGTATGTTGTTGCTTATGATGCTTCATTGGTAGCCATGGGGCAGTGTTGCTCCAGGTGCATGATGGCTTGGGAACACCCAGTCGCCTACTTTTCCCAAAAGTTCACCTCTACGGAGCAGCCTTGGGCTATTTATGACAAGGAGTTGGCAGCCGTTGCATGGGCTACTCATTGGAGGTATCTGTTACAAGGTGCTCAGCATGAGTTAATGGTCCACATGGATCATCAGGCTCTCTTGTAATTTCATAAACCCCAGAAATTGGCACACCGACAGGCACAAACCTATCAGGACTTGTGCAGTTTTAACTTTAAATATGAATTTGTAAAAGGTGCGCTCAATGTAATTCCTGATTTCCTCAGCCACAGCCCCACCCACAGTTCCGCGGATCCGGAGGAAGTGGATCTCATTACTGTAATTCCTACCACCCAAATCCTGTTAATTGTCCCTCCTGTCTTTTTTCCGTCGCTCTGGCCCCTGACGCTCCATTAGTTGCTCAGGTCTTAGCCAGCCAAATGGCCTGCCATGAGGGCGTGGAGCTAGCCGAGCAGTTATCTCACCAGAAGCATAAACACTCCCTTACTCACTGAAGGAGGGTCTTATATATTTTTGATCTCACGTTTGGGTTCCCCCCTCCTTCTGAACTGAGGTATTCCATGCACATCACGATCCCCCCATGGTTGGTCACCCTGGTACTAAGAAATTCATCGATTTGATCAAATGGTTTACAATTGGGTGGGTTTGACAAAAGAAGTTTTGGCCTGGATCACTGACTGCATTACTTGTGCTTGGGCTAAGTCAGACCGCTCCTGTAGAAACGGTCTTTTACACCCCTTACAGTAGGCGGAAGGTCCATGGACATTGGTGTTTATGGATTTTATCATCAAACTCCGCTGCTCTAACAAGTTCACAGCGGTGATATTGGTGGTGGACCGTTTCACAAAATTTTCCCTCTTTATTCCTTGCCATTCCACAATTACATCGGAGGAGAATGCCCGCTTTTTTGTGCATCACATGTTCTCGATTTTTGGTCTCCCACAGGAGATTATTAGCGACTATGGTTCACAGTTCATGGCGCGATTTTGGAGTAAACTCCTATCTATCCTATAAATATCCCCCTGCCGTTCTACTGTGTACCATCCCCAGTACGATGGACAGACTGAGCGAGTCAACCAAGTCCTCAAACAGTACCTGCATTGCTATACTGCGGCTGCACAAGACACCTGGGCCAACAACCATCCCTTTGCTCAATTTGCTTATAACAATGGAACGCACGCGTCTACAGGATTTTCGCCCTACAAAGCAACGTTGGGTTACAAACTTTCGTTTTTGATTGGACCTTGCTTGCGGCCTGAGGTCTAAGCTGCCATGGATCACGCTGAACATATTAGGTCAACTCAATCCTTGGTACAGAACCACGTCACCAAAGCTATTGATGACTACAAGAGGTTCGCGGATTGTAAGAGGCTCCCAGGTCACAATATTAAAGTAGGTTCTTATGTTATTCTCAATACCCACCATTTACATATTCAAGCGCCTTCTCATAAATTCGCAAGTAAGTATTCCAGCCCCCATTTGGTGGAAGAGCTCTTGGGTAATTGCGCGTTCTGTTTGAAGCTTCTGGCTCACTGGATACAGCATCCCATCTTCCACATTTCCCAGCTGTCACCTTTCAAGGGTACAGTCCCCGTGGAACCTAAACTGATCATCAATGAAGATGTGGAAGAGGCTGAGGTGGAGAACATCCTGGCATCTCGCAAGTCCCACCAGTCCGTCCAATATCTCATGTCTTGGAAAGGTTACCCAGCTTATGAGAACAGTTGGGTCAAGGCACGCGATTGTGCAAACTGTATGGAATTGGTTGAAGCATTTCATGAAACCCACCCCAGAACTCCCCACCCTCCCCAAAAACCTGCGATGGTAATGGTGATCAAGTTACCCAAGGTACACAAATATGTGGCTCTCGTACAGTTTTCCAGTGGTGGGGTCCTTCCCTTGGAAAAAGGAAAGGGTAATGTAAGTCCCAGGGAACGTCCTCTGGGCGTTGATCGGGCCATTTTCCCATTCCTGAGCAAGAAGGTACCTAAGGGATGGCTGTACCCCTCTTTACTCAAGGCGATCTCATCACATGGTAGATGAGCGCTGGGTAACAGCCCTCCCACTTCAGATCCCACTTCCAGTATCCACACTCTCCTCAGCATAACTCCTACAAGGAATCAGTGAAATCTGCACCAAGATCGCTGAAATGAAATTGATTAGAAACTAATTTGAGCGGTAATCAGCCTGATGCTCAGATTTCAAATGGTCAAAAAGGTATGAAGACCAATCTATCAGCCAAAATGCCCAATGGTTGTGATTTGGTTAACATGACAATTGATAAAATCTCCCCCTCTCAAAATCATCAGGGATCACCCCCAATGGGCAGGTAACGGCATTGGACACCATTGATGAGGGTTCAAAGCTCCCTGCTGGCAAATTGGGCATTGCACCTGATGCAATGCCACTGATCAAATGAACATCCCAGCGACTGAGCATGGGCAGGTTGGACATCCCAAACCTGTTCCCAACCAAATGGGTTCACCCCTATGTGGAGTGGCCTTGGGGGATTCCTGCTGCTCATCAGGCTAAACGCCATCTTGTCACCCATCGGAAATGCAGTTGAGCCTTGGTTCAGATGTTTGAGGTCAAACCAACAGTGACTCATCCTGCTGCAAAATTCTTAGATGTCAGTTCCCAGTTAAAATATCTATTCCCCATTCCTGAACAATTCACCAGTTAGATCGAACTTGCAGGACCTGATCCTGGCTTGTTTCCCCTCCAAATCAACTACTATTAATCAGTTGCATCGCACTGAGAAAATTGTTGGTCAATTTTTCTTCCTTAAATTTTCCATTAAAAACCTTCCCCTATAATCTAGTTTCTATATGCTGAGAATTAGACCGCCTTTTCCACTAGAACTCTCATACTCCTCAGGGTTAACAGCCATGTTCATCTGGTATTTTATTTTGTGCCTGTACAAAATTCTGGCTCACTGGCAGATATTGGTGAAACTCCTTCCAGTTTCATGTTCTTCATACCTGCAGCAGTGCCTTGGGCATTCTGGTTTGCCGTCCAAGTGCTCTAGCACCTTGGCTGGCAGGCCAGTCTAATTCTTACTTGTTGTTCGCCTGACACAGACACAGGTAATGTCTCTACCCAGCACTACAGGACCCCTATTGTCTTCCTCATGTTTCCTCAGACCAATCTTCTGGAAATAGTTTTTTTGGACCCATAATTGATGAATATAAACTGATAAATAATTGATTACTATCCAAACTTTGACATTACTGTCATTGCCCTTCTTGGAATCAATACCATTTTTTCCGTCACTTTGACCCTGTCTGCCCACCAGAGCAAAATACCCCCTTTGGTTTCTTCCCATCACTCTTCTTCTCCATAAGGGTAATTCAAAGTTTTGTTTATCCACCAAGTGAGGATAGAATGATTTCTTCAGAAAAATTGGTAGCCAATCCTCTTCCACCACAGGTCTGTACTTAGTCTCATCTAGTAAGCTGATGCCTATCCCATATTGTTGCATTCTGAGTTCCATTCGCTGCTGTTGTATGAGTATATTAGGCTACGCACATTAGAAAATTTAACTCTGATTGCCATAGGTTAAAACTGAAGAGGCTTTAGTGTCAGAATCGGGAGGTCTCATCCTCTTCTACCTCAGCTGGCTTAACGTGACTACGTTTCCTACCCCCTTCCCCAGCACTCAGCTGAGCTGAGGGGGTGTCTGCTCTGTCACACCATCCAACGGAGTCTTACCATTGCAAGAGACCTCTACTGAACCCTTCCCTTTGGTTTTAGGCATTGGGTCAGAAGGCTCTGAACCGCTGTTGCTAGTGGGAAGCTTCTCCATTCACTTACGGCTCGTTCTATGGGCTTAGAGCGCACCATCTTACCTACATCAACTGTGGTAGCTCTCACCTTACACAATAAAGAATGAGGAGAATCCAATCCATTTGAGAGGGATACCTACTACATAAATTCCTTTTTATTCTGGGACAATGCACATGAAGCTTTATTTGAAGTTAAGTAGCTTCCTGCAAAATCCAGGTTCTCATAGACACATTGCTGACCATCATGGCACTTTTCCAGAACTCAGTAACTGTCTCTGCATTGTTTTACCAGCCACAGCCGCCTCCTTTGCCTTAGCTGATATCTCAGCTAACTTCTCCAACACCTTCCTGGCTGCTAACTTCTCCTTCTCTGTGGTCACCATGGGTGACATCCACTCTCTAATCCCATTAGGCTTGAACGCTGCCCCAGAAGGTTTAGCCTGAGGACATTTGCTTCATGGAGCGTGCTGATAATAACAAATAAGATGGCCTGGAATTCCAAATGAGTGAACACCCAGAACCACAGCCATAATACCCTAGGTACAGCCATCTATATTGCTAGATGAAAAATGAAAAGTCAGCCAGGAGGACTAGCTAGGGATTTTCATAATTTGAAATCATCACCAATATTTGTTCATTAGGACTCTAAAAATCACAAAACAATATTGATTTTTTAAGAATTTATTTTGAAAACCAAAATGGTGGAAAGGAAAAATGAAGTGACAGCAGTATTTGTTAGGTACCTCTGCCTAAATTTTCACAAAATGAGGAACTGAAGATAAGCTCACTACCATCAAGAATATTTCGCAATTCAGTTCTGGCAGATTAACATTCCAAAATGTTTTTTATATGACTCAGACCCCTCATTATCGGGTGGATTGGCATCAAATTATTAGTGAAAATATTCATTTCAATGCATTTGCACTTGGCATGATTTTTTGACACCTCCAGCGATAAGAAGGTTGCTCCCACAGCAAGGCAACGTATGGCCAGCTTCCTTAGGTAGTGTGATGAATAGGGTCTTTCCACATTACCACAAAACAGTTAGGCAAGAGGGCCCATGTGAGGGCCCACAAACATGAGAGGGCTGCAGTGGATAAGTCCTTCATTCGTTGGCTTGATGAGCAATTAAGGTATCCTTAGAACACAGTGAGAATGATGCTCACACTGAGGAGGACAGTCTGTCCCCCAGAGAGAGCATACAGAGAGGCGACTGCTCTGTCTAAATCTGAGGAATGGTCCATACTCTTTGCTCAAAATCCCTGGGTTTACATCAAAATCTTAATAAATGATTTTGAAATTTCAAAATTTATTTTCAATTTTTGAGATTTTATTTAGATGTATTAGAAGACGAAGTTGTCCTAAACGCCTTTGCTTTGTTGTTTTTATATTATAAAACGGGGAATATGGGGGAATTGCTTCCCATGGAGTCCGCGGGTGGCGGGCTATTTGTGGGCCTATTTTGAGAATCTTGGCCTCCAATATTCCCATCTAGGACCATTATAGACCATTTTTTGGGTACCCGTAGCGTTATGAAAACTTTTTGCATATATTTTTGTTCATCAGGGTTGAATCAGAGCTCAGCATTCTCATGTCGCCCTTATTGAAAAAATTTCCATTTTTGGGATAATTTGGCCTGGCTGCCCCTGATTTGTTGGGCTGCCCTTCGCCATGGCTCTCAATAATCTCGTTGAGCTGTGAAATTGGTTTGGCAGCTCCAGATTCGCTGAGCTACCCAATGCCATGATTCTCAACATTTCCTTTTATAGTATTATTTGGCTTAGCAACTCCTGATTTGCTGAGCTGCCCAATTCCATGGTTCTTGAAACTTCCATTTTTGGCATAATTTGGCTTGGCAGCCCCTGATTCGCTTGGCTGCCCTTTGCCATTGCCATTCTCATCATTTTGTTCATTGGACTTCAGGTTGGTGGCATTTTATTGGCTCAGTCAACATTTATGTCAACCTTTGCCATCTTTGCTCCGAGGTTCATCAATCTATTGGCATCTGATTTGTCAGAATGCCATTTTTGAGGGTCGTTGCCCTCAAACCCTACACTTTTTTACTATTTTTATATAAGTTACTAATAGACCAATCCCCACCTTAGGGGGGTTGGGGCTATGTGGCGGTCAGGCAGCGCCTTGACCATCACATCAACCCCCTCAGAGGAGAGCCCCCTGCGCCCCCAGTATTCCTCCACCTTCTGGGGACAGTTGGTGCAATTGGCGGCTGTTTGCCAGGAGTATTCTTATATTGGGTAGCCGACCCATTTTACCAAGTATCATCGCTTTTTGAAAGTGATCTTGGTGTCCAGAATCTCCTCCACCTCGTACTCCGCCTCCCCTGGGTTTTCCAACTGGACCAGCTCCCACTTTGCTGGTATGGGTCCTTCATAATTCTTGAGCTGCAAAACGTGCAAGACCAGATGTGTGCACAATCCTTCTGGGAATTCTAATTTGTACGCTACCTCATTCACCTGTCAAAGGACCTTGTAGGGTCTAAGTTGACGGGTCTGAACTTCCTACACTGTCCTGGGGGTGTGTAGTGTTTGGCATTTATCAATACATAATCTCCATCTTTGAGGGGCGGAGCCTCGGAGCAATGCGCATCTGCCATCCTCTTCTGGGCCTCTGCCGCCTTCTCCAGGTTAGCTCTCAATGTCTCAAAGTTTTCCCTCATTCTGGTCACTAACTCATCTGTTGAGGGGTTCGTTCCCCCAGCGTGTCCCTCCATCATCTGTGGGTGATACCTGTGGTTTGCAAAAAAGGGCGACATTCCGGTTGATGAGTGTGCCAGGTTGTTGTACGCAAACTGTGCAATTCTCAGCCACTTTATCCAATGATCATATCACATGGTGAGGTAGCACTGTAGGTACTGTCCCAGGGTCTGATTGACCCTCTCCGTCTGGCCATCCAATTGGAGGTGGTAAGTGGAGGAATGGCATGGTTTAATTTTAAGATTTTCCAGGAGGTAATCGCAGAACCTGGAGATGAACTGCAGGCACCTGTCTGAGATGATCTCATCTGGGAGTCCATGTCAAGCAAAGATTTCCCTCATGAAGGTTTCAACAATGTCCTTCGCCGTGACCTTAGAGGTGCATGGGAAGAACACAGCATATTTTATTAGTCAGTCCACCACCTCCATGACCACATCATAGCCCTCTGATTTTGGGAGCCCATTGATAAAATCCACACTCAGGGAGGTCCACGGCATTTGGGCGATCTGCAGTGGTTTTAACTTCCCTGCAGGTTTGTTTCTGGATGGCTTTGATTGGGCGCAGGTAAGGCAGCGCGCAGTATACCCTCTTACCATTCCCATTAGGCCTGTCCATGAGTAGTTCCGGTGTATCAGCTTATTTGTTTTCCCCACCCCAGGGTGTCCCGTCAGAGGGTGGTCATTACATAACTCCATTACTTTGGGTTGAAGCTTGAGCGTCAGGACCCATAGGCGGTCGTGGTGCAGGATGAGGCCCCCCTCCTTCCTGAAATTATTGTAGCCTTTGCGGGGTCCTCTCCCTCTATCTTTCTCCTGACTTTGTCTCATAAGTTTTGCGTTGTTGAGCTGTTCATATTCTCTCTGTTAAGTCAGTTCGTTCCTCCTTTATTGATGCAAACACCTGGGGAGGGAGCATCATGGCCATGTTGAACTCTTCCAGCTCCTCCTTTGCAAAGGTCATATTTGGGTCCTGGCTAAGTAGGTCTGGGAGTAAGTTGCTCTCCCTGGGCTTATATTCTATTATTAAAATCATATTGAGACAGCTTAGGTGCCAGCTGTCTTGTCTTTGGTTCATCCTATAGGGGCTCTTGTGGAACTCCAAGGCCCTGTGGTAGTCCAGTTAATGAATGGGTGGTACGCGTACAATAGATGATGCTGCCACTAATATAGTGCTGCGACAATGCCAGGAGTTCTGTTAGGAGAGTGTCTATAACTCTCCAGTTTCCAGCGGGGAAGTGCTTGGTGCACAAGGCCATCGCCAGGGAACTAGCTTTTAGAATAAAATCAGTTATTGCCCATCAGAGGGTGCTGGAGCAAATAATACTTTAAGCAAAGAAATGCTAGAATTAACCAGCCAAAAGTGTCGTGGTGCACAGTGAGTGAAGGGGTAAACAACCCAGGTTGGAGGGTACCTGGGCGGACCAATGGTTCATGAGGTGAGAATCGGGTTTTGTTTAGGATGGCAAGGTTAACAAAGCGCGAGACCTCCTCAAAGAGGTTTGCACACAGGATTGTTAAAAAAGCATAGAGTAAAATAGTATATGGGGAAAAAGTTTTGCAAAGTCGACCAACAAGGGATGTTGGTCAGGGAAAATGTATTTAAGCTTGGACGGGTAATTGGGGTTATGCCACAGTGGGCCCAAGAAGCGGCTCACCAATAGGGCAATACTGCCATCTGAGTTAGTAAAATAGGCCAAAACTGACTTCAATTGAGTTATCAAATGAAGTTGGATAAAAATATGAGCGCGTTAATTCATAGTTGGAACGGGTTATAAATCCTTGTTCCGAAACTAAGTGAACTGAACCATCTGCCTTAATTTGGTAGATAGTTCATTTTAACGCTTGGGCTGCATCAGGGGCTGGGCACTCGGCACCCCACTAGTACCAACCTGGGCATATTTTGCCCTTACCCAGCGCTGGTCTAAGGTGTGTTTCAGGTCTGGGAGGTCCTGTAGCTTCACTTTTGGGCCTCCAAGCGCCCAGCCTTATCTTTGGGGTTGATCCCTACTATTATGTCATGGGTACATGACAAGTTCCTTGTCATAGACAGGGTAGTTTGTTTCTGCAAGTAGCATCTTCCTTCTGAATTAGCATATTGGGTGCTCCAAACCATCCTCCCCTGTATGCAAGAGGACCGCCCCAATGGCAAAATTTAACGCATCAGTCTCTACAATGAATGATTGATCAGCGTCCAGGTGCGCTAGGACTGACGCTGTGAGAAGGGCCTCCTTTTTTTTTAGTACTAGATTGAGAAGGGCCTCCTTGATGGCCTGAAACGCCCTCTCTTCTTCCTCTCCACATTGGAAAGGGACTTGCCCGGTCAACCAGGTAAGCGGGGCAGCTGTTTCTAGAGGTCCTTGGTGAATTTCCTCAGGAAATTCACTACCCCTAAGAAACTGCGCACACCTGTCTTATCCGTTAGTGCTGCCCACTCCTTCACTGCAATCAGCTTGTCTGGGCAGATGGCTGTCCCCTTCTCAAATACAAAGTTTCCTAGGAAAGATACTGAGCCCTTGTAGAACTCGCATTTGGAAGGCTTCAGTCGCAGGTTAGACTTGTCCAGTGCACTGAGGACTTTCTTGACATCCTCTGTGTAAATCTCGTGAGACTTGGAGAACACCAAGATCTCGTCCATGTACACAACACAGCATCTCCCGATCAAGTCGCCCAGGGCATGGTCAATGGTTCTTTGAAAAACAGCTGTGGCGTTCTTAAGTCCAAATAGCATAACCTTGTACTCATATACCCCTAGGTGGCACTTGAATGCCATGTACTGTTGGTGCTCGGGTACAACTGGCACTTGGTTGAAAGCGTCATTTAGGTCCAAATTAGAAAACACCTGACCCCAGCGATCATCTGTGAGATGCTCGCCATTAGCAGAATGGGATAGGGGTCCTTTCAATTATGGCGTTTAAAGAGCGGTAGTCCATGCAGGGGCGGAGCTCGCCATTGGCCTTGGGGACCTGGAGGATGGGAGACACCACTGGAGATTTTGAGGGCACAATCATCCCACGCTCTAACATATCCTTGTCATACTGGTCTAGGGCTTCCTTCGCTCTGGGGTTCAGGGGGTACACCGGGCTTCCTTTTGGGAGTTCAGCATCCCCTTTAAACTTGAACAAGAATGTGAAGGGGCCCTGTGGATCGCAGGTGGCGGTGACGCTCTTCTGGAACAGGTTTTTGTAGTCTCTGAATTCCTCTGTTATCTTTTCCCTCCCCATCCCTAGGTGCACAGAGTTCACGCCAGGCCTGCTTCTACCCAAGGTAAAGAATTCTAACGTTATAGGCTCTTGATCCTTGGGGTGAAGAATCACCTGGCCCTCCTCCAGATCAAAATGTGGGGAGTACTTATGCCACCATTTCATGCCCATAACGATGGGGTGGGTCAGCTTTTGGATAGCGCAAAAGTCTTCCCAGAAATGGTGGAGTCCCTGTTGAAGCCTGATCCTGGTCTCAATCTCCCAGCATTCCGACGACTTAGAGGTGTCTGCAAGAGTCACGGTGCCCTTTTCTCGCATTTGTACTCTCAACTTCTTGGCTAACTCATGGTCCAAGTAGTTTTATTTGGCTCCAGTGTCCAGTAACGCCGACAGTTTTTTAAACTTGGCCCATTTTCCTTTCTTCTTTCGCTTCAAATTAAATGGAATAAACAGGTAGGAGAAACCGTTTCCTTTATTGAGGAAAGAAATGTGAGCAGGGGTTAAGAGAAGGTTGCAGGTGGGGCTGTCCGAGCTTCTGGGAGTAGTGAGTGCAGGAGCTGCAAGACGTGGGCATTTTCCCTGGTGTCCCCCTGCTCTTGTTGCTTCATATGGCTTGAGATGGGCTTTTACTCCATGCGTCATCCGCAGAATCTACCATGGCTCCCAGGCACAGGGCCCTGGCTTGGGCCAATGCTAGCTGGTTCTCTACCTGAGAAGCAACAGTGACCTCTTCTTCCAAGGTTGCCCCCAGGTGAGTGGTGGCCATAGCTGTGAGGATGTCTGGGCGAAGTTTCTGTCTAAACATACATGCAAGCTGGGAAGGAGACACTTTTGCGGCTTTGGCTAGGAGCCAGAACAGCCAAGCGTACTCCTTAATGGCCATTCTCCCTTGGCTGAGGGCCAAGAGCGCTGACCAGGCAGCATACTGAGAGTCGTTTGGGGTGGCTGCTCTTTCCACAAGGTGGAGGCAGTCCTCCAGAGAGGCTGGAAGGGATGGCTGTGTTTCCAAAAGGTCGGTGAGACAGATAGACAGGTTCTTCAGCAGGTCTGCTATCACCTGGGCAATCTGGAGGGACATGGCCGTTGTACCCCCAGAGGCATCTGTAAGGTGATCCTGTAATCTAACGTGAGAGAAGGTTCTGTGCATTACACTCAACTCTTTCGGGGTCAATGCTTGTCTAAACTCGGACATGGCGTCAACGTGTTGGACATAAGCAACGGAATTCTCTCAGGATGGGAGGAGGAGAGCGGCTTCCCTCAGCAGGAACAGGATAGAAAAGATGACCATCAGGAGAGTGGTAGTGTGCTCATATCAAGCAGGTAGGTCTTTCTCATATGGTCTCCCCATCCCATAAAAGGGAGATGAGATTAATGACCTTCGACTAATGCAACGAATGGGGTCTTTCCACATTGCCACAAAACAGTTGGGCAAGAGGGCCCATGCGAGGGCCCACAAACATGAGAGGGCTGTGGTGGTTAAGTCCTTCATTCATTGGCTTGATGAGCAATTAAGGTATCCTTGGAACACGGTGAGGATGATGCTCACACTGAGGAGGACAGTCTGTCCCCCAGAGAGAGCATACAGAGAGGTGACTGCTCTGTCAAAACCAGAGGAATGGTCCATATTCTTCGCTCAAAATCCCTGGGTCTTCATCAAATCTTATTAATGAAATGAAATTTTCAAAATTTATTTTCGATTTTTGAGGTTTTATTTATATGTATTAGAAGATGAAATTGTCCTAAACACTTTTGCTTCGTTGTTTTTATATTATAAAATGGGGAATATGGGGGAATTGGTTCCTGCGGAGTCCACAGGCGGTGGGCTATTTGCAGGCCTATTTTGAGAATCTCAGCCTCCGTTATTCCCATCTAGGCCCATTCTAGACCGTTCGTTGGGTAGCTGTGGCGTTATGAAAACTTTTTCACATATATTTGCATTCTTCAGGGTCAAATTAGAGCTTGGCATTCTTGTGTCACCTTATTGCAAAAATTTCCATTTTTAGGATAATTTTGCCTGGCAGCTCCTGATTCGTTGGGCTGCCCTTTGCCATGGCTCTCTATATTCTCAGCGAGCGGCAGATTCAGCTTGGCAGCTCCTGATTCGCTGAGCTGCCCAATGCCGTGATTTTCAACATTTCCATTTATAGTATTATTTGGCTTAGCACCTGATTTGCTGGGCTGCCCTTTGCCATTGCCATTCTCATCATTTTGTTCATCAGACTTCAGGTTGGCGGCCTTTGACTGGCCCAGTCGCCATTTATGTCGACCTTTGCCACCTTTGCTATGAGGTTCCGTTGATTTATTGGCATCTGATTTGTCAGAATACCATTTTTGAGGGTCATTGCCCTCGAACCCTACGCTTTCATTATTATTTATATATAAGTTACTTATAGCCCAAATCCCCACCTTAGGGGGTTGGGGCTATGTGGCAGTCAGGCATAGCCTTGACCATCACAGGTAGAAAAAGATTAACCTCTCCAATACCAGTTGAGGATGGGCTTATTTTAAGAGCTCTAGGGAAAACTGGAAATGGGAATCTTTGCATCTGAAACTGACTTAGTCCATTTTTTTCAGCAGAATGCAACTTGACCTCACTGGTGGAACTCAAACCTATGGATATCCCCTCCTAGGACAAATGCCAATTGCCTTCTGCTAGCGATGGCTTCTACCTTCCACCACCTCCTGACACAACTTTTAAATAACAACCAACAATTTGTTGGTGATGAGCAGGGAAGATGAGATGTGATTCATAAGGTTTTTGCCGTTACCCATCTCTCATCCACCAATTGGGCTAGATCACCCCTGATTGATGGGAGAGATGGCCACCATCTTTTTCCCCTTTTTATTTGAAATCCGAAATTTCTCCCAGTATAGCCAAAGGGCATGTTCTCAAGGCTTACATTATTCTTCCCTTTTCAAGAAGGGGGAGTACTTACACCAGGAACTTGGGCCAGCACAACGTTTTTGTGCGCCTTGGGTAGCTTGATTGCCAAAATGAAGGCCATCTCCTGAAGGAGGATGAGGAGCAGCTGATTGTGACTTCTGGAAGGATTTACCAAATCGCAACAATTGGCACAGTCATGTGCGCTAACCCAGCTATTCTCATATGAGGGAAAATCTTTCCATGCCACCAGGAACTATATTGAGCGATACAAATGATGAAACGCCAATATAGTATTTACCTCCACTACTGCCAAATCTTCAACACCACTAGCTTAGGGTCCACAGGTGGCGTGCCTTTAAATGGCAACAACTGGTAGGTGTGGAAGACTGGGTGCTGTTTACAATGAGTGGGAAGTTTCAACCAGAAAGATCTGTTACCCAATTCTTCTACACCCTCATGAGGACCCGACTGTTTGCTTACAAACTTCCACAAGGGCACCTCCATATGCAGAATGCAAGTATCAAAGCATTATCAAAGAATCAACCTTGATCTCATGAGTAGGATGCTTTTTTGCATCTGCAAACCACTTACATTCGCTGATGGCTGTGGTAAGATGCTCCCAGAGAAATTTTTGAGTACTCCGAATCCACTGTGCATGTTCCACTGCTGCAGCGGCCTCCAGGAAAAGGCACAGCTCAGGGGGAAATGAGGGTTTAACCCCAGCATGGTCTTATAAAGCGAAACCCCATGGATGCACGGGAGGCATTATTGTAAACAAACTGGGCCAATGGAAGATCATCCGTCCAGATATCATTTGTGGCAATGGCATAACACTGGAGATACTGTATGAGAATCTGGTTGTTCACTTTGTTTGAATATTCTAATGAAGGTGATACAAGGTGGGACGGCATGGCTAAATTTTTCAAGATAGCCAGAAGGGCTATCCATAAGCGCGCCATAAATTGTGGCCCATGGCCACTCAATGTTTCCTATGGCAACTCAAAAATTGAGAAGACATGCTGTACAGAGAGGCGGGCAGTTTCATCAGAGGTAATGATGGATGAACTGGGGATATACAAAGAAAACTTGGGAAAACGGTTCACAATAACCATAATTGCATTAGGCTCATTAGAGCTAGATAGATTAACAATGAAGTCCATGTATACTGAGATCCACAGCCCTAAGCCTTCTGCAAGGGGTGGAGAAGAAAGTTTTAACTGGTGTAATAAGATTTTGCCAGCGTGCACATTACACTGCTAGCTATTTGCGCTAGAATGTTCTTAAAGAACCCTGATCAGTTGTACGTCTGCTTCACAAAGACGAGACAGTTTTTATTGTCTGGATGACCTACTGTCATAGGGTCATGATGAGCCCAAATCACTTCATTGCAGAGTTGGGTAGCACCCATAGTCTTGACCAAAACTGAATCTCCCTCAGCCAATAATATTGAAACAGATTATGATTAGTCAATAAGCTGGTCCAACAACTCCAGGTCCTCCATACAGGCCATCTTACTCGCCAATACCTTAGTGACCAGCGGTGCTTCTGAGGCTAATCCACTGCTGAAATTGCAAGAGGAAAAATGGCAAGTCTTGGGTTAGTGAAATTAATGTAGTTAACTCCTGCTCATCCGCCTCTGCTGGATGCAATGTAAAGCTGTAATGTAAAGTTTTAAGAATATTAAAAGCAACTTTAGCTAAAAAATATAAAAAAAACTACAGAGTTCATGATATGTCTAGGACTGGCAATGCGCCAGCTTCTGTGGCTTCTAAAAAATACATAAGGGTCTTATGATCCATCCACACAGTCATCTCATGATGAGCTCCCCTGAGAAGGTACCGCCAGTGGGTAAGAGACCATGACACAGCGGCCAACTCTCTATCTTAGATGGCCCAGGACTTTTATGATAAAGTGAACTTGTCAAAAAGAAGGTGACTGGTGATCCAAAACGTTGTGCTCTTGCAGTAATACGGACCTTACATCAGCAGATGAGGCATATATGCTATAATAAATGGCTTGGTGGGATCATCAGGCTTGAAAATGGAAGGCAATCAGAAAAACCTACTTGATGGGTTTTCGGCGTTACAGTTCTTTAGACTGTTGCAGAGGTCTGAGGGTGGGCTCAAAGCTGAAAATTCGCAAAATGGTCTCACCATGAAACGAACTGAGCTTAATTAAGGGAGTGGAGATCAAAAGAAAATGGAAGAATGTATAGAAAACCAAATACTTATTAGATTAAAAAGTGTCAATATTTATAGTGTGAATAGGGACATGGTGCTTCAAGGATCTTTGTGGCCCCATCCATTCAGGATCTTTCATGGCCTTCAGGATTGACCGCCTGTTTGGCACCCTCATTGTATCATGCCGCCCCCATGATCAAATTGATGAAACTCCACCTCACGTGACTTAGGAAGTGGGGAAGAGACTCCTGAATTCATCTCCATTAATCCTCGAATGCAGATGGATTCCTGACTTAATTTAAGATTGGTGCCATTAAGATAAGGCTCCGTTTGAATAGGCTTGGGAGTTGATTCACTGCGTCTCAATTTAGAAAGTGGGGAATTTGATTCGTTTTTCATCTTTAATCTTGACAACGCCCCCCTCAAGATCCAGTTGAAGGGGGGTATAGGGCCAAAGGAACTGGCTATGCACCCTATTATTTACAGTCCCCTGGTTGACATTGGCAATGGAGTGCTCTGACTTCACTTATGAATGACCTTATAAGGTCCAGAATAAAGAACGTCTAGCTTATTCTATCAGCCTCCAGGTTGATGGTTATAGAAGAGAAAAAGGTCACCTAATTGAAAAGCTGGTAAGGAGGGTCTAATGAGATTGAATTGGGATGCCTTTCTTCCTGTAGTGGTGACAATGCCTTATTTGGCTAGGGCTTGAAGCTGAACAATTTTATCAGCTAAGGCTAATAGATACTTCAGAGTTCACAGTTGTGGAGGTCTTTAGCATTGGCTAGACGCTACTTGATAGCCAAGGTGCACGCTCATATAGGGCTTCAAATGAGGACATCTTGATGACTCGGTGGTAGCATATCCTGTAGGAAGTAAAGCGCTGGGTAGGTAGTGGTTCCAGTGAACAGGATCCGAGGCAGCCAACTTTTGTAAAATGGAGATAAGCGTTTCATTAGTGCATTCTACCACCCCATTAGTTGATGGGTGGTAAGAGGCAGGAAACTCTGGGTAGTGCTATATAGCGAGAAGAAGTTCTTGTACTACCTATGAAGTGAAATTTAACCCGTTATCCAGATGTTAAGTTTGGGGACACCCATGCTGGGTGAAAAAGGATTAAACAAGTAGAGAGCTGTGGCTTTGGAAGTGGCAGCTGGAACTAAAATCGCTTCAACCCACTTTCTTTAAGTGGTCCACGGCTAGGATAATATACTTATGGCCATGCAACCCATTGGGAAGAGGGCCCACCACATCAATGCTAATGACATTGAAGGGCCCTGAGGGGTAATGACTGAGTGTTGAAATTGATGATTGGCTCAGTCTTGGGATAGGCAAGTCATACATGCCTCCAAGACCTCTTGGATGGTTACCACCATTTGGTCACAGTAACATCATGACTTCAGCCATTTTTAGGTCTTCTTAACTGCCCCTTGTCTTACAGTAGAATGACCCTTTAGAATATCATCAGTTTGGGAAGAGGGGCGGACATATGGGAGCCACTTCTTATTGACCTTCTTTTAGAGCAGCCCTCCTTATTTTGACTTTTTTTGAGTCATCCTTCAGAGTTCATCTTGGACCTTGGGAATTTCCAACTCCCATTGCTCAGGTTGACCAATTAGATTGTACAGCTGGTCCTCCTTGGAGGTCAAAGCTGAAAGCACTAGCATCCTGGATAGGCCATTGGCGTTTTGGAGAACTACGCCTGTGCAATGGACTCTGGTGAAATCATTACTCTGCAGTTGTAAGTCCCACCTGGCTAATCTGCCATCTGGGTTCTTCATTTGCTGGATCACCAGAGCGAGGAGTGGTCTGTAACAATGGTAAAGTGAGTACCATAGAGATAATGCCAGATATGTTTGATGCTTAGCACGACAGCCAGGTACTCCCTTTTAGTAACGCTGTAGTTCCATTCAGCTTTACTCAGTATCTTACTAAAATAGGCCATGAGATGGTCAATTTAATTTTCATAATGTTGGGATAGGAGCCCTGACGGCAACATCACTTGCACCTTTAAACAACAAGAAGGGTTAGTCAAAACGCAGGTGGACTAGAATGAGTTTAGTACATAAATCAGTTTTTAAGGCATTAGAAGCCTTTTCTTGTTCAGGCTGCCATTCAAACGTCACATTCCTCTGTATGAGGTAAGATTGTGGCTCGGCTAGGTCAGCAAACTGAGGGGATAAACTGACGATAATAGCCCACCATGCCTAAGAATACCTGGATATCCCTCAAGCTTTATGGAAATGACATTCTTTTTATGGCGTCAATTTTTTCTGGTATAGCTGGATGCCATCCTTTGAAACTTTGTCACAGAAAATCCAGTTCTGATTAGGTTGGGACCATCTAGTACTAAAAAAAAGAAACTCCAGTTCTGATAGAAAGAAGGAGCATTAAAAAATTTAAGCTTTATAGAAGCCTTTCAGAGCCGATTGAAGACTTCCCTGAGATGCTCAATGTGTCCATTAAAGGTTCATGAGAAAACAGTATTGTCATCTTGGTAGACGAGGACGCATGAAAGCTTCAAGTTCCCAAGGATCCCGCCCATGGCACGTAGTAAGGTGGCTGGGGCGTTACAAAGGCCCTTAGGCATCCTTGTGGGCTCAAATAGTCCTTCATTGGCTATGAGAGTGCACTTGGCTCAATCTTCAGGAAGCTCAACTTTACAATATATGCTGGAAAAGTCCATGTCAGAAAAGTACTGCGACCTAGCAATCAGATGGAGGGAATCATCAATTTGGAGCAGAGATTAACTGTCCTTTTTGGTGATGGAGTTGAGTCGCTGGTAGTCCATCAGCACTTGGTGGCTGCTGTCCTTCTTCCAAACCAGCAGAAGAGGAGTGGCCCAAGAGCTGTGCGATGTTACTAGGAGTCTGGCATTAAATAGTTAATTGAGTTCCACCATGTAAAACCCATGGGGTTCTTACTGGTGCACAGGTTTGCGTAACTACTGACTCTGGGAATAAATATGAACTTGCTAATTGTATGAAGACAATTAGCTTAATCAAGTATGGATAAATGGTAAGTTTGGTTCTACTCTGTTGGATAATAATATAAGTGACTTCGCCTCACTCTGGCAAGATGTAATAATTCAAGTGACTTTGGCCTCAGTCTGGCATTGACACTTAGACAAGGACTCACTTCATAAGAAGCAATTAAACTACAAGTTATGTAAGTATAAAATATAGGTTTAAGGTGTTTTTTTTATTAAAATGAGGGAATATTTATAGGCGGAAGTATGGAAAAACATGTGTTAGGGGTAAATTGTGGTAACCACAATGGTCTCAGCATGCCTAGCCAACAAAAAAGAGATATAGGTTTGGTTTTGGGGAAGATATCAGCTGATATTCATGAGGATAGCATATTTAAATCACCATTCATATCAGCCCACATGTCAGCTACCAAATCTGATGATTTCCCATGATTAATTGCCCATTTTGAGCCAATATACTTATCTTTACATTGTTAGCAACAATCCCCAATAAAATTTCTAACCATAATATCATTGAATACAATTCTCTGAGAATTATGATAAAATTTGGTCAGTTATTATCGCCAACTAGATGACATAATTAAATTATCGCTTAAAGCTTAATCAGTATGTTAAATTAAAATATGCAAACCATTAATTTAAAATAATTAAAGCTTAATTAATCCCAAGCTGGATAATGTGGTCATATAAAATTCCCACACATCCCCCCACTTGACCAGATTATCAGCTAAAAATGTTTTCTTCCAATACTTCATGCTATGAGCGAGTCCTAGCCAATCTATCTGAAATGGACGCCTCCCTCCTTTGAGCAATGTCACAAACTTCCCAAAGAGGTATCCTTTCCCTTTCTGCCAGATCTAGCACCCTGAGTCAACCTGATTCAGGTATCCCTTCATCTGCTCTCCCCACAATGGTACCTATTTTTGAAGAAGAAATAGAGTTGGACATTTCCTCAATAAATTCTCAGCCTTTAATTTCATATTACCCTTCCATCAAGCTTGATTTTGATTTAGTGGACTCAGCTCCATCTGCTCTAAATTCAGTAATTACCCTTGAGCCCAATGAAGCAATTTCTAATGATTTATATAAATTTTTCCTAAATTGAGTCAGATCTTCTCCTCAAGTTCCTTTTTTGGATCAGCCAATTTTATCAACTAATAATCTTGTCAACTAAATTGGCAATCAGTACAGATGAGCATGTTGAGCTCCCATATCAGGAACTTAGGGGGAAACTGATTGAAGCTCTTAGCATTTCTTTTGCTTCTCATGACCTTGATAATTTTCTTGACTGAAATACTACAACTTATGCTCTTTGGTTCATAGGAAAAGAACTTTACATATGGGCCTCCTCACTCCCTGCATCGCCAAATTTCCACCATTCTTTTCCTTTTCACTTTCAGGAGGCCTGTAGCCATTGCTTTCAGGATGCCGTTCATTGCCTGTACAATTACTTCATGGTGGGGGCTATGTGGAAGTACCTCCCATTAATGGCAATAATTGGGGGCATAATTCAACAGCCACCCAACATCTTCCCTTTTCATTGTTCTCTTATATGGCAAGTGTCCTTGGTGAAGCCCGTCATCAAGCACTCTGCACACAGCTTCCAGCGCCTGTGCCATATAGAGATTACACAGACTTAGTTGCAGATTTCATTTTCTTGCATTACTGTTTTCCCCATGATCCAGTGTTTCTCGCCTTGCTAATTTGGACATCCCACTCACTCTTCCAATTGTAGCATATTTTCAAAAATTCCCCGCAAGTCCAAAGAACTTATTTTCATGTTGCTCTAACCCTTGCTAGTATTTAATTACAGATTGACTTTGGCAGCCTCTTTCATAATATCCTCATCTTACCTCCCTCCCCCTAGAGATTTCAAAGAAGAGCTTGCAACACACAACCCAAGGCTTAAAAAATAAAAAACATATATAATTTTTTAACTAATTTCATACAGATTTTTTACTAAATTTATAATAAAATTTTCTTTAACATATATATTTATTAAAACTTTTTTCTTTTTTCTAATATATATACTTAATATTCATATTATTTTTTCATTCCATTTTTTAAAAAAATTGTTGTGTATTTTATTAATCACATGACCATCAATCACATTTTTGATCATGTAGGCATAATTTGCTGACTTTATAAAAGCCTCAAATGGACCCAACTATAATGCATCTAGCTTATTTTAGTGGATGAACCCATGTGTATCACAATAGGATACTCCATCACCAACAGGCAAATTTTTTAAGGATAGATTGACTCATAGCATCAGCTTTTTTTACCTAAATCCTTCTTTTAATCGTACTATCACAAGCTTGAGTTTTGAGATCCACTTTTATGTTTGTGAGCTGCTATAGGTATTTATCTGCACTCATTCAAGAAGTGGCTTTACTTCTGAATAAAGAATCGGTGGCATTGCTGCCCTACAACCGTATAATAATTCAAACATAATTTTCCCATAGGCAAATGAAAACTAATTTTTACACAAAAGTTACTAAACTTAAATAAGACGCCCAAGATGACGCTTTACCAGAGATCAGCTTTCTTAGCGTAGCAGCAAGTGTTTCATTGACTCATTCCACATCTCCATTCATTTCAGGCCAATAGGATGCAGACACCACCCCTTTAATCCCCATTAGATCATCCAGGAGTGGAATTACAAACAAGATAGTTTTCCTCATTGTCGCTCAGCAACACCTGGGGACACCTGTGTCAATATACCACCTGCTCCAAGTTTAATTTGGCGGTACTCAGGGTATCTGCTCAGCTCAAGGCTCAGGTTTCAACCCACCTTGTAAGGTGGTCGATTGCTACTATGATGTAACATACCCCACCTGTACTCACACTCAATGGTCCCATAACGTTGATCAAAACCGTGTGCCATACAAACCCTGGCTTCACCTACTGATAATTTTTTACTTTTTTAATGTGGCTTGTGGAGCTGACACTCCACGCAACTGGTAACGTAGTTTGCAACATCATAGCTTAGGGACTCCCAATAATAGTATTGCCTGATGTGTTTGAGCATTTTTTTTTCCACCATGTCTGACAACCTCGTGGGAAGCCCAAATTATTTCTGAACGTTCTGAAGGCTTTGGAAACAAAAGCCTTTTTGTCTATTACTTCAATTAATTGACTGTTGACAAATTTGGTTTTCTACATCGCCTTTTTTAGCACTTTTTATATTTTTGACTGGTTCTTCTAGTAACATTCCATGGATCATTTACTTGAATAGGTCATCAGCACAATCTTGAACATAAAAAATGACAGGTAACCTCAAAAAACCATCAACGTTGAGATTTCTTTCTCCAGCCCAATGTTTTATCTCAAATTCGTAGGCCTGCAACTTCAAAGCCCACCACGCCAATCTCCCTTCTGGTTATTTGAGATTATGAAGTCACCAAAGAGAGGCATGGTTGGTCACTTTTTAAAATGCGTTCTGTGGATATATACTCAAAATTGCTTGCAGGCATATATAACTGCAAGACACTCTCACTCTGTGACTGTATAGTTCCTTTCAGCCTTTTCCAGAGTTAGGCTGACATAGGCCAAGGGGTGTTCATCCTTATTTTCTTTTTGGCTAAGGGCAGCTCCTATTGCCATCAGCGACGCATCAAAAGAATAAATGGTTTGAAAAAATGGATATTTTAAAATTGGACTTGATGTCAATAGTTTCCTTAATTCATCAAATGTGATTTGAGCCTCATCATTTCAAATGAATCCCTTTTTGAATCCTTCAATATATGATAAAGTTTATCAGCTTTTTTTGCAAAATCCTTAATGAATTAATGATAGTAGCTGACCATTCCAATAAAAAGTTTGAATATCTTAAACGATCTTAGGGACTGACATCTGTTTGATCACTTCTACCTTCTGTTCTTGGGGCTTGAGTATCTCTGCGTTGATTAAAATCCCCAAATACTCAAATTCCTCCTTGAAGAAATGGCACCTTCTTGGCTTAATCTTGAGATTCGCAGAAACAAGGTTGCTTGAACACTTCCTTGAGGTGGTGTAGGTGTTTAATAAACGTTTAGCCAAATACAATAATATTTTCCAGATAGACAAGGACACAGGACAGCTTCAGATCCAATAATTTTGTGTCCATCACCAGCTGGTATGTTGCAGGGGCATTACACAAGCCTTGAGGCATCCTCGCCGGCTGGTACAACCCCTGTGCTGTGATATTAGCACATTTTTCTTGATCCTCCAGGGGCATATCTATCTGCCCTTAACTGGAGATAAAGTCCATGGCGGAGATTAACTTGGATCCTCCTAACTGGTACAGTGCTCATCAATTCTAGGCAGGGGATATGAGTCCTTTTTTGTGATTTTATTCAACTGATGGTAATCAATTATGACTCAATTTGATACATCTTTCTTTTTAAAAATCAATATAGACTTGCCTATGGGCTGGATGACGGTACAAGCATTCCATGCTCTATGAGTTTTTTGATTTCTTCAGCAACAACTGCTTCTGCAGCTCTAGACCTTTGATTTGGTTCAATCAAATTGGTCCAGCATCCCCAGTATTAAACTCATGCAAAACATCCTTAGTGCACCTAAGGTCATGGTCATCCTGCACGAAACGAATTTGGCATTTAACAAATAAGGCTAAAACTTCGTCTTTCTGACCCTCTGTTATCCTGGCTAACTGATCCCTTTTTGATTAGCGTGTGGATATTCCCGTCAGTCTCCTTTGGTAATTCTAGTTCATCTGATTCTCTGAATTTGTGGAAGAAAAGAATTTCTGATACTGGTTTTAACTGGGCGAATACAACTACCTGAAGCCGTTTGACTTTTATAAGAGATTTCCCCATATCGGCCAATAGGACCCAATCTCCTCATGACTGGGGATCAAAATCCTGGGGCTACCTGAAGGCTCAATCCTTGATTGTTGCCAATGAGCTTCAATTTTTGAATATAGCTGTTGTAAATTTGCCTTCACAGCTGCAAAGGAATAATGTCCTGGGTCAAAAATCAGCCAAAACGGGAAATGTCAGCCATTTACCAGTTTTTGATAAACCTAAACCAGATTTTAATAATAGTAATGATATAATTAAAAAAAAGACCCTGATTGGTTCTTGATGGAATCCCACAAATAGGGTAACACAATTTTGCATAATAATCAGGCATCAATCATAAAATCTAGCAGTCAGATTACTCTGAACATGCAAGGGACCTTGGGGCCTCTATTGAGTGGTACTCCCCCAGCCTCAACCAGGTACTTTAAAGCGCCTACACGTGGAACACCCCCTTTTATAGGCATAGTGGGGGTCCCCCAAGGCGCAAAAGATTTTGCAAATGGGGATTGGCTGAAGATTACAAAATTGTTACCTCACCGGTATGTTTTCTCAACAGTAATTCCCCTGCTATTGTTCAGATAAAATGAAGCAAGTATTCCGAGCATCAATAGGCTGCTTTATCATATTTTCTAATTTGAACAGTAACAAGCCATACCAAACTTACTAATAAATTTCCTCCGACCTTCAATACTGTTTAAATATGGATCAGTCAGATATTGAGGGGATCAATTTTTCTTTCTTACCCCGCACTACTAATAATAACTCTTTAAAAACCAAGTTTTTCATTAGTTTAAATTTATATAATTTATCAAGTCTTTTGTGGTATCCAGCGGCATTAGCACCAGCGAGCACAAAAAAGCTGGATTCCTAAAAAATGGTGCTCACTACAGGGGATCCCTGTACAGCAAAAATAGTTGTTCTTGATAAGCAATTTAGCAAGCGCTTTGTCTCGCCTTAAGGGGCTTGAGCGTCGCCCTTAAAAACTCCCTCTTGAGGAAAAATTCACCTCAGCTGAAGATAGCATAGCTTCGTTCTTATATTTCTATGAATTAGTAATGCAAGACTCATTAGACAAGAAAAAAGTCAAACACATCCCCTCTTGCTTAAGTCGTTTATCTCAAGAAATGATATTCCTATACCTGGACAATCTGCATACTTGGGCAGAGGTGAAAGAGGCTCTCTTAGCTGAATTTGGTTCACAGCAGAGCCTTAACAGGGATAAATAGGCCTCAATGCGCTTAATCATTTTATGAGAACAAACACCTGCTGCTTTAGCAGAGCGAATTTACCATACTGCAAAAATGTTATCAACGTCTAACATGTTAACCCTGGATGATGCTATCGCTGCCATGTTAACTGGGTGTTATTCTAAACCCTCTCTAGCCCGGCATAATATCTCAGTAAAGTGGTACTTCTTAAAATTCAACAACATAGAGGAGGCTCTGTTAGACGTAGCTGATTTCCATTGCTGTGCAAAAAAAGAAACTGAGGTTGAATCTATAGTTCTAACAATTTTATGAGTTTTTACCTGTAGAACAGTTAGGAGTGAACATACCTATACCTTTCCCAGTGTAACATGTCTCCTCAGTGCAACTAAACAGGCATATCACTCTTTCTTATGATTCTGAGCACTGTAAGGTAGCTAATACTATACTCTTGCACATGCACACTCAAGCCTCTGTGCCTTCCCTTCCAGCCAAGCTGGTAAATGCAGCCCCTAAGGCTACCCAATCTTCTGTGGACGTCTCCCCTAACTCCATTATGGCCTTGCCTATTATTGAGAATTGTCATGGTTGGATGACATGATAGTGGGCACTGATGCTAGGGACAAGGCTGAGCGACAGGAGGCCCAGAAGATGAAGCTTCAGGCTCTTCCTGACCTGAAACACACCTTAGATCAACGCTGGGTGCAAGCCAAGCAAGCCCAGGTTGATACTAATGGTGTGCAAAACGCCCAGCCTCTTATTTCAGCTCAGGCCTTAAAACGAACGATTTACGTTTTGAATAAGGACAGTTTGATTAACTTGGTTGGAGAGCAAGGGTTCAAGTCCCACTCCAGCCATGAGATTTTGACTTCTGGTAAAATAAGGCTTCAATCGATTACTTGAGTGAAGGCACTTTCAGTGTATCTTACCAAAACGGATGGAAGCATCTGTTTATTGGAACGTCAAGGCTTGGGCGCATTTCTGCAGAACCCAAATTTCCACAATTCATTTTAAATAGGTTTTTGTAATCAACACTCCTTGTTGATCGACTTTCTTAATAAAAAACACCCCGTTATTTTACGTTTTTACAATGGTTCTTTGGGCAACCCTGGTGGTGGACCTCTTCGGGGAGGTCTCCAACCATGTGGGCCACTACCTTATCTCACAATTTACCAAAATCCCAGGGGCACCTGTGGGCCGCCCAGGTCCCCTCCAGATCGAGGCACCCAAAGCCCCTGAAATCAAGCCACACTTGATTATGGACGCCCCTCTGGGGTCCACTCAAGCGGTGTTGTTTCTTACTTACCTGGTATTTTAAGTTGCTATTTATACACTTGCCTGGGGTACCTTTTGCGTGGGCACTGCTCGAGGTGCTTGTATTCCCATTCTTCTAACAGCTAGTTCCCTATCAATGTGGGTTTGCATCCCACATCACTTTGCTGGGAACGAGAGAGTTACAGATACTCTCTTGACATTAGTCAATCAACCATTTTATTATATGTGCATAAGAATTATCCATGTGAGACTTTCTTTATTAGTAAATTGGGTGCGCTGGCTATTTTTCACTGCCACAATGGTGCTCACCACAGTTTTCTCGTTTGGTTTTGTACTGGTGCTTCTCAGCGTAATTCTTACAACTACCAATTGGGAAGTACCCACCCTTCCTGCTTGTACCTGATGGTCTCGGACTTTTTGCGATCCTAAGATTGTGATTCCCCACCTTTCTCCTGAGATTTACGCGGAAATTCATCAGGCCTTAGCTTCCCTGGAACTAAAACCCTCATTAGACAAAAACAATTCATCTGGTTCCTGTCCACTTTTGCAAGGAGTGGATCTATTGTCCCAGTTGTCTCCCGAGGCTGAGGACTGGGTATTTGTAGTACTCCGCACCCAACCTCTCTTGTGGAATGCAATAGGGGGTTTGGAACAGGTTTTGGAGCAGAATTGACCTGATGAAGCCTCCTTCCATTCCTTCTTCAATTTCTTTTCTCTGCATCAAGCGGGTCATCTGATGAAGGTCTACTTAAGTGAATTCTGCGAAAAAGCCCAGGCTTTGCCCTTAACTGATGAGGTTAAAACGTTGTTTCTCCGTTCAACCTTGGATATATCAATATGAAACTCCCCAATTTGGCACTCGCCTCCTTCCAAATTTGATCATCTTGTTGAAATCCTTTGGGGTAGTTTCTCCGCCCCAACCCAGAAGGGGACAGGTAATTTGGCCATCATTGGATCAAATCATATAAATATGGGTGCCGAAAAGTCGCGCGCGCCTTTGGAAATGAAGGAATCTTACCTTTAAATCTTTGATGTCTTCCAAATTTGGTAACTGCACAGGAATCTGCCCCGAGAATGATGTAACAGTTTCAGTTGATTCTGCCGCGATGATGTCACCCATGGTCATCCCTATAAATACCGCCTCCTCAACTAGTGAGTTTTCCTTGAGTTGTGAGATGCTTCCCACTGATTTCCTCCCCATCTCGGCGGAAATTGGGAACATCATAGGGTCTGAACCCGCACTTAACAAAAAGGATTCCATTATCATTTTTTCTCCACAACACGTTTCTGAGGAGCACGCTGAGGCATTGGCTCTGGGCTTGGAAGTGATGGCCTTGGATAACGATGCACACCAAACCCTCGAAACAAATGGGGGTTCATTCAAACAAAAAACATGTTTTATAATGCAAGCGATTTATCTCAAAACGAACCATTTATATGCTCTTATGGTCTAGGGGAGGACTCAATTTCAGTTTATCAGATTACTCCTGAGAACCCTCGCTTGACCCCTACCATGATAGGGGTTCCCAGGAAGTGAAGAAGGAACTGCGCCATAAATATAAAGATGTCTATGCACCTGCAGAAGGTGGGGTGGGATATGTGGCCTCAGTAGTAAGAGTGGCCCACTAATCCTTTCCCCTTCTATGATTCCAAGACATACCCTGATGGCTTGTTCAAGTCAAAGGAAGAATTTTCTGGTGAGTTGATGGCGTTTTCTGCGTTGAATAAATCCCATTCTGGATATTTCTTGTTGACTTCTACCCTTACATCCTCTTATGGAAAATTCAGCACAACGATTTTGGAGGATACTGGTGCTTCAAATAATTTTATTGATCAAAATCTTGCTGACTACCTTGAGTTGAGTTACTCACCAGGTGGTATGGTTAGGGGCGGGCATCTCAAGGTATTCCCACACTGAATATCATGGAGCCAGTCAATTTCCAAATAGGTTCTTATCTATTGTCTGACCAGTTTCAAGCTATCAAAAACATCTTGTTTCCCATCATTTTGGGGTTGAGTGGTGGCGAAAGTTTGATGTCAAAACAAATTTAAAAGAAAACACTCTAACCTTGCTTTAACTAACAGTCACCAGTTAATTGTTACTTTGTCAGAGGATAACGCCCCAGGTAAATTACCCCATTGGCCCAATATTCCCAGTTCATATCTTGCCCCTTTGCTGAAGCCCCCTGTGGAACTTTCCTTACCTTCTTGTTTGAAAGAATTGGCATCTTCCTTTGATGCAGCTTCATCTAGTACGCTACCAGAACATTCCGAGTTTGATTGTGAATTAATCTTACTGTGGATCTGGTGCATATTTCTTCTCCCATATACCCATTGACTGTCCGGGAGGAGGAGGTTTTAGATGTATGGGTGAAGGAGCAGTTAGCTAAGGGTTTATTTTTCAGCGTACCTCCCCAGTTTGCTCCCCACTGCTTTTTGTGGAGAAGGCAGATGTAACTTTATGTCTGTGTGTCAATTATGGGAACTTAAACAATGTGACGGTACCTGACCTCCATCCCATCCCTTTAGATTCCCAGATTGCGCGTTATGTGGAGAAGGCAAAGGTCTTCTCCAAGCTGGATTGCCTCAATGCGTTCAATCAAATCCAGATAAAGAAGGGCCAGGAGTGGTTAACTGCATTCCATACCAGAAAAGGAATTTTTCAGTTCCAGGTTATGCCTTTTGGGCTTAAGAATGCCCCTGCCATCTTTCAACGCCGCATTGATTCTGCGTTGGGAGACTTGTTGGGGTATGTGCGGTTGCTTACATGGATGACATTCTGGTGTTTTCCCCTGATCCTGAGTCACATGCAGTTCACCTTTTACAAGTAGTGGAGAGATTGAGGGCTGCTTGCCTTACCCTCAAGATTAGTAAATGCGAATTCTTCAAGTCTTAGGTTACTTTTCTGGGCAACGTCGTTTTTGACCAGGGCCATATGATAACTCCAGACAAGGAAAAGGCTATTTGGGAGTGGCCTACCCCCACCTCTGTCAAGGAATTGAGGAGTTTTTTGGGGATTTTTACATTCCTCAAGAAGTTCACATCCAGTCTCTCCGAGGTGGCAGCCCCCTTAAATAAGGCTAGCGGGGCTAAGGTGCTTCAGTGGTCCCCCATTCTGGAGGATGCTTTCCAAGCGGTGAAGTGCACCTTGTATTCACATCCATCCTTCGCCATTTTGACCCTGCCAAGGAGTTCATTGTCCTCAGATGCTTCCAACTTTGCCATTGCGGCTGCCCTGTTACAAGTGGAGGAAGATGGGTCTGAGCATCCTGTGGTATATTTTTCTAAGAAAATGTCTCTACACGAGTTAAACTACGCCGTTTATGACAAGGAGTTATTAGCAGTGGTGGAGGCGTTGATTTATTGGCGTCACCACTTACATGGCTCTTCCCAACCATTCTGGGTACACACTGACCACCGGGCCCTGTTGTATTACCGTGCTCCACATGTTTTAACACCACGTCAGACGCATTGGCATGAGACCCTTGCCCTATCTACATTTTCCTATGAGTTCACTAAGGGCAAGGAGAATGGTTTGGCGGATGCTTTGAGCCGCAACCCTGCTTTGGCTCCTGATCCAAAGGAGGTAGAGATTCACAACACTTGGTTGATGATTCCCCAGGTATGATTCTGCCTCAACTTCCTAAGTCCACGGTTCATACGCCAGCGCTCATGCCTTTGGAAAATGCAGCAGAATATAGCATGTTTAGGAAGGTAGTTCTTTCTCAGCCATTATCAGCCAAATATGTTGTTGTTCTCGCTAAGAGTGCTCTGAATCAGGAGGACTTATCCAGGGGTTATCACATGAAGGATGAGATGGTGTGGTTTCAAGGACGCCTATGGGTTCCTGCTGGACCACTGCGCCTGGAGATCATCCAGGGCCATCATGATGGAATCACCGTTGGTCATCCGGGAAAAGCAAAAACCTTGGAGTTGATATGACGCACTTACAATTGGAAGGGCTTGCCTGTTCAGGTAGGGCGGTACTGCAAAGAGTGTCTGATCTGCAATCAGATGAAACCCAATTGACAACCTTTAGCAGGGTTGCTGGTACCAGTCCAAAAGGCTGAAGGGCCTTGGACTTCCTTATCAGTGGATTTCATTGTGGAGTTACCCGTTTCAGATGGGTATGATGCAATCATGGTGGTGGTGGACCGCTTTACAAAGTTCGCTCACTTTATTCCTTGTAGAACAACTATAAATGCCGCTGAAATGGCTATTTTCGTCGCCCATGTATTTGCACTTCATGGGGTTCCTCAAGAAATCATTAGTGACCGGGGAACCCCAGTTCACCTTCGTCTTTTGGGAAGAGTTGTATAAGACTCTTCAGATCCGCCCCTGCCATTCAACGACATATCACCCCAATCAGATGGGCAGACTGAGCGAGTGAATCAGTGCTTGGAACAATTTCTGCGTTGTTACACCACCGCAGAACATTTAAGATTGGGTTCCTCACCTTCCCATGGCCCAGTTTAGTTACAACAACACTTTGCATTCATCAATCGGTTGTTCATCTTTTTTTGCTAACCACGGCTTTAACCCTGCGTTTAACATGGAGCCCATCTGTGGTTCTAAAGTGGAAGCGGTGCTGGACTTTGCTAAGACTCTCAAGCAGGTCCATCAAGGGGTGTCTACAAGTTTGGAGGCGGCTATGCTGGTTTATAAGGAGAATGCTGATGGAAAGTACTGAGTGGGTCCAGCATACAAGGAAGGGGATCTCGTGATGCTTGATGCTCGCAACATCCCTATCAAGCAGCCATGCAAAAAACTGGGTCCAAAGAGGGTTGGTCCTTACTGGGTATTTAGAAAGGTGGGACATGCCTCATACCAGTTAAATCTTCCCTCAGCGTTTTGGATCTTCTCCGTCTTCCATGAAAGCAAGTTGACCCTGTTTGAGGGCCCTCCTCCTGTGACCCCTGAGTCTTATCTTGTGGATGGGGCACAGGAATGGGAAGTGGAGGAAATAGTAGCCTCCCGCCGGGTTAAGCGACGCCTTGAGTACCTGGTATCATGGAAAGGGTTTGACGCAGCAGAGAACAGCTGGGTTCCAGCACGGGATTGTGTACATGCCCAAGACCTGATTCATTCATTTCATAATCATTTCCCCAAGGCGGCAGGATCTCAGCCAAAGCCAGCCGTTGCTGCTATGCAGTTGCCGCCAGCACATAAGAACTTCTCCTTAGCGAACGCCCTGGAGGAGGGGTGGAGCCCAAGAAGGAGGAGAAGGTAATGTCATGGTTGGATGACATGATAGTGGGCACTGATGCTAGGGACAAGGCTGAGCGACAGGAGGCCCAGAAGATGAAGCTTCGGCTCTTCCTGACCTGAAACACACCTTAGGTCAACGCTGGGTGCAAGCCAAGCAAGCCCAGGTTGATACTAATGGTGTAAAACGCCCAGCCTCTTATTTTAGCTCAGGCCTTAAAACGAACGATTTACGTTTTGAATAAGGACAGTTTGATTAGCTTGGTTGGAGAGCAAGGGTTCAAGTCCCACTCCAGCCATGAGATTTTGACTTCTGGTAAAATAAGGCTTCAATCGATTACTTGAGTGAAGGCACTTTCAGTGTATCTTACCAAAACGGATGGAAGCATCTGTTTATTGGAACGTCAAGGCTTGGGCGCATTTCTGCAGAACCCAAATTTCCACAATTCATTTTAAATAGGTTTTTGTGATCAACACTCCTTGTTGATCGACTTTCTTAATAAAAAACACCCCGTTATTTTACGTTTTTACAATGGTTCCTTGGGCAACCCTGGTGGTGGACCTCTTTGGGGAGGTCTCCAACCATTTGGGCCACTACCTTATCTCACAATTTTTTTAAAATCCCAGGGG
Organism: Massospora cicadina; assembly: GCA_022478985.1. Classification (NCBI taxonomy): domain Eukaryota; kingdom Fungi; phylum Entomophthoromycota; class Entomophthoromycetes; order Entomophthorales; family Entomophthoraceae; genus Massospora; species Massospora cicadina. Next base: position 82,573 of record JAKSZP010010512.1, on the reverse strand, counting down.
CACCTGTGGGCCGCCCAGGTCCCCTCCAGATCGAGGCACCCAAAGCCCATGACATCAAGCCACACTTGATTATGGACGCCCCTCTGGGGTCCACTCAAGCGGTGTTGTTTCTTACTAACCTGGTATTTTAAGTTGCTATTTATACACTTGCCTGGGGTACCTTTTGCACGGTCACTGCTCGAGGTGCTTGTCTTCCCATTATTCTAACGGCTAGTTCCCTAGCAATGTGGGTTTTCATCCCACATCACCTTGCTGGAAACGAGAGAGTTACAGATACTCTCTTGACAAGAATACCCTTGAGGAGTAATTGAGGGGTTACAATGACGTTGGTTACTACATATTAGGATCCTCTGCGGAAGTAGAAGTGCCCGATCATTTGAACTCTGGAGGAGTAGATGAGACCACCATACCTGAGGAAATGTACCTCAGCCAAGTACTAGGGCGTCCAAAAGTTATTGACACTGCCAGTGATGGTGATGATTTCTTAGCTGGCTTGATACGCCCTCTTCAGCGGGTGCATCCCATAAAATCCATCGCGGATAGATATCCTGAGACTGCTAAAAAGCTAACCTCCACCTTCCGGCTCAAGGAGGTCTTAGCTTTGTCACCTAACTTTAGAGGAACGCTCACTAAGGTTGAAGTGGTCATTAAAAAGGTCCGAATACTGGATATCCTGGACACTGGCCCCCAAGTCAACGTGATTTCCACTAAGCTTATCAAGAAGATAAAGCTAGCGCCTGACTTGTAGTACACGCAAGAATTTGGAACCTCTGGCCCCAACAATACCCATGCTATTGAGGCATATTCTTCCCTTCCCATTCGAGTTGGGAAGCTTATTTTATCAGCCCCTGCTGTGGCTTTAGACAACAACGCGTATGCTATGCTCATCGGCACTCAAATTATGATTGAGTATGATGGAATAATTAACCTGAAGCAAGATTACCTCTTGGAATCAACTATGAAATCCAGATTAGTCTATATAATAAAGTAGACAGCAAGCACAAATATTCTTGCCTGGTTGAATAAACCCTCTCAGCTAAACTTTTGTCTTATACAACATCTGGGTGCAACACAATGAAATTGCCCAATTCAGTGGATGCTATGGAAGGCATCCCTTTTTATGCTGCAGATGAGGTCTTTTTAAGCCTGGTGAACAACGAGTGGTTGACACAAAAGTCACGCTTCAAATCCCACGCCACTGTTTGTTGCATCTTTAGTATTGTGGGCATTAGTCCCTTGGAGCCTTGGGTATTTCCTGGCGTTCTTGACCCAGTTTACCAGGGCCCATTACTTTGCTGTTAGGGAACTCACCTCAAAGAGCATAGCTTTAAAAAACATAGGAGATTGGCAGAGGCTTGTTAGTCCCTGTGGAGGACATTGAACAAATTCACTACATTGGTTCTATGGTGGATATGGGCCTGCCAACGGATAACCTGGTTTGTACCTTACCCAACGTCCATATCTCAAATGATCTGACCCCAGATGAGCTGGAAAGAGTTCAAACTATCCTTGGCGACTATAGAGATATATTCTCCAAAACAGATAATGACTATGGCCACATGAAGGGCTGGTGCCACTCCATCGATGTGGGTGATGCTCACCTTTTAGAACAAAACCTTACCACAAATCAAAGTGGAAGTATAAAAATGAGGACAGAGCTTCAGCAGTTACTAGACGCAGGGTTGCTTGTTTCTTCACAAAGCCCTTGGTCTTCACCCCTCTTTCTGATAAAAAGAAAAACTGAGGTCATTGGATAGTCATGGGCTACCGCAAGTTGAATAACCTCACAAAGAAGGATATCTTCTCCCTCACATTGACGACGCCTTGGCTCAACTCTCTGACTCTAACTTCTTCTCCGCCATGGACTTGGCTAGTGGCTATTGACAAATGGACCTTTCTCCTGAAGACCAGCAGGAAATGTGATCTCATTTGAAGTGAGGGTCTCTTTCAACCACTGGATTACCTCAAGGGTTGTGCAATGAACCTGCAACTTTCCAGCGTGCAATGGACCATATCATGCAGGACGTGAAGTTAAGTATTAAATCATCTACCTCAATGACATCACATTATTTTCAAAAAAATTTAACGAGCACCTTGAACGCCTGAAGGAGGTGTTTCAATGACTACATAACTTGGATATCAAGTTAAAGCCCTCAAAGTGTACTTTTTTTTCAAAAGAAACTGGATTTTCTCAGCCATTTTACTTCTCAAAAAGGAATTCAACTAATCCAATATAAGGTTAAAGCAATCTTAAAAATGCCTCCTTCTAAACAGTTAAGGGATATTCATGTATTTCTAGGTATGATGGGATATTACCATCAGTTCATCCCTTAAGTTTTCCCAACTCAGTGAGCCTCTAGTCCGCCTATTTACTAAGAACACTCCTTTTCAGTGGGGTGAGGAACAGAAGGCTGCTTTTAGGACGCTGAAGCAACTGCTGCAACAACGCCCTATCCTACGGCACCCAGATTATAATAAGCCCTTTATCCTATTCACTGACGCTTCAGACTATGCAATTGGGGCCATCTTAGCCCTACTGGATGAAGACGGTGTAGATCATCATGTATCCTATATTAGTAAGATGCTTTCAAAAGCTGAACGTAACTACAGTGTAACGGAGAAGGAGTGCCTGGCTGTTCTGTTAGCTGTGAAGCACTACCGCCCTTTCATATATGGAACTACCTTCACTGTGGTTACTAACCACACAACCATAAAATGGTTGCAGAACATGAAAGATCCTACGGGCTGGTTAGCTCGATGGGCTCTAAAGCTCCATCATTATGCATGAAGGACAAACACCATGCTGTAACCCATCACATGAATGTTGATGGTTGACTCGGCTACCAGTCCTTCACTTGAATAATAGTGAGGCGGAGAGGCTACATGACATCTTAATGACCCCAATGACGGGAAGATGAGGATTAGCCTGTACAGAAAATGTTAGCCTGACACTCCAATAACACTAAATAATAAAAGAAAATTGTTGTATAAGCAGGTGGGGACAAAATGGCTGCCTTACCTTTGGCCCTTGGAACGTGTACCTGCTATCCTAGAATCTCACTCCATTCTAGGTCATGGTGGGGCCTTGAAAACTTATTAGTGGATAAAGGATTGGTCTTATTGGTATAGAATGATGGAATCTATCGTTGATGTCTTGGAAGCCTGCCTTACTTGTAAGAAGCATTCCAGAATCAAGGCTAGGTATCAGTATCAACCAACCACCACTTAAAAACCTTTCCACACCATCATTCTGGATGTAGTTGGTCCCCTCCCTCAGACTACTAGTAGCAACCGATTTATCCTGGTAGCCATTAACCATTTCACTAAGTAGGTGGAAGCCGTGGCCCTCCCTGACCAAATGGCCAAGGCCACAGCCACTATTTTACATCAGAATATTTTCTATCAACATAGCTGTCCTTAAGTACTACTCTGCAATAATGGAAAAACTTCACTTCCATAGTAGTCAGAATCCTGGCCACTTCTATGGGAGCCCAACAACTTTTCTCGGGTCCATACAATTTATCTACCAACGGGACTGTGGAGAAAGCAAATGGAACCTTGGTATCCATTATACGCAAAATTGCCTCTTCTGATTCACTTCACTTGGATCAATTCTTACCCAGTGCTCTTATAGCATACTGGATTAGCTAATACCAGATCCCAAAAATGTCACCATTCCATGTCTTGTATGGGCGGAAACCAGGAATACCTGCCCTCTTAGTTAAAGACGTCTTTTTCTCTAGGGTTGAGGAACCTGAGAAAGTCATTCAAAGATTGGTTCAGAGCATCATCCAACTCCAATCTGAGGCAATGACTAATTTAGCAAAAATGGTGACTAATGAAGGGCAGGCGGCCAATGAGCTAGAACCCCCTACCTACATTCCAAGTGTCTGACATGGTATTATACTACCATAACTGCATCACTCTTAAAAGCGGTAAACTTGGATCAATCTGAAGGGTCCCTTCACCATCACCTACAAAAGAGACAATGAATACTCTATAAAATCGTTAGCTACAGGAATCACCATCAACTGAGTACATGGCCGCCCCTTAAGCTTTATTCTCCACCCAACATTCTTGAGAGTGGTGATGTTGGACATTTGCCCTCAAAACTGCAAAGGAAGAATGTCCTGGGTCAAAATCAGCTGAAACGGGGAAATGTCAGCCATTTACAAGTTTTCAATAAACCTTAATGCAAATTTTCCTAATAACAATATAATCGACCAAAAAGTCCTGTTCTATTCTTGGTGGAACCCCGCAGTTTAAGGTAACATGAACTTGCATAATAATTGGGCAGCAACCATAAAATATAGCAGTTAGATTACTCTGAACATGCAAGGGACCTTGGGGCATCTATTGGGCAGTACTCCCTCAGCTTCAACCAGGTCCTTTAAAGAGTCTACACGTGGACCACCCCATTTTATAGGCATAGTGGGTGTCCCCCAAGGCGCAAAAGATTTTTCAAATGGGGATTGGCTGAAGTTTGTAATATTGTTACCTCACAGGTACGTTATAGCCAATAGTAATTCCCCTGCTATCATTCAGCCAAAATGAAGCAAGTATTCTGTTCTTCGATGGGCTGCTTTATCATAATCCTAATCCAGATTGTAACAAGCCATACCAAACTTACTAGTAAATTCCCTCTGACCTTTGATATTATTTAAATATGGATTGGTCGGATATTGAGGGATCACTTTTCTTTCTTATCACATATACTAATAAAAACTCTTAAAAAACCAAGTTTTTTACTAGTTTAAATTTAGTAAATTTATCAACTCTTTTGTGGGTGCCAGTGGCGTTAGCACCAGCGAGCACAAAAAACTGGATTCCTACAATAATTGTTCTGAAATTTCCAAAATCATTCCAGTCTCCACAATTTATTGCATTACCAGCTGAATTATAATTCCTTACTTAGAATGGATCAGGATTCCTTGATTTTCATCTACATATTTGGGTAACTTCTGAATTTTCTTCCCAGACAATTTATAACCAACAGGTAATGTCCCATTCTTGTAGGCTCAATTGATATAATTATTTCTCTTACTGACGGGCGCTTTTCCCTCACGTTGATAAATCAGTTGCAACTTCTGCCCCAAAATCATCAAAGTGTCTTCCTCAAAATCACATTTGACCCCATACTTTCACATGAATCAGTGCCAATGAGGATATCATAATTCTGGTTGGCCAGGACAATCGCCATCACTGATAAAAACAAGGATCCAAACTGTTGTGGCAGAGCACTATAGGCCCCACAGGAAGTGGTGGAGTTAGGGACAGCTGTCCCATACTGCTTCTTGTGCTCTAGATCCAGTTTAGCTTTTAATCTCTTCACTAATTGCTTTATTCTATATTGATTAGCGCTCCACTGTCGATTATTGCTCTGATGGGGACTCACTTTTTGTAGATATTCATATACATGCACTCAGGAAATTAAGCTAAATCATTGTTTACTGCATGTATGACAGTATTTGTTGGCTGAATTTAGGGTATGAATCAACTGAGCTGATATATTGGGGAACGTCTCTCATTAGGTACTGATTGGAATTAATACGTTGACTTCATCTAGTTTGCCATTCAAAAAGTCAGTCTCATCTTTGGCATATTGTACCTTTTCCACTATTTGTTGGGCATATGGGCAATCTACCTCCTTTACAATTTCAGGAGCAATCCAATTTGATTTTGATCTCGTTATCACGATTCCATCTTGGTAATCAATTTTGATGAAGGGGATCTAACTTAGGCTTTCCCACAGATAGATATGATTTACCCATATCATATAGTTTATCTGAGGGAACTTGGTTAACTGTGGTTCTAAAATGGCCCTCATATAAACTTCATAGTCTTTTCCCTGCCTGTCATCAGTTCCTTGTTTCTCTTTGGGATGGACCAAGTTGACCTGATCCTTTTATTTTCACTATCCGGGGTTCTTGGCAAAATAGCCACGTTGTCCACACTTATTAAAAGTCAATCAGGGCTTTATTGGGATGCCTAGATCCTTCATACTGTTTACTTAATTTCCACAATTTTTGAAATCTCTGGATTTGTTGAGGAATCATCCTGAACCCTTATTATTGTTTGGCTGGTGATTCAGTTTTTATTTCCAATCTGGTGCCTTGAACGTTGCTGAAAAGATCTTTAGATCTTCTACCGTTTAGGAAATGGTGTATTTTCTAGTAAGAGTGGATGACATCATTTGGTGCAAGTCTTGGTGAGGATGCAATGAGTTCTGCATTGCAATCCTTCCATTAAATCGGTCATCTTATTAGCCCCACTGACGATTTGTGCTTCCTCATAAAAACAATTGGCAAACGCACCCACCGTTTTATCCTTCTTAAACTAAATTTCCATAAATTCTTGTTTACGGGCTGCCATCTTGTCTGAACTACCAAATTCTTTCAGAATCGCCTCCTTCAACTCCTTATAGCTCCAGTTTCCCCATGAAGGTAAGGAAAAACAAGACTTTGACATGAAGTATCAAGGCAATTTATGATGGTGACAGATTTCTGCCGGTCACTATAGCCATACATTGTCATCTTAATTAATGGAAGAAGGCAGGCGCGTTATCCCAATGGAAAACAGGCAACTTTGGAGTGCTCTTATAGTCTTCAATGATTGGTGCAGTATTTCTAATCAGAATTCGAATGGACACTGGAGTTGCTTCAGGTGTAACTTCAGGAAGCGCCGCAATGGTTGGGGCATTTTCTGAACAGGTTGGATCATGCTGTCAGCACAACTTTATACTTCAATAGATGCTGACTCATCCTCAATTAAAATTGCCTACATGGTACTTATCTCGTGAGCAAGTACATTTAGAGTCTTTAAGGCCATCCAATCATCTAAGGACTTTTTCTTCCCAAGCCAAGCGTTTTTGGTTATTATCCTGAAGCTAATGATTTTTTATCAATTTCCCCTTTTAAAGTGTCTTTCAAGGTTTCAATTTCCTTCTGCAATGTGACTTCTCGTTTTGGATATTGAATAGACGTTTGTATAGTTCTTGATTCTCCATTTCATATTTAAACATTTTGTCATCTAATTTGATGACTTTAAACTTCAAGGAATCTAACTCAGATTGAGTTGCCAATCCTAATGCATTATTATTGACAATTTTTATCCCTGTACGAAGCTTGTCAATTTCAGCTCACATTTACTCGCTGAGATTTTTGAATTTTCTCTCCATATCTTTGATGGTATTTTTAATTTTCCATCTCCCTTTGATTTAATTGAGCATGATCTTGTGGGTTTTGGTGCTGGCTCAGCCATTGGAACAGTTGCCTCCTGAGCTCAAATCAAATCAGCTATATTTGATTCAGCCAATTGGGAGTATTTGTCCACATCATGTTTCCATCAGTAATTGAGCACAATTTAATTGATAATCTCTTTGACTATCTTCTCAAAGTTTGGTATTAAGCTCAGCCACCAGATTCTTAATTTGGGTTTTTGATTGCTGAACACACTGTGATGTGGAATCTAAGTCAGCGCAAAACTTCTGAAAACTGACGTCTAGTTGTTGCATTAATGCCTGCTGTTGTACACTGTTGTGTCAAGTGCAATTGACTAGATTGTTGATCACCACCTGTTGCCAGACTTGGATAGCTCTCATGTTTCAGGTAGTTGGCTGCACGTACTTGATAAAATAATTGCCAATGTTACCAATACTTCACAAATATCCCGCTAAGGTCAAAGTGTTCATATTGATGAATTTTTGAAGTTTCATCTTCGCTCTTCCTGATTGGTTGTGTAATGGAATAATCCACAGCTTCAATCAAGATTATCATCTGCAAAATTTGAAATCCTCTCATCAGGACATCACTATACTGGGTAAATTTTCTTGGATTCACTCTGAAGCTAATTTGTAGATCATTACGACATTCTCATTCACTCCAAGCGTTGATAAATGGTTATATTGGGGATCCACCAACATAACCACTTCTAATTGGATGTTTCCTTTCTGGGCTGCTGATGATCCTGCCTCCTTGTTTCTTTAGTGCTCCAATTTTAGTTATATAGTTCAGCATTATTAATTTTGTATAAACTCAACTCAACCCCTGTAGTGAGCACTACATGTAAAAATTGTGGGTTTTCACTAGTGCACAGGTTCACTTGACTACTGACTCTGGGAACAAATATGAACTTGCTTATTATATGACGACAATTAGCTTAATCAAGTTTGGATAAATGGTAAGTTTGGTTCTACTCAGGCGGATAATAATACAAGTGACTTCGCCTCACTCTGGCAAGATATAATAACTCAAGTGACTTTGGCCTCACTCTGGCATTGACATTTAGAAAAGGACTCTCTTTACAAGAAGCAGATAAACTACAAGATATAATAGGCATAAAATATAGGTTTAAGGTGTTTTTTTATTAAAATGAAGGAATATATATAGGCGGAAGTACGGAAAAACATGTGTTAGGGGTAAATTGTGGTAACCACAATGGTCTCAGCATGCCTAGCCGACAAAAAAGAGATATAGGTTTGTTTTTGGGGAAGATATCAGCTGATATTCATGAGGAATAGCATATTTAAATCACCATTCAAATCAGCCCACATGTCAGCTACCAAATCTGATGATTTCCCATGATTAATTGCCCATTTTGAGCCAATATACTTATCTTTAAATTGTTAGCAACAATCCCCAATAAAATTTCTAACCATAATATCATTGAATACAATTCTCTGAGAATTATGATTAAACATTTGGTCAGTTATTACCACTGACTAGATGACATAATCAAATTATCGTCCAAAGCTTAATCAGTATGTTAAATTAAAATACGCAAACCATTAATTCAAATAAATTGAAGCTTATCAATCCCAAGATGGATGATATGGTCATATAAAATTTCCACACACCATCACCTGGGCCTCTTCAACCTTGCTTTTTGGTAAGGCCAGTACTGGAAGGGGAGTGTCTCCAGTTTCCACATGATGTAGGAAACTGTTAATTCTTCTGAAGTCATAGGTCAAGGCTGAAGTTAGGTCTAAATACTTCTCCAACAACTCTTGAACCTTGTGTTGATGGTCATCCTAGAGGTCCTTCCCAATAATGGTTTTGATCAGGCTGACCAATGGAGGCGTCTCCAAGCCATAATCCCTTAAGTCCCCAAATCTTTGGACATTAGCAATAGCCTCCACCATTAGAAGGCGGGCATAGGCGGCAGGACCAGTTGGACCTACTACTTAGGGTTTATCAGTAAGGTTGGATAACACTGATATTTTCTCAGCATAAGCTGGATCTAGGATCCCTGGCAGGTTAGCACCTCTTTTGCGGACGGTTTGTCTAGGCCTTGGATTTCCAATAGATATCCAGAGGGGATGTTAACATGAACCCAGGTGTCAGCAATGACTAGGGACTTTGGAGGTATTGTAGTCGCCCTAGGTAAGTAGATTGGCATGCCCTCTTACCCATCAACAGCAGGAGGGGGCAATCAGATTTGAGACCCTGATGTGATATTTGAGCTGATCAATTTTGCCTTCACTCTCCAGTAAACAGGCTTGGCCTTTGACCTCTGACTTAAAGTTGTGGGAGGTTTTAAAGATCAAAGGGACCAAATGCCCTAGTAGTGATAGAAAGCCGCCATCATAATAAGTCCTTCCAAATATTCTAGAAGGAACTGTGTCCCAAGGAGTAGGTCATAGCTATGGTTATCTAGCGTGACAGCGGGGATGTTTACAGCAAATCTATAAACCATACCAGTAGAGAGTAATAAGCCTCTATAGATCGGGTGCATTCTGGGCCAGCCATGCCATACTCCATATAGTGTGGCAGTCTGGAGTAATCTTAATGCGCTTCATTAACTTGTATGATATGACGTTCATGGGGGAGCACTGTCAACTATGGCAAGGACTGGGATTTTATGAACTTTAACTGTGACACAGGTAACCAGACTTCTGAACTGGGGCGATAGCTTGAGAAACATGGAGAGTCAACAGAAGAATGGTAAGCAGTAATGATTTCTTTATTATCATTAGATACCAAAATTTCTTCTCCAGGTATATTAGCTCCAGGTTCATTCAATTGCCTTGGATGATTCTTGAGGCGAGGTAGGGATGTCAGCATGGAGCGCCTCGTCCTTCATTCTGACGGCCCTTTTCCCGCCTCCTCAGCAAGTCATTTCCAGCAGGTCATGGAAATGTGTCTGAAACTGTTACATTAGGTGCATTAAGGGTGAGGATTTCTGGTTTTTAACCACATGGACTCAAAGACAGTTAGAAGGATCTGTAGATGTAGTCCTAAAGTGTAGTGTTGACGCAAGGATCTTGTAAAGTGCTTCCCTGATTTCCTGGATATAGGTAAACCCGTTTTATGCCCAATAATATGCAATTAACCTCAGGGTAGGATCCCAATGCAGAAATGACAGCGTAATAGCACCATACAGGGTGATACAATTGGTAGCGACTAAGGGTTGTGCTTGGGCATAAAAACGGCTGGCAAACTCCATGGGACTTTATCCTTTATTTAGTTGAATACCTATGACGCTTGTTTTTGGTTGGACAGGGTTTGATTGCTGCCAAACTTTTTGATTAAGGCTGTATGGACCTGAACCCAGGTGTTGCACTCCTTCAACTGGTGGGTCATGATCTCCTGGGAGTGCTATCTAGGCAGGAGTAGATATGCTTTACCTTCTGCCAGTAAGTGGCTTCCTCCATGGAACTCTCATATGCGTACAGGAAGAAGACAATGCTTTCCCAGCTGGGGACGAACCTTTCTTTAAAACTAGGTTTAAAGTTAGGTACAAATGGAGTGGAGAGGGTGTTAACACCAGGGATGGGCGCTGGCTCTGAGATCTCAGTCTCCTCATAGTCACGGGGGCCTGATGTTCTAGCCGTTGCTGTAGGCCCTCAAGGTCCTCTTGGATATCATCCCAATTTTGGTTGAGAGAGGAAACGGAAACCTTATTTGCAACCTGCTCCTTTAGGTATTGAATGTCAGCACCCTCAAGGTAAAGCTGACTCTTGAGCGTGGTCAAACGGGTTTCAAACCCTCAACAGGTTTGTTTGAGCTGAGAGATGTGAGTATTGGTAAGCATGGTGGAGGCACTGAAGTTGTCCATTTCGTCTGATAGTGCCTCGATGGAGACCCTAGGGTCAAGGGAGACTCCATCCACTCAGAGTTTGAATCCCTGAGCTACATTCTGAATTTGAATTGCATTGGGCAGCCAAGTCTGTTATCACATCCTTCCGCCATGAGTCTTCAGGGCCGTCAGGGGTGGGTGCTTGGGACCTGGGGGCCCTTGAGGTCCATGAGGACCTTCAGGTCCTTTGCGTCCCTCACGCCCTTCAGGTCCTTCAGGCCCCCTAGGCCCTTCAGGACCTTCACTCCTGAAGGGGTAGTCGCGAGAGACCAGCTCCCAATAGTGTTGTTGCAGGGTCCATACCAGACCCTCAACTTGGAGGGGGCGCTGATTCCAAGTTGCCTCAAGAAGTTGGACGTTCTATTGCAGCTAGTTCTCAAGATAGCCAGAGATCCCGCTATCTAACACCACAATTCGATCTCAGACCTCGTTGATCAACCATCAGTTATTATTATTGGCCTCACAGTAGTCATGGACAAATGAGGAGTCTGCGTTGTAGAAATTGATGATGTAAGAGTGTAAGGCCTGTATAAGACCCAGTTTAGGAGACTTCTTGATGATGCAACCTAACTAGTTGGAGTAGGCGATGAATAGCTGGGTGAATAAAGTTGTGAAGGTAGCTTTTGGAACCCAGGGCAAGTTCTCCTGCCAGCAGCTTGGCCGAGGCATAGAGGCCCCGCAAGGTAGAGGGAATGGAAGAGGCATGAGTGAAGCTGAAGCAAGCACCCACTGAGTAGATGCCATTTACTAATTGTTGGACAACATTGTTAAGGTTCTCATACTAAAATTGGCACTGAATTCCATCAATAGAGGTCAGGGAGAACTGGAATGTGACCTGGAATTCTAACCTCTCAGGCTGCAAGGGTGGTAATGCATATTGTGAGGTATTATACCATTGAGCAACGCTTCTTGACTGACCAGCAGATTGATTTTCAGGGCTGCTAGCATTCTCTATTGTTTGTGATAGACGTTTTCACTTGGGACAGCTCAGAGCCCCCTGTAGTGAGCACCAAGTTTGTTAGCGTTACAATTCTTTGAACTGTTGCCGAGGTCTGAAGGTAGGCTCAAAGCTGAAAATTCGCAAAAGTGGGAACACTAGGATTTTAACTGAGCTAAATTAAGTGAGCGGAGGGCATAAAGAAAACAAAAGAATGAGTAGAATACCGAATACTTTATTAAATTAAAATGTGTTAATATTTATAGGGTGAATAAGGACATGGTGTCTCATGGATCTTTGTGGCCCCATCCGTTCATGATCTTTCATGGTTTTCTGGATTGACCACCTGTTTGGAGCCCTCATTGTATTTCGCAGCCCCATGACCAGATCAGTGGAAACTCCACCTCACATGACTCATGAAGTGGGGACGAGACTCCTGAAGTTATCTCCATTACTCACAAATGCAAGTGAATTCCTGACTGAGTTTGGGATCAGTGCCACTAAGATAAGGTTCCATTCAAAATAGGCTCAAGGGTTGATTCACTGTGGCTCAATTTGGAAGTGGAAGATATATTTTTTTCATCTCAAATCTGGCAATGGCTTCAAACGCTTGCTGGACTCCTCCATCCAGTGACATGGAAAGTTTTTCCCTGGTTAGGGGGTGCAGTAGCATGGCCAGACGTGAGAGGGCAAGAGATAATTTTTCAAGAATGATGCACCCAAGAAGCTCCAAAACTGCTTTTGGGTTGTGGGTTAGGCCAACTAAGTATCACCTCAAGCTTGCTGGGGTAATGGCGTACCCATCCTTCATGACCAAGTTACAAGAAAGGTAACCTCATCCTTAAAAAACTCACACTTGGAGGGTTTCACATAAAGGTCATTCTTGTGCAACACAGCCAACACCACATCTGGTCCTCTTCATGCTACTTGGGAGTTGGGGAATGCATGAGGCTATCGTCAATATACATTACTACACAGGTGAATCAAAGTTCTCCCAGAACATCACCTATTATCCACTGTAATGTTGCTGGAGCATTTCTCAAACCAAAAGGCATTACTCAGAACTGGAAGAATTTTCTTCTGATATGAATCCCAATAAGTCACTTATGCCCACCCGCCATTCAAATCTGGGTGAATGCATTAATGAGATCGAGCTTAAAAACACTAAGGATTTTTCAAACACCTGGCTAATAATCTGCTTGAGGGGAAGGGTTATGGATCATGAATGGTTATGTCATTAAGATGTCCCTAGTCCACACAGGGCCACAAAGTGCTGTAGGCCTTCTGGAAAACACTATTGGAGAAGCTATTGGCAAGGTCTTCCAAAACACCCACCCTTTTGCGAGCATATCATGCAACCACACCTCCAAGGCATGTCTTACTGCTCAGTATAAGGGTATAGGGGATAATTTGATGTTGAATACATTTATCTTCTAGTGGAAGGCTAAATAATACTCAGAGTAGCCGGGAGATGGTTGGCTTTTTCATGTCCAAAATATCCTAGAACTGGGCCAAAATAGAAATAAAATATTTGGATAGCGCTATGAGAGGCAGCGTTGAAGAAATTGACCACACCACATTCATAGGAAATAAAGTACTAACCATTGAAATATTCCCTCACATAGTTTCTCAAATGTCAAAAAGGTTGGCTCCAAATCGATACAGACATTTTTCCACTAAAGCCAAACAACCCCAAGATAATGTGATATAATAAATCTGGCACCGCAGTAAATTGATTCTAGAATCCAAACCCATGTACCAAAAATGATACCAGGTGCTGCACTAGGTAGCAATTCATCAATGTCAATGATGCACTCAAAATTTGAGGACTCTATGTCCATTCAAGATCCAATCTCTGAGTAACCTGCAAGACCATAAAATTCTAGGCTGCTCCTGTGTCAACAAGAGCCTCAAAGGAGACATGTGAGCGCCCAAGTGGATCTTTAATTTTAGCAGAAAATCAAATAGATCTTGTTTCTTCACCAAGGTGTGAGACACACTTAGAAGGTATGGCTTATCCGCAAAACCATCCCCAGTCCGTCCATGGGAGAAGAGGCCATGTCTTCCACTGTCTGAACAAACCTGAGCTCCATCGCTTCCAACAGGGACAACTGAGGCACCAGTGGATACAAGTACACTTTCTCCCTGAAACAGAAGTTCAAATGTGAGAATATAAGAATTGGAACCCCCAATAGCAGTATTTAGGGGCAATCAGTAGCCTCAGGGACAAACAACACGCTCAAGATTAAAACCCATTCATATTAACCTCTCAAGGTAAAATCGGCAGCCCCAAGTCCTCCTCCACTTGACCTGGGGGCAGCCCCTTCTGGTGTAAAGGCCAAATAAGATGTTCAAACACCAGCATAAAATCAGTGATATGCTGAACGGGCCAGCCTTGCAGCATATGCCAACCTAGATGACAGGTAACTCTCCATTCATATTACTGGACCAATGAAGTCACATCACCCATAGGACTGGATGAAGAAGGATGAAAATATGGGTCGCTCCATTATGACATGAAGCATGCTGTTAATAATAATAAGGCCGGCCTAGAACTCCAGATGAGTTAACACCCAAAACCCCAACTAGAATACCCTAGGCACAGCCATCCATATTGACAGATGGAAAATGAATAAAGCAGCCATGTTGACTATCCAGGGGTTTCCAGAATTGAAAAGTTATCACTACTATATGTCTAACAGGACTCTAAAGCTCAAAAATTAATATGATTCCTTTTTAAAAACTTTTTTGAAAGCAAAATGGCAGAAAGGGAAAAAATGGAGCGACAACAGTACTATCAGGGGCCACTGCCTGATGCTCAAATTTGGGGAACTGAAGCTAAGAAAACTACTATAGAGAATATTTCATGATTAAGTTCTGGCGGATTGACATTCCAAAATGCTTTCCAATACAGACTCAGATATGAACTGATCGTGCAGATTGGCATCAAGCTTGTTAATATAAATATTCTTTCCACTGTGACAAATCTTTGCGTGATAATGATGATGTCTCCAGTAGAGGGAAGGTTGCGCCCAAGGCAACACCACATATGGCTATCTCAATTGGGTATAATAAAAGTTTAACCACGCCTGTATCTGTTGGAGATGGGCTCATTTAAAAGCTGCGTGGAAAACCTGGCTGATTGATACTTTTGCTTTTTTAAATGAATTAGTCCCCTTTTTTTCAGAGGAGTGCAACTCGACCTCCCCAGCGGAACTCAAACTTATGGATACCCCTGTTAAGAAATTAATATGACTGGACGATAATCCATATATAAATTCAGAATATTTGTACTTGATTAGTTGAAGTGAGCCTAAAGATTTGAATAGTAAATCATGTCAATTTGAAGCGATTCAAAGGAGGTGAAACCCCTAAAATTGTAGCAAATATGGATTAACTAAGCTGAAGAGTCAAAAATTAACCAAGAATACTGAAGAATAAGAGATGAGCTAAAAAATGGGAGGAGGGTAGTCTCTAGTGAGTGGAGGATCTAGGGTCTAAAGGAAAAAAGAAGAAGGTTTTTAGAGGGAGTCTGTTATTTATATACAATATAGCAGTATCCGTCAGAGTAATAGCTTCCTATCTTTTTAATTTACTGTATTTATCAAGGATCGGCGATCTTCATATTGTTTATTCATTTCTCAGTGGTTCTAAACCTGCGCAACCATCTTAGTGGATTTTAACAATACCTCCAAAATTTACCAACCTCCTCCTAGGGACATGCGTTAATTGTCTTCTGCTGGAGATGGCTTCTATCTTCTGCCACCTCCTGGCATAACTTCTGAATTCTATCTACTAATTTATCAGTGGTGAGCAGGGGCATATGAGTTGCAATTTACAGGTAATATGCTATTATCTATCTTCCATATACCACATGGGCTAGATCACCCAGGTAATGAGAGGGCGGTCACCAGCTTTTTCCCCTTTTTTGTTTAAATGTGAATTTTTCCTAGTCTAGCCAAAGGGGTTGTCACCAAAGGCTTACAATTTGGCTCTGGAATGCCCTTTCTGGCCACACAAGAAGCACCTGCCCAGAGGTACCACAGGGTCACTCCAGGTCTCCAAAGTGACTGAACAAGGCAACTCCCCATATGACTTTGAAAGTTTAATCTCCAAACACCAGTCCTCAAATCCTACGGTGAACTTTTTTAACCTACCGTCCTTCTGCTTCACGTTTTTTACCAGCTTAAACTAATTAAAGGAGATCACTCTGCCAAAGCTTTTCAGCTGAGACATTATGGCCCCTCTATTGACAACAGGCGAAACATCCTGCAGTAAGAACTTTCTGAACTTGGTGCATATGTTGAGCCATGTGGCCTCCTCTTTCTTGGTTCTCAGAACTGGGCTCCAAAGCCTGTTCTATTTGAGACTTAGAATGAAAAGTCCAAAGCTTTAACCAGTATTCAGACGCTAAATATAGAGTTGGACAAACCCGCACATCTCAATCATATGGCCCATGATAATCATTTTAGACCATCCAGTTTTCACCTCAATGGCGTGAAACCATTTGAGACTTCCCACCATGCCAACCGTCAAATTTTCTGAGGGACCAGAATTCACCACTTCAAAAAGCTTGGTCCCAGCCCCAAATCCATTAGCAACCACTTCTGACCAGGAGGTCAAAACCTTTGGGTTAAAATTGACTGCGTCCGCTTTTGATTTATTGATGGAGTTGGTCTCTCCAGTTTTTTGTAATTCAGTTAGCCTTTTTGGCCCCTATATGCGCAGGAAGCGTTGCAGCCCTTTTTTGGTCAATACATTGATTTTTTAAATGAATGATCTTATTTTTTGCTGCATCAGTGTATGCCCACGTAAGCCAGTGGCCGCTATCAAATTTCAAGCAGACTAGAAAACCGCAGTGATTATTGTAGACGAGTGTACAAGTACAACCAATCAATATTGCCACACTCTTTACGCTGGTTCTGTTTTTGAAGTACCCCACCTCATAGGAGAGTAGTGTGACAGATGATACGCCTGACTCTTGTACCACTTCTTGTCCATTTTTCCTCAAAGGAGAGCGGATGAACCTGCAATAATAGGTCAGTTAGAAGTCATTAGCTTTCATCCCACACCTCTTTCAGGCCACTACTGGACCCTTTTTTGGTGCCTCTTTTGGTTCTAGGTTTGTCTAATCACCCACGTTTCCACAGGCTTACCTTGGTCACACCACATGAAGGCCCCAGCTTACTTTACCTAGCTTTCATACCCATGGCTTGTCACTGTTCATGGTGCCGCAGTAAATAGCCAGCGACAGAAGACCTCAGTTCAACTTGAAATCTGAAAAGCGCTTTAAGACATTTTAAAAACAATACATATATAACGCCAGCATACCACCCACAATTTGACAGTCAGACTAAACGAAATAACCAGTTGTTGGAGCAGTATCTTTGACGCTACGCCACTGTATCTCAGAACTCATGGGCAGCCATCCTCTCATTAGCATTGTTAGTGTACAACAGCTCCCTATAATTTAAAAAAAGTGTTGCTAATGTATGATAATATAGGTTACAAACTCACATTTTCATTGGCCCTTAAATTTAATTCAGCATTTCAGCAGCAGAAAACTTTGTTTTAACATCTTTCAGGTCCACCAAAAAGTCTAGAAGCACATAACATAAACACCAATGGCGCTAAGCAAAAAGGCAAGAAACACGGACCATCTAGTACTAAAAAAAGGCAAGAAACACATGATGCCCTTGATTATCATCTAGGAGATTTGCTGATGGTGTATACTAAGGTTCTTCACCCTAAGGTACCTATGTTTAAACTGGATTACAAACCAGATGTATCATTACCTATTAAGAAGTTGCTAATTAAGAGATCTTTTCACTTATAACTACTAGTATATTATAGAATTAAACCTCCTTTCCACAAACTCCCTTTCTAATATAAAGTCAAAACAGCCAGAGGAAGTTGAGCCTATAATAGTAGAGAGGTACCCCAGAGTATGATGTTAAAAATCCTGGACTTGTGAAGAGTCAAATGCAGTTTGTACTATTTGTTGCCATGAAAAGGGTGCTTGACATAAGAGCACAGCTAAATTTCTCAAAATTGCATCAATTTCCATATGTTGATTACATACGTCATGAAAAAGTACTAAAGCACCTTTGCTTTCCCTATTCAATATGGCTTCCATAGCGACAGTCAAGCTGATCACATCCCACAATAACTATGCCCTAGTACCGTCCATCAAAGGTGGGAAGGACCCTGTATTTCCAATAAAAAAGGTAAAGTAAGATCCAGATGCAGCCATCAAGCTAGAAAGAGCAGTATATCCCTTTTTATTTAACCGAGGCAAGCTGACCAGGGGACGGGCATTACCAAGTATGTGTGGAAAATGAAGAAAGATAAAATTAGGCACCCCAGGGTACTCAAGTTACCCCTGTTGCCAGCGGGACTGCCAGGTATGGGGGTTGGTGCCCTACTCTGAGGGGGTTTCCCCCGCTATGGAGCAGATGTGAAGGAAGGGGTCTGTGCGTAGGAACCAAAGTGGGAACCACGATTTTATGAGCGCCTGTTGCCTTGGTTTCATATATCCATAGAGCCAGGGTTGAAAGTGCTCCAATAAGTGGACGTGGAATCTGTTGATAGCCCCATGGATGGTTAGGACTGTGCCCCTGAACGCATCTAAGGCAATGGTGTGGATTGTCCACATTGCAATGGGTATCATTAGGGAATGGAGGGTAGATGGGATTGGCGACTCGATCTGGAGCGTGAGGAGGCTCTTTGATATAGAAAATTCCTGCTCGTTTTGAATCTTAAGCAGGCGTGCGACTTCCTGCCATATGGCTTTGGCTGGGGGCATATTTCTAGGAGGTGATGTAGGGAGCCCTCCCCTCCACATACTGCGAAGGTTGCGTGGAGATAATTAGATTGGTCCGCTATCCTATAGGTCCTTCTCAGACAGCGCCAGGCGTTGGCTCTTACCCATGGCTGTAGGAGTGGGTGGTGCGTCATTTTCCACACTGCCTTCTGTGTGGTTGAGTCATAGGGAATGTCCAACACATCTAGGTATTCAATTCTAGCAATGGTTGGGGTTGTAGCAAGCATGTCTCTCTGGGGGTGGTTTTCTGGATTTCTTAATTTGAAGTGGGGTCTGGTTCGTCCCCTTCCCTGAACAGTGCCTGTGTTCTCTACGGTCCATCCCATGCAGCAGATGGTTCAGAGGATGCATTTGAAGTGAGGAGAGGTTCCATGTGGACCCATTGCGGTAGGGTGTTTAGCAAGGTATGATAGTAGTCTGGGTGGGCTATGTGGGTTGGTTAATTTGAGCGCCTGTGCGAAGTTAGTCCTCGCTGCCCTGGACCAGTGTTGTTGTGGGAGGTCTGGGGCAAGGACTTCCTTTATCCAGGTACCCAGGATGCGGTTGGCGTGGCTCTCAAAATCTATTAGTCCCATGCCTCCACTTGAGCGTGGGCCAAAAAGTGTTTCCATCTGTATGGGAGGGCTAGATCCAGGCCATAGCCAGCCCTGTATGAGTGCGCGGATTGAAGTTATGAAGGTGATGAGAAGGCGATCGCGTGGGCAGGGTACCATAGTATTGGGAGGATGAGTGAATTAGCAACTGTAACTCGTCCTGTTAGTCCTGGGGTTCTTCCCTTGAGGGAGGCGACGCGTTTGGATACCCGTTGTAGCATGTTGCTTTCCATTGTCTCATTGGCATATCCCCCTGTTTCCAGCCATATCCCAAGGTGGCAGACAGGAGTGGTGGTGGGAGGTGATTCAAAGGGCAAGATGAGTAGTTTTTCCTTCATATGGGGGTATGAGGTTCTGGTGTTGTAGCCCAGTTGTTAATGTATTTACTTAAGAGAATGATTTTTGTTTTCCTTTTGTTGAACGATGCATTGCTCACCATGGAGTATTCCTCTAGGGTGCGTTCCAGCTGTTGGGCATCATTATTGTTAGCTATACCTGCCACGCAGTCATCCGCAAAGGGCTGTATATTGACTGTTGGCTGTCCTTCTGCAGTTACGCCCATGAGGCGTGAGTCAGTTATGTGGAGGAGTGGATCGAAACTGAAATTATACAACAGTGGGCTGAGGGGGTCCCCTTGTTTGAGCCCTGTGTGGTGTGATCTTGTTAGTTAAAAATCCAGGGCCACATATAGCCATGGTTGCAGATTCTGTGAGGAGCATCGCCCAGTTTATGAATCTGGGTGGGAGTTTGAAGGCGCTTAGGCATTCCTTCAGGTACGGCCAACTAACGCGGTCATATGCCTTTTCCTGGTCTAAGAAGACCAGGGCACCAGTTGCTTTGGATTGACATATGTTTGCAACAGGGTGTATGTTGTTCCAGATTGAGCGCCCTGGTATAAACCCAAACTGGTTGGGTGACAGGACGTTAGAGGCTATTGCTCCTAATCTGGCTGCTAAAATTTTTGTTAATATTTTGTGTCAGTATTGAAAAGTGCAATTGGATGCCAGTTGGCCAGATCCAATTTGTCACCCTTTTTCAAGGTTATGACATATGATTCATGGCCACCAGGTAGGAGGTGTGTTTCCAGTAAGCACTGGTTCATAGAAGCCAATAGGAGGAGGGCAATTTGTTGAAAATATTTCTTATAAAATTCGTAGGATATCCAATCAGGCCTTGGGCATTTCCTACGTGGGCACCGCGGATTGTATCCTAAAGCTCCTCCCATGTAATTAGATTTAGTATGTTGTAGTCTGGCGGTGTGCTTTGTATTCTGGAAATTTGTATAAATTTTTTGATTTTTTGTGAGTCTGTCAGCATATCATGGTATAATATAGTGTAATAACGGTGTACTTTAGCCTTGACCTCCTCAGGGTCAGTTGCTATGGTGCCGTCAGTCTTGCGGACCTATGTGCATGTGGGCTGGTTGCCGCAGGATTGGAATTGGTGGAAGAAATATGTCAAACAGGTTTCGCCTTCCTTTATGAACTTACCTTTGTTTGATACTTTGATTCTGTGTTGGTGTTTGAAGATGAGGGTGTTTAGGCGGATGGATATTTCCGCCCATTTGCATCCCCAGTTAGGGCTATAGCCAGATATTGGGGTTACTAGCTTGAGGTGGTCCAGTTCAGCCAAGGTACGCCTGATTGTGGCTGTGTCAGCGGTGTACTTACATGATGCGAGATGTCAGGTTTTGTTGGTTAGTTCCTTTTTGAAATTTGCCCAGGTTATGACGGGATCCTAAGTGAATGGGGCTGTGAAATCTGGGTTCATAGCCTCATGTTTGACCCAGTCAGATATTTTGGGCTATTTTATGTTTTTATGGGTGAAGCTTTCTCCAAGGCGACACCTGTGCATGGGTTCAGGTTGGCATTAACTGCACTGCAACAAGTCGGTGGTCAGAGAAATTGACTTTTTTGTTGTAAATTTGGAAATTCTTGCTCATTGCTTTGCAGGATGAGGATGTGATTGATGTGGCTCATTGATATGAGTGCTCCCTCGCATATGTTGGGCCATGTCATGTGGGGAAGGAGTGGTGATCTGAGGGGAGGGCATCCTGTAGTCCAAGGGATGCCTTCATTGTGCGGAATCTGATGTGCCCCAGTGGTATCCCCTGGGTTAGGCCATTGGTCCATGTTGGGGTTATCCCAGAAGTTAAAGTCGCCCAACAGGATAGTATCTGGTGGGAGGGTGAGTGTTGGAACAGTTTTGAGAAATTGTTTTCTCTCAGTTGTGGTTCACAGTGCATAGATGCATGCTATTGAGATTGTTTCCTCTTGGCATGTGATCTTTGCTACCAGGATGCGACCATAAAGTTATGGTGAGGAGTTTGTAATTTTAAATTTTTTGTTATTTCAGACGATCACCCCTCAGTGGGACGTCCATACTGATTGTGATGGTGAGACTCTGGCTGACCAGGATCCTTCTTCCCCTTGTAAACAGTGGGTTTCTTGGATGGCCAAGATATCTACAAGGGGTTTTGCAGGAAATCCAGCTTTTTGGCTTGGGACGTTTGAGCCCTGGCTCCTGCGATGTTTAGCATCCCTATTGACACTGAGGTGCCCGCGGCGCCTCAGGAGCGGTGGGGAGGGCCCTCTGGCCCTATCCCAACATGGCTCATTTTGGCCATGCTCTGCGTCTGTATTCCAACTCTCTCAGTGACATTGTCAGTTCCCTTGATCTGACCCAATTTTTTTCGGGAATTGCAGTTTTTTGTATTTGCATTATCTTTTCCCACACATGTCTCATGATGGTTCAATGCGGGGTGCTTATTGGGTTCTGTAATTTTGGGGTTCAAATTTGGAGAATTGTGCACCTCATTTTTGCCCATATTGCGGATGAATTGTTCCTCAAAGTGTGCATGATTGATGTCGCTTGGTGACTCAGTCAAGTTGCTGTGAAAATTTTCAACCTGGGCATATTGTTCTGATTAGTTGGCTTGGTGTATATCTGAAGTGTTCTCCCAAATTTGTCTGGGGTTGATGGATGATTCCATGTATGCCGCCGCTTTGGACGCTGCCTGCTTTCAGGCTTTTTGTGCCGCTTTTCTTTTTTTATGTGTAACTGGGTCCACGATGGAGTAAAGTCCATCTTCACCCCAGTGGATTGGGTGGTGGCTATCAGTCATTCTGGTGAAGTTTTTGTTACTTTCGTCCATGGCTTCCTCACAGTAGTCTGCTTCCATTAAGCCCTCCTTCATGGGGCATGCATGTTCCTTGTGTCCCAATGAACCGCAGTGGTTGCATATAGGCGGTGCGCATTCTGGTGTAACTCAGAATGCGGATGACTGTCCCCCATCCGCAAAGTGAAACTCTGCTGTGCAGGGGATTCTTGATAAGTCATCTTCCACTTCAGAGAACGGGTTGATCACGGCGATAGCTTTGCCTGTGCACAGGGTGGGCATCAGGCAAGATCTTTGTAATTTAAGTTGCATAATTTCTCCATAGGCTATGAGAGCTTTGCAGAGTTCCTCCTCAATTACCTTATGAGGAAAGTTAGTAGTGAGTGAGTCAAATGAGATGTATAAAGTTTTCACTTTGTTCCATCTGGTGCGCACGGTGCACACTATTTTCTTGCCCTCAGAAAGGGCAATT
Organism: Massospora cicadina; assembly: GCA_022478985.1. Classification (NCBI taxonomy): domain Eukaryota; kingdom Fungi; phylum Entomophthoromycota; class Entomophthoromycetes; order Entomophthorales; family Entomophthoraceae; genus Massospora; species Massospora cicadina. The sequence continues at coordinate 59,554 of JAKSZP010010512.1, read as the reverse complement.
TTGATGCAGACTTTTGCTGTGGCATCGGCTTCTTTGGCTGTTTCAAAACTAATATTGATCCAGCCACAGCCCATGTTGTTGGTGGCGACATATACCACGTGGGGGAAAAGGGAGGGCTGTGCCTCACATGTTTTCTCCCACAGGGTTAGGGACTCATCTCCAAGGAAGAGTCAGAGCCCATGTTCCACCTTTGAAAGGGGTTGGTTGCATTAGATATACATTATTGATCTTGTTTTATAGTAAACACCAAAAACCCAGACAGTGTCTGAGTTTGTGGTTTCTTGGTGGATTGGGTTCCTGGTCCCCCTCCAGGGCGTTTCTTGCCCCTGGGTGCACCATTTTGCGCAACGCTTGATGCGACGCTCGCCCAGGTTGTATTAAATTTATTATTGAAGTCGCCCATCTCTCCTGTTTGATTATCAAAATTGCTGTTATAATTGAATTGTAGTAACTAAAGTGATTGTTACAATAAAGAAAAACCGGTATATCCCTTTAATCTAAAAGAAGGCTTTAGTTGATGATTTGACATTGAGTTAAAACTGCACAAATCTGTTACATTATATAAAATTAAATGAAACTGTATCAATAAAGTAATTATAAAATAGAAAATAAATTTTTTAAATTCTAATAGGGGCTTTTCTCACAACTCCACAAGGTAGGGTAAAAATCAGATCTCTTATAATGCAATTTAAATCACTAGATACTTAAATGACACTCAGGAATATTAGGCATTTGCATAAATGTTCTGAAAACGCAGGTAACCTTAGGCTATAATTGAGATAGCTCAAATGACTGAGGATAGTAATAAACAACTAACAATGGTTTTATGCCAATAAAGGTGTACATTATACAACATAATAAAGTGAAATTTGGGTTAGATGATGTTGCGAAATTTACATATGCTACATCAAAAACTCTGTTAGTGTGCCAGGCTAAACAGTATGACGACTGTTGGCCCATGCTTTTTCGACCTCATAGGCTACATTCACTACAGGTCCACAGGCTACCCACCAACCTAGCAGATCAACTTCTCCTTGGCGCAATTATCCTTTTGAGAGGCACAAGCAATCCCTATACCTCTCTGGGTGATTTTTGGCTCTGTCTTATCATCCCCTTCAGGACTAATCCCCATGAGTCCCTCGTTGTTGGTGGCCAGTTGGCCAAGTTCACATGGGGCTTCTCTGTAGCTCCAGGTATTGGGGTTGGTAGCACTAACCACCCCTAGGTGCATTCACCCAACACCTAACTTTGGGGATCTTCAGCCTACTCTTTACCGTTGGCTACCCTTTGGCTACCAAAAACAATAAAATGGTGAGCGAGAGAAAGATATTTAAAAGGGAATTTATTGTATTATACTTAGGAGACTTGTTGGCAATTTAATGACCGCCTATCAAAAGTCATCATCATTTATTGCTGGCAAACTAATCCTATCCTTGTTGGATAATCGCAAGTCCAATAATGTGAGAAGAGCATTTTGGATGAAGATAATGATAAAATTGGCCAAAATACCCAGGCCAATTCATACTAGAACCCCTCAAATCAAGGTAATGCCTTATTTAATATTACTTGGGCAAATAGAATGAGTTTGGGTAGCATGGTTACTCCAAATTTTTGGCAGAATCAAAGGATCAATTTGGTGGTCCCTCCTCTTCATACAGCTAATTTAGTTCACCTAAACTATGGAGACCAGCCCCTTTTATAGGGTTGGAGGAGGGTCCAACAAGGTGCAAATATTTTCCCACCCATGATTGGGTAAGATATACTAAATCCTTCCACTACGGATTTATCCTACCTTCTATTGCCCTCCATTTGCCGTTCCATCAAAGAAAGGCATATCTCAAGAACTCGATACGTTTAATCCCCATATTCCCTAATTTGAACATGCATAACTAATACAAACTTTTGACTCACCATAATTAAATACTAAGCACCAAGATATTGAGAGAATGCGCTTTCTAACTCCCCCATGGTGATTAATGAAACACATATATATTATTGAATAATTTAGTTCCTTTATTATTATTTTACTATATCTGATTGAATAACCTCCTAATAATTATTTATCCCTGTAGTAGGGAATCATATTTCTCCTGCAAATATTTGTTAGAATTTAGGTGCAAAAAGCACCAGCGAGAAATACAAAATTTTAAAATCCAACAAGTGGTGCTCACTACAGGGGTAATACACCACAAAACACTTATTAAAAATGGAAAGTTGGGGTAATTAACACTTTCAACCTCCCCGCTGCCTCTGACCCCCAGCTAGATGCTTTGGCACAACAGATATCCAGAGCCCGGTCTCAACTTGAAACCTCAAACAGCGCATATGCTAAGCCTTTCATAAGGCTGCTCCAATTATTGCCAAACCCCTTTAAAAGACAAATTTACCCTAGGTTCAGGTAGCATTGCTTAATTCCTCTTTGTTTATGAGGCGGTTATGGAAGGTACAACTGATTCCCAAAAAGTAAAGCATATCCTCCCTTCCTCAGCCTCTCTACCCAAGAGGTGATGGTACCTCATATGGCCACCCTTAAAACTTGGGCAGAAGTAAAAAAGTGCTCATTGAGAATTTTGGATCAGCGTAGAGCTTTCAAAGGCATAAACAGGCTTTACGTGCCCTAATCTAAAAGAGGAAGAGTCAATCACCACTTTTGTTGAGTGAGTCTATAGTAAAGCTCAACCTCTGTTTTTGGCCAAAATGCTCCCTCTTGACGATGCTATTACTGCTGTTTTTGCTGGATTGGCGTCTCATCCCTATTTGACGATGCATATCTATACTGTCAAGCACTCCTTCAAAAACATACTGGATATCAAGGAGGGCTTGTTAGCGGTGGCCAACTAAAATAAAGATAATACTACGTAAGGAGCTCTGAGGAGAGAATCCACTATATCCTCTTTAGCCTCTTCTATGGCTATATACCTTTGGAAATCTGCTCCTGCGGAGCTGCCGCAACAAGATGCTCCTCTCCATGTATAGATAGGCAGAGGATACTAGCAGGAATTGGATAGCGCTCCCCTCCATCTCCAGCTCCCAAAGAGCAGCTAGTAAAATTGGCTATAACTTTGCCCTGTTCTTCTCATTTGCCAGAGCAGCCTTCTAAAGTGCCTCAATTGTCAAGTCTCACCAAGGCAATATCTCTATCCCCTTGTAATCTCTTTTTTAGCACTAGTGGTGCAAAACCCAAAATGGGGAGCTGCCACGCATCTTTATTTGCATATGGGCCTAACAAAGGGATTATTATAAATAAAATTACTAATATAGCCCCTCAGCTAGCAGCCTAGGAAGCCATATCAGAAGGTGAGGAAGCGTTGGAGAAACTTTTGTCTGGCACCTGCTTTAGCTGGCAGACCATGGCAGACAACATAGGTGTTGAGGCATTAGCAGCATGCGGCATAAGGAGGTAGCCTGGGGGTTATCTTTAATAATAAGGCCAGTGGTATCCATCGCCTCAACGTATTGAGCAAGTTGATGCTCAGCAAAAGTGATTAAAGCAGGCATACAAGTGAATGACTTGATGCTCTGGCAGGTTTAAGGATAATTGGGATCAAACATCAGAGTTTTTTCTGCATCAATCATGCATGACTTGCACCAAAAGTGAGCTCTTTGATTTCATATTTGCATCTTCTTCAAAATCATAGGGAAAATTGGGGATAGGAATACCCTCAACCAGGGTCTCCATCGACCCATGAAGATGTTGACAGAGGAGATTGTTGGTAGTGCAGCAGCTGCTTCCACTGACATTTTATTTATATTTATATAAACCAAATAAATGTTTTTAAAGCGAAAACAGTGTGGACATGAATTTGGAAGTTTGACTAAAAAACCTCCAAGGCAAAATCAAACTTAACATTATAAGCCCAATCTGTATCATCAATCCATTTAAGCACTTCAAATGAATTTAAATTGGCTAGTGCTGGCCCAGTCACCAGAATTAAAGGGGTGACGTAAACTGATTGGCTGTGCACTGTTGAGCACAACCGCTCCAGCTGAAACTTTTTCAGCCATCAACTCAGAATTCTGTAATCCAGTTAAATTATTTAAGTTTTTAAAATTTAATACATTTCATATTGTCTGATGCCTTGGAAGTAGTGACAGAATTTGCTGAGGTTGTGGGTGGGAGGATTGAGCCCCATTCAAAAATTTTTGGATGAACTGACCGCCAACACAACGCCAGAGGGAGGAGTGGCAGTTGTGGCGGAGGTGGAAGCTGTAGGGCACTTGCGCATTGAGTGTTCAAGCTTAAAACACAAGGGGCAAATGGTGCAGCCAATCTTGACGTGCACCCAGAATAGGTAATCAAAGGCGGATCTAATTACCGTCAGGGGGAATAGTGAGGTGGGTGTTGTGATGGAATGTGTGAAAAGTTGCAAAGGACTGAGGCCCTGCTTAACGATCTTCCCCATTTGGGACCACAAATTGAAGCACAAGGTCTGTACCATAAATGGCCAATCCCTTCATGATTTTGTGGCGGAGGCATTCTGGGGAAAGATGGGAGGGCAGCCCAGAAAATTGAACCACAAGAGTGGCATCAGCTGGGAGCCATGTGTAATGGTAAGGATAGGAATGTTTTTTAAACGATCAAAATCTTTTCTGCTGCCGATGCATGGGCCTCAGACTGAAAGCCAAGTTTAATATCCCTTAAAAGGTTGAAATTTAATAAATTTGGAAGGTTTAAAAACTGCCCTTTTCATCTCAGCGATGGCTGCACTTGTGTATAGGAATAGATTCCCATACTTGACCTGAAAGCCAATCCCCCTTGTAATCTCCTCCAGACATCTCTAGCTCAAAACCTGAATCCATGGTGCAGCCCAAACCCCCTGCATCAAAGGCTAAATGTAGAGCCGTAACAATTGCAGCGTCTCCTTAAAAAATACCTAAATAATTGAGCGCCCCAAGGACCTCCATTGTAACAAGGGAAGCCTTGACTTTACCACCTGTCAAGATTCTGATATGACTGGACGAGAAGCCTGAAATAGCTACAGCAGAATGGGTAGAATCCGCCAATCATGAATCTGAACAACGATTATTAGAGCTCCTTAAGATGAGGTGATATTTGGTCCAAATGGTGGTTGGTTGATTGCTTAGCAATAAGGCAATTATGAGATGTCAATGTACGATGAATAATTGATAAATCGCCTCAAATTAAGGTTATTATGAATTTAATAATGATGAACTTATCTGGAACCAATAAGAATATATCAGAACATATAGTCTAAGTAAAAGGGTTGATATTGACTGAAGTTGCTGAGGTATAAGTGATACCAGAGAAACTGAAGGAAGAAAATTGTTGGTAAAAATCACTGAGCGTAGCATCAAGAATCTTCTGAAGAGATTGCATCAAGATAGAAGTGTTATCGGGGAATTGATTTATATTTATATATTTACTGTCAAGGAAACTGGAGCGCAAGAGGTCTCTGGAGGGAAAGACACAGGTCAAAGGTGACGCAACAAGGCCAAGTGACCCAACAAAACGAAGAGACGTCATAAATGGTCAATATTGTGTTTCCATATAGATCTGTACACCAAAATGCACACCAAACTGGCCACAATCATCAAGGACATGAGGCCTTGGGAGCTGGGAAGGGTGGCGAAAAATCTAGGGCAAAATGTAGCAAAATATTAGGAGGCAAAGCCGACGGAATAGGTGGCAGAGTAGGTGGAGGACTCAGATACAACAGTAGGGGCAAAGCAGAGTGGAAAACGGACTCCAGCCATTGCAGAACTTTGCAGAGTTGTATTTTTTTTTCAAGAAAAAACCATTTACAGAAGATGTCCTAAAATCCTAAACTTTATTAATAGATCTTTGTATCTTAGAAAAGCAAAGCCTTTCTCATCTTGGGACTTAATTTAAAATGGAAGCTTCACGAAGATTCCAGTGGTTATTGGAATCTGATATGAGCTACAAATTCGTCATTTTTCAACAAAATCAAAATTTTTCGAATTTGGCCAGATTTCAAAACCTCATATCTTGTGATTTTTTGGGTCTTGAGTTCGATTCCCGCCTTGGCTTGTGTCTCAATAAAGCCATTTCCTCAGCCCTGGCTGGCAAAGCCAAAACCCATTTTTTGTCAATGACCTTAGATAGGTCATTGGTGACCCTTAGGGTTCTGGTCTCTGCCCCAAGGGCTTGTTGGACTTGGCTTTAGAAGGGCGATTAATTCCAGGAAATATGTCACTAGCTGTGTCATCACCCTCCGCTCTTGGATGGGGTTCTACACCACCTGAGGGGACATTGGCCAAGGCAAAGTTCTTGTGGGGAGTGGGTAACTTCATGGCAGCTAAAGAGGCTTGGGAGGCAGGTCCTGCGGCATCTGGGAATCTAGAGTGGAAGTCATGAATTAGGTCCTGAGCATTGTCATGTCCCAATAAGATACCCAGCTGTTCTCTGTCTCATCATATCCTTTCCAGGACACCAAGTATTGCAGATGGCGCCGGGATAGGCGAGAAGCAAGAATGGCATCAATCTCATATTGGGGTTCACCATCCACTATCACAGGATCTGGGTGAGGTGGCATGGGACCATTGAAGGGGGTCAGGAGGCATTCATGTAAGGTGCTGAACACTTTGATTGAGGGGGATAAGTCAACCTGGTAAGCTGATGGGCCCACTTTCTTGAGGATCTTGAAGGGTCCAACACGCTTGGGACCTAACTTGCGGCAGGGTTGCTTCAGGTGGAGATTCTTGGCGTTGACCATGACCAAGTCACCAGGCTTATACTCAGGTCCTTCACGGCGCTTTTGGTCAGCATATGCTTTGTAGATCCTCACAGCATCAACGAGATGGTCCTTCACTGCCTGATGTATGTCCCTGAGCTCTTTAGCGCGCTCATTGGCAGTGACAACGGTGGACTCAATCCGCGGACTTAGGTTGAAACTGGGGTTGTAACCATAGTTTGCAAAGAAGGGGAAAGTGCCTGTAGAGGCATGGGTAAGGTTATTATAAGCAAATTGCGCCAGTGGGAGGTGAGAGGACCAATTGTCCTGTTCAGCATTGGAATAACTACGCAAGAATTGCTCCAAACCTTGGTTCACCCTCTCCGTCTGTCCATCTGACTGGGGGTGGAAGGCTGTGGAGCGGCAGGGGCGGATACTGAGGATGGTAAGCAGGGCTTCCCAGAACTGAGCGGTGAATTGTGGGCCCCAATCACTGATAATCTCCTTGGGAGACCATGTAAGCAAAAGATGTGATCTACAAAGAGGCGGGCTGTCTCAACTGAAGTAATGGTGGTGTTGCAGGGGATGAAGTGGGCCATCTTTGTGAAACGGTCCACCACAACCATTACTGCATCATAACCCTGGGACAAGGGAAGTTCCACAATAAAATCAACAGATACTGATGTCCAAGGGCCCTCAGCAGCTTGGAGGGGAACAAGCAATCCAGCACTCTTCAGGCGGCTTGGCTTTGACCAGTTGCACGTCAAGCAGGACTTTGTGAATTTTGCCACATCAGTGGCAATACCTTTCCAACTGTAGGAGCGGCGGACTAACTCAAGCGTCTTGTCCTTGCCAGGGTGGCCAGCAGTTGGAGGGTCATGAGCTTCACGGATCACTTCCTCACGCAGGGGTCCAGGAGGTACCCACCACTTGCCCTGATGGAGGATGACCCCATCCATCAACTGGTAGCCTTTGTCCAGGGATTCGCCATTTCTATGGCAGGCCTGCTTAATCTTATCATAGTCAGCTGACAGAGGTTGGGACAACCTAACACGGGAAGGGGTGTCAGCATCACCTTCCAAAGGTTCCATCATAAGCAGAGCGGGGGGTTGGACAGTGGGCTCTCCTTAACCTGTTCCGGCTTAATCAACACCTGGGTATTGTGGGTGTCAACTAGTGCTGGGTCAGGTGCTAGAGCAGGGTTCCGGGATAGAGCATCAGGTAACATGTTCTGGGTGCCCTTAATGAAGTCATATTTGAAGTCAAACACTGACAGGATTTCTAACCACCGGGACTGGCGAGGGGATAGCTTCTGGGGGGCGCGGTAGTACATCAATGCCTTGTGGTCAGTACGGACAGTAAATGGCCACTTAGACCCATGCAAATGGTGGCGCCAGTGTTGTACTGCCTCCACAACTGCAAGGAGTTCCTTATCATATATTGCATAGTTGAGCTGCGCCAGGGTCATTTTCTTAGAAAAGTAAGCAACAGGCCGTTCCACTCCATCCTCCCCCTCTTGTAGCAGAGCAGCTCCCACCGCAAAGTTGGAAGCATCAGTGGCGACAATGAAGGGGCGGCTGGGGTCTGCATGTACCAACACCGGGCTGGACAATAGTATGGACTTGACGGCGTGGAATGCAGCGTTGCATTCATTGGTCCAGCTAAAAATCTTCTTCCCTGAAGCGGTGTAGAGAGGGGCGGCAACTTCTGAGAGCTGGGGGTGAACTTCTTGAGGAAGTTACATGTCCCAAGGAAGCTGCGTAACTCTGTGAGAGATGAGGGGGTAACCCAATCACGGATAGCTGCTTCCTTATCTGGGGCGATCATGTGACCATGGGAGAAGATAATGTTTCCTAAGAACTCGACCTTGGGTTGGAAGAACTCACACTTGCTAGCCTTAATTGTAAGGTTTGCCTGTGAAAGTCTCTCCATGACAGACACAAGATGGCGGGCATGAGATTCTGCATCTGGGGAAAATACCAGTATGTCGTCCATGTATGCAATCGCGCATGTACCCATAAGGTCTCCCAAGACAGCATCAATGAGCCTCTGAAAGCAGGCGGGAGCGTTCTTCAAACCAAACGGCATAACCCTGAACTGGTAGATACCTTTCCGAGTGCAAAAAGCGGTCAACCACTCCTGGCCTTCTTTAATGCGGATCTGGTTGAAAGCGTTGAGACAGTCAAGCTTGCTGAACACCCTAGCCTTCTCCACGTAGCGGGCAATCTGTTGCTCCAAAGGGAGCGGATGGGGGTCAGGCACTGTTACATTGTTCAGATTGCCATAATCAACACAGGGACGAAGTGAGCCATCAGACTTCTCTACAAACAGGAGGGGGAGCACACAGGTGAGGATTTCTTAAAGATTTGACCCTTAGAGAGCATGTCGTCTACCCAAGCGTCCAAGGCAGCCTCCTCCCTCAGGGACAAGGGGTAAATTGGGGAGGATATCTTGACAAGATCCACGGTCAACTTAAACTCAAAGTCAAACTTGGTGTGCTCAGGGAGTGGGCGGGCCTTTGTGGGATCAAACAGATCAGCATATCCACGGATGCATTCTGGCAGAGTAAGTGTTGGGGTCAGGGCATCAGTAGGTTGAATAGAGGCTAGGCCCACCTTAGGAGAGGGGCCCCACCTTCTGGGGAGCACCGTGGCGCTCTCATCTAAGCAAGGGATGGTAACCGTGACTCCACCAGGAAATTGTGCATGCATGGTAGAGTCTAGGAGGTTAGTGGCAATGTCAAATCGGCGCCACCAGCCAACCCCTAAAATAACAGGGTATAGGAGGTTCTTTATCGAGGAGAAGCTTTCAACAAAGTAACCATCACCTGCAATGAAAGGGACAGGTGTTAACACACGGTAACTTGGAATGGTTTGAGATGCACCACCCTTCACAAACTGACCAACTCCCAGGGGTAGCTCCAGGGCCTCTGCCAACTCTTGGCGGATGAAGTTTTTCAGTTGCACCAGTGTCCACCAAAGTGAGTGCTTGAAAGCTCTTCCCTGAAGAAGAAAAGGTAGCCATGAACAAGAAGTAAGCAGAGGAGGGTTTATTTCCCTCAGAGCCAAGGGATGACAGGATGGCTCCAAGCCCAGAGGGCGGCGTATAATGTGGAGTATCCCCTAAAAAGTTTTTTCCATATGACTTCACATTGCCATAAAGTTGTCCACGGGACTTAAATGGTGTGGGGTAGCTTAATGCTCTATGTTCGGCGGGAGGAAGGTCTTTATCACATGAGACTACACCAGTCAGGACAGCCAAGCTTTTGGTGGGGTCAGCCATGGCTATCTCTTCTTCAATCATCCTCTCATGGATCTCTACTCGTTTCTGGATGGAGTCCGCCACAAGAGGTGACTCTGGAGTGATAGGAAAGAGTTGTTCAACTGGGCCAACTGGGATGACAGGTTGGCAGAGGGCATAGGTTCTAAAATGGCAACGGCAGGTCCATACCCTGGAGGAAGTGAATGCTCTGAATCAAATGGGTTAGACTTACTAACCCCCTCTACTTTTGAGGACAAAAGTGAGGGGTACTCCGTGGAGCGCGGCGGTGCAGGGCCAGTGGTGAGGGGACCCCCACCTATGACGGAGGTTTCAGTCTCACCTTCCAGCGAGCTCACTGCTGGTTCCAAGTGGTACTGGGAGATTACGGAAGTAGGGCCTTCTAGAATCAGGTTGGAAGTGTCCATAACGGCCAGTGTCTCAGCTGGATATGTCACCACTGGATTGGAAACATGTTGGTGCCCCACAGTGATGGAGTCATCAAGTTCTAGGATCTGGAGTTCAGCGGTACAATTAGGCTTGGTGGCACAGAGGCTGATAGACAACAGGGATGCAAGGATGGAGCATGTCCCAGATAAGGAGGGGGTGGGTTATCCCATATGCCAAGGGAAGCACCAGTATTATCTAGGGACTTGCGGAGAAGGGCCATTTTCAACTGTTCAAGAGATTCCAACCTTGATGCTCGCTCTTGAAACAGGCGCAAGTATTGAGCTGTAGTGAGGTCTCCTTGGGACAAGTGTACAAAGGAGTTATAGTCCTCAAAGGTAGCAGGGGGATACTCGCAGGGCTTGACAAAGGTTTCCAACGCTGGGAGAGATTCCAGGAGGGATCTATTATTCTCACCCATGGAGAGTAACCATTGGTGAGCTCCCTCTGAAATTTCACGGAGCAGCAGCTGGAGGAGGAGGACGTCAGCTAAGTCCTTGCCTTGAGACTTCAGGCGGGCCCTAAGGCTGGACAACGTGTTGAAGATCTCATTTTTAAATTTGGAATCCCGTGAAAAGTGGAGAGTGAGACTGGTAGTGGCAGGTACTGCACACTTTATGAGCGTCTTGAGTGAGGGGAGCCGCGCAACACCCTCAGCACACCCTTTGAGGAAGGTAACAACCAAGGCCAGAAGGGATACAAAAGTACCAGCCCAGTGGACCGCTTCAACGGGTGACAACTCTGAGAGGATTGGGCTAACTCTAGCCACCCAACAGTAGAAGAAACTCACAAAAAAATCTAGGCTTTTCTCAGATAATGTCAGGGAAACTGGAGCGCAGGAGGTCGCTGGAGGGAAAGACACAGGCCAAAGGTGACACAACAAGGCCAAGTGACCCAACAAAATGAAGAGACGTCCTAAACGGTCAGTATTGTGTTTCCAAATAGATCTGTGGAACAAAACGCACACCAAACTGGCCACAATCATCAGGGACATGAGGCCCTGGGAGCTGGGAAGGGTGGCGAAAAATCTAGGGCAAAAGGCAGCAAAATAGGAGGAGGCGGAGCTGGCGGAATAGGTGGCGGAGTAGGTGGAGGACTCAGGTACAACAGTAGGGGCAAACCAGAGCGGAAAACGGACTCCAGCCATTGCAGAACTTTGCAGAGTTGTATTTATTTGAAAAAACCAAAATACAGGAAATGTGCCCAAAATCCTAAACTTTATTAGAATGATCAGTTTATCTGAGAAAAGCAAAGCCTTTCTCATCTTGGGACTAAATTTATAGGGGGTTTCTTCACGAAGATTCCAGTGGTTATTGGAATCTGATATGAGCTACAAATTCGTCATTTTTCAACAAAATCAAAATTTTTCGAATTTGGCCAGATTTTGTACCTCATATCTTGTGATTTTTTGGGTCTTGAGTTCGATTCCCGCCTTGGCTTGTGCCTCAATAAAGCCGTTTTCCTCAGCCCTGGCTGGCAAAGCCAAAACCCATTTTTTGTCAATGACCTTAGATAGGTCATTGGTGACCCTTAGGGGTTCTGGTCTCTGCCCCAAGGGCTTGTTGGACTTGGCTTTAGAAGGGCGATTAATTCCAGGAAATATGTCACTAGCTGTGACATTGTACATCCTATTGCTCAGTGGGTTTGACCCTGTACAAAAACCCCTCAGCATATTTGCAAAGTACTGCCAAATTTATAACAGTGGTGCTCACTACAAGGGTTTATTGATCAATCACAAAGTGCTTAAAATTCTCCAGTCATCGGCCATGTTGCATCATGCTTGCTTTGACGGGTGATCTTCATGACATGCTACACCAGTTGAATATGTTAGTCAAACTTTCCTTGGACGCTGTGCTCAAAAGGCATTATGAGCTTCTTAAGGAGGTTTGTAGTGATAAACTGCTTCCATTTGATTAAGATGGGAATATTCATGGTTTCTCTAATTAATTAGAGTTTGCAAATTTAGATGCCTCAGATTGGTGGAAAGTGAAACTTTTAATACTCACCTTGGATGTTGGAAGTGGCAACTAAGTCACCTGTTATCTTAAAAACAGTTATGCAACATACCAAGAAGTGAAGGATACTGTGCTATAATTGTTTAGTGGAACTGCAAAGATGTCACAGTGGAAGACTGGTTTTTGCCATCAGGTTTCAGCATAAAGAGACCCTCACCGCATTTACTGATTAATTTATGGTGGAAGCCCACGTGTTAATTAGGGCAAGGGCTTTATCCAAATCTGCCGTGTGCACTGTGATAACCTCTGCAGTGAAGCCATACCGTGAGCTTTACAATGTCATGTCCCTAATGTTGGTCTATGACGTGTCCCTGTTTTAAACTGTTCAGGCTTTAATCCATCTATACATAACCTTCCCTCCACCCAATACCGTGTGGAAACATACTGCCACTGTTGCTGGACCTTCTTATCTGGGGAAATTTGCCCATTCAGTTCAGATTCCACCGAGTTACCCCCATCAGTCTAACTTCTGGCCCAGACCTGCTTATTGTCACCACCCCAATTTTTGACCTGTGCCTAATTATGATGATTACCAAACATCAGATTATCAGCAAGGTCCATCTTACAATAATCAAGGATGCAGGCCCTATGTGGTTAATTGTTTTTTGCGGTTGTATTGGAAACCTAGAATGAGGTTGCCCCAGTCATTGAGTCTATCAAGCACAGCAGGAACAGTACTATCAGAGAGAAGTCAGAGCAGAGTAGAGGTGGGAATCTCTACCTCCGCTATCCCAATACCAAACGTCCTACCTGAACCTATTAGTGACATTTGGTGGGAGTTTTTCAGTATTATGACACATTCCTATATTAGCAGCTAGTTGGAGGGGTAAATATAGTGACACGAGCACAAGCCAAGGACACTGTGGAAGAAGGATGGAGCAATCAAAGCCATATGCTTGTCAAATGTTTGACCAAGTTTCTCTGGACAAGCTGGACCCATCCGTTGATGCACTTTCCTTTTAAGGAGTACATGGTGCCCTTCCAGTAGATACTACTGTCAAAGAATACCCAAAGGTTGGCGAGGGGATTATGAGCTTCCTTGGGAAAAGAGTTCTCATGCATGTCCACATAGTAAACAGTCAAAATATTTCCTATTCAGAATGTATGTACTGTGACATTGTGGTAGCCAAATCCTAATTCCATGCAATAATAGATACAGGTGCCCTAGTCAGCATAGTTTCCACTAAGTTTGTGGAAAAGTTGACATTAAAGCCTTATGTAGAGCATTGAATGGTGTATGGGACTTCTGGAGTGGAAAGCACGGTCTCTGAGGGAGCGTATAGTGCGCTACCTTTGCAGTTTGGGTTGATTGTTGTTGTAGCCCTGGTGATAGTGCTACCAAACAATAATTATGACCTGCTAATTGGATACGCCTTTATGTGACACTTCGGGGCTGTCATTAATATGATGGTGGAGACCTTTAAAATTCTGTGGGCAGCGGATCAAAATTTACTCAACCTCCAGTGGAGTACCAAAGGATTTGGTGAGCATGGGTCATATTAACCTTGCATATAGTGACAGGGTGATTCCAGTTCACTAACTTCAACTAAAGATCAAGACCCAGGCCCTTCACCAGCAGGTATACGAATATCAAGGGCTACCTCTCTGAGCTGCTGGGCATATATGCATTCCTTCTGGACACTAAGTAATATTAACACTGAATTGGTGGTAGAAGTGCCAGATGGACTCTATGGGGAAGTTATTGGTCCTTATCAGCAATCGCAGCTTGAGCCCCACGTGGCTCCATGCATTATACTACCAGGCCATGCAGAACTCAAGGGATACTTGCAATACTATAGAACTAACTGCTGCATATCTTCTAACACCAAACAGTGGTGTATCTGCACTCGGACCCAGTTGAGGAGGTCCTTTTGGTTCATAAGTTTGTGTCACTGGATAAATTTGGTCTAACCGTCAAAACACAGCCCAGCGTAGTGAGTGTGGTACCATGTGATGAATTAATGGGGTTATCAGAAGCACAGAAGGATCAAGTGATAGCTTTATTCCAAAAATATAAGTAGATCTTTTACTGTCGATGACCATGATTTAAGATGCGCTTGGGGGTGGTTCATTGGTTGGACACTTGAGATCATCCTCCCATTAGGTCACAGCTGATCCGCCAATTAAGGGCAGATGAAGAAGCCATCACAGAGGAAATTGGTAAGCTGCTGGAGCAAGAGATGCATGAACCCTCAAAGAGTTTGTGATCTTCACCCATATTAATTGTCAAAAAGAAGGATGGTACTAACCATGTAGTCATAGAGTACTGGAAGCTCAATAGTATTACCAAAAAGGACTCATATCCCTTGCCGCAGATCAATGATTCTCTGGATCAGTTAGGTGGAGCTTGTTACTTCTTAATGATGATTTAATATTTGACTTCTGGAAAATTGAGTTGCCTATGGCAGAACAAGAGAAATGCGAAATTATCACTTCCAAAGGGCTTTTACAGCTGACCCATATGTCACATGGGCTGTGTAACTCCCCAGCCACATTCCAAAGGGCCGTGGATACCATCCTTGGCTACTTGAAGCTGTCGTGCATTCTTGTTTACCTTGTCAATATCAATGTTTTTTGTGTACATTTTCTGAGCACCTTACCCATCTGGAGGAGGTATTCCGCCATCTTGCCGAAGCCAAAATCAAGATTAAACCCTGCAAATGTCACTTCCTTAAGGCCCAATTGGAGCACCTTAGGTTTGTGGTAGATGCAAAAGGGCTATAACCTCAACTTGCCAAAGTGGAAGCTATTAAGAAAATGACCTCATTCAGCAGAAAATGTGATGTACAGGTATTTTTGGTGATGGTTAATTACTACCAAAGCGTTATTTCCAACTTCAGCTGCACTGGAGGACCGCTGTTTGAGTTACTTAAAAAGAATACCGCGTTTGAATGGATGGAACGCCACCAATGCTCCTTTGATATGCTTTGGACAACAATAATCATCCCGCCAGTGTTACATTATCTTAATTTTGAAAAAGAGCTTATTGTTCAGACAGATGCATCTCTTTTTGCCGTTGGGGAAGTTCTGTCACAAAAATATGATGAGTAGAAAGAGAATCTGGTTGCTTACTGTAGTTGTAGCTTAAATTGCCACAAATGCAACTTCATCATGACTGAGTGAGAGTGCTTAGCAGTGATCTACGCATACAGGCAATTCAGGGTATATTTGTATGGCGTAAAGTTTAAAGGTATAATGGGTCATTCATAGTTACGCTGTCTGTTAAATCTCAGAGATCCTGAGGGGCATCTAGCCTTATGGGCTCTCAAACTGCATGCCTACGACTTTGAAATTCTTCACTGGCCTGGAGAAAAACACCAAAACATCAATTGCTTATCAAGATTGCAACCATTGCCGTTTCAGCGGATCTCATTAACATTATGTATGACAAAATGCCTAGCGGAAATACAATGATGAACCGCCCCAAGCCATCAAGATATTAGACGGAATAAGGGTCAATACGGTCCAGAAGAACGGTAAATTGTACAGATGAATATGGGATACTACCTTGAATATTACCAAGGCCTTCTGCCTGACCTATTATTATTATGCGCGCACATCAAGCCATTGGACATGGTGGAATATGTAAGACCCTGGAATTGTTGGACCTCTGTACTATTGAGAGAGCATGAACTTTTACATGATTGAACACATTTCCTGTTGCCACCAGTGAAAATTTGGAAAAGCCGTTCTGCCAGAAGACCTCATATTGGTTAGTAAAGCCGCTTTTTCTTGGCATACAGTTTCCATTGATGTCGTTGGCCCTCTGCCAACTGGAGCTAACTGATCCAAGTACATCCTAGTGGCAATCTACCACTTTACCAGGTGGGTTGAATCGGGCAATATGGGATTAGGGGTGGTCACCATGGCCAAGTTCATAATGGAATGTATTCCAGCAACATGGCTGCCCTCAATTCCTACTTACCAATCATGGAACTAACTACACTTCTCACATCCATTGCTAAATAATCTTATGGCCATCTATGGGGTTCTAACGACCCCATGTCCCCCTTAATCTATTTAGATGGTTTAGTGAGTTAATGTAACTTATCAAACATGATCTTTAAACTGGTAGTGGATCGACATTCAGATTGGAGTTCCCTCCTGCCCACTGCCATCTTTGTTTATAATATTAGCTATCATTTCGCCACAGGTAATAGCCCCTTTCAATTACTGTATTGATGACACCTCGCTCATCCTCCACTGCTCTATGCCTGCATAGAAGTTACTGGCGGAGTGGATCCCCAACGTTATTTGATAACCCTAGCTGACACATTAATCATATTGCAAACCAAAGCATACTCTTTCAGCTTAGTTAAGAAGATAAAGAATCAGTATGTCAATCAAGTATAGCGTAGCAGGCTAGTGCAGTTCAAAGATGGGGACATGGTTCTATTCCATGATCAACACGGGTTCTGTTGGAGGCACAAATTGGCCAGTATTTTTGGTCTGTTCAAAGTATTTAAAAGTCTGGTTTTTAAATGCTTATACTATCAAGGATCCTTCAGCCAGTTGTATTATTAACTGAGTTCATGCAAAGTTTCTTTGGGCGTATAAAAGTAGAAGACTTATCATCCAGTCAAGGGGGGTAGTTTTGAGATTCTGATATGACTGGATGTTAAGCCCAAAATAGCCATAGCGGATTGACTATAGTCTGCTGACCATGATTTATAGTTACAAATATTCAAGCGCCTCGAGATGAGGCGATATTGGGTCAGAAAGTTTAGTTATTGGATCTCCTCCAAATCAGACAATAAGGTGATGTCAATGTATGACAAATAATGAGATGTTGACATATGACAAACAATGAGTGGATCACCTCAAACTTAAGCAATTGTGAAATAAGAAATGGTAAACTCTGCTGGAACCAATGATAATATGGTAGAACAATTAGTCTAAGAAAGAGGGTCATTATCAACCAAAACTGCTGATATATAAGTGAAATGATAATATTGAAGTAAGAAGGATTGTGATTAGAAAAGAGTGAGCAGAACAGCGAGTATCTGAGATAAATTAAATTGAATAAAAGAGTTTTGTGGTGGCAATTGCTCTTATTTATTATATTACGCTGATTTTAAATGTGTTCTTTTTTTAGCACTAGTGGTGCCCAACTTAAAAGGGGAGCTGCCACGCATCTTTATTTGTTAATGAGCCGAATAAATGGATTATGAGAAATAAAAAGTCCTAATATAGCCCCTAAGTTATCATCCTAGGAAGTCATATCAGAAGGCGAGGAAGCTTTGAGGAAACTTTTGTCAGGCACCTGCTTTAGTTTGCATACCATGAAAGACAGCATTGGGGTGGGAGCATCAGCAACATGAGGCATAAGGAGATATATTTGTGGGTTTCTTATTAATGAGGCTGGCAGTGTCCATTACCGCAATGTATTGAGCAAGTTGATGCTCAGTAAAAGTGATAAGAGCAGGCACACAAGTAAAAGACTTGATGCACTGGCAGGTTTGGGGATAATTGGGGTCATAAAAGAGAGGTTTTTGCTGCATCAATACAGGCATGGCTCACTCCAAAAGTGAACTTCTTAATTTCGTTTTTTGCATCCTCATCAAAATCATGGGGGAAATTTTAATTGTGTTCTAAGGACCGGTGATCTCCATATCAATTATCCTATTGCTCAGTGGGGCTGACCCTGTGCAAAAACACCTTTTAGTATCTGCGAAGTATTACCATAAAATATAACAAGAAGCATAGAAAGGGAAACCCACCAGGGCGTTCACTGATTGGGGCAAGATTCTTGTATGCCATCCTGCCATGGTGTAATGTAGGGATAAGGCGGAAGAGGGATACTAAACTATGCAAGCATAATCCTTTTTTATTAAGCTCCTCTTTGGTCAAAATCTGGGGAGCCTCGTAGTTAAGCAAAGAGATATAACCTGCTTCAAATTATTAATCCCTTGTACTCAAGCATGATTTGGGTATCAATGAGAAGATAATATGTATTGTTATTTAGGGCCACTGCGGAAGCAGAAAAGATGAGCTTTCCAAAAAGGATGGGCAGAGAAGAGTACGCCCCTATGGCGCAGGTGTTGTTTGGGCCTGCAGTCCCAGATTCTTGATTGTAGTCGAGGTTGGGGCTATTTTAATCTTTTTAATGAGTTTTGACGATACAACGTTTACTGGGGACCCAGTGTCAAAGGTAGCTTTAACCTGCATTACATTGACAATAACCTCCACTTTGGTTAAGGTTCCACCCAAGTTAGGTGAAAGAGTGAGGACCTTCTCTAAATGGAGAGTAGAGTCAAGTCGTTTGCAAAAATCTCAGGGTAAATCTCCTGGATAGACTGCAAGGTATGAACACACTGGTTTAGGAAGATTAAGGTGGCAATAAACTGTTCAGCGTCACTGGAAGTATCAATGACCTCAAAACCCCTCAATATTTGATGGAGTTAAGTTTAGCGGGGGATCCTAGCCAGATCCACTCTCTCAGGGTTCAACCTGTCAGGTATCTCCAATTCCTTTGGGGCTCCTTAAACATAGTGATTGACATCTTCACATCCCCCTTCAGATTCGTCGTCATAAAGATTATCAATGCACGTCAAGGATTCCATTGGTTAGGAGGTAAGTTCAGGGCTTCCTTTGTTGCAGGAGAGGTCATGGGGGCGCTCAATTACCCAGTATTTTTTAGAGAAGATGCTGTAATTGTTATGGCTCTACATTTAGCCTTTGACATATGGGGTTTGAGATGCCCTATGGCCACATATTTTGAGGAAGCAATATATGGAGGAGATGCTTAGGATGATAGAGATAGTGTTTTGACGGAATTCAACAATTGAGGCACTTTGGAAGGCCGCTTTGATGAAGAATGAGAGAGGAACAAAATGATAGGTAACATCAGTGGATAAAATTTGGGAGCTGGAGATGGAGTGGAGCGCTGCCTCGTCACTGCTAGTATCCTCTTCCTATCTTCACATGGGGGAAAAACATCTCGTTGCGGCAGCTCTGTGAAAGCAGATTTTTCAAAGAGAGACAGTTATAGATGAGGCTGAAAGGATTATAGTAGATTCTTGCCTCAGAGCTTCAAGTATATCATTATGTTCATAGAAGTCAGCCACTGCTAATGAAGCCTCCTTAATGCCCTTATCTTTTGGAAAAAGCGCTTGAAGGAAGATATATGCATCATCAAAGAGGGGTGAGACGCCAATCCAGACAAACCAGCAGCAATAGCATCGTCAAGTAGGAGCATTTTGGCCAAAAAAGAGGTTGAGCTTTACTATAGACTCACTTAACATAAGAGGTGATCGACTCTCCCTCTTGAAGATTTAGTTACATATAGCCTGTTTTTGCCTTTGCAAGCTCTGGATGGATCCAAACACCTCAATGAGCGCTTTTTTACCTCTGCCCAAATTTTAAGGTTGTCCATATAAGTTACAATCAGCTCTTGGGTAGAGAGGCTGAGGAAGGGGAGGATATGCTTTACTTTATGGGGATTAGTTGTTCCTTCCATAACCGCCTCATAAACAAAGAGGAATGAAGCAATGCTACCTGCACCTAGGGTAAATTTGTCTTTTAAAGAGGGTTTGGAAAAAATGGAGCATCCTCATGAGAGGCTTGGCATACGCACAGTTAAAGTGTGTGAGTTGAGCCAGTGAGCTAAATAACTGCTGTTCTAAAGCATCTAGCCAGGGTTAAAAGCCGCGGGGAGTTAGTGAGGGTTATATCCCCCAACAACCTCCATTTTTAATAATATTTTTTCTGTGGTGTACTACTCCCTGTAGTGAACATCACTTTGTTGGAATTCAGGCTTTGGGCTGCTCACTGGTGCATTTTTATTTAACCGAGGTAAGCTGACCAGGGGATGGACATTACCAAACTAAAACTAAAATTATAATAAAAATAATGATTCAAACAATTCTTCCAAAATGGACGGATCAATTGAATCGTACCTAACAAAATATCCAACCAGGTGGGAAGAGAATACTGCTATCCCTCCATGGTGGACGGGGAGGGGGGATTGGGGGGCTCATCTTCAGCCGCATCCATCTCATCCCAGAGTAGGGCGCGTGTTAAGGCAGATAGTAAGGGTGTGGGGGCATTGGCGGCATGGGGTTTGATATCCTTGATGACTGGAACTTCTGAATAGTTGCCAGCCATCATTATACCAACGATGTATTTGCCTAAAGTGTCTTCAGCTTTGAGGTGGGCATCTGGGAATTTAACAAACATGGCAATGTTG
Source organism: Massospora cicadina (assembly GCA_022478985.1). Taxonomy (NCBI): domain Eukaryota; kingdom Fungi; phylum Entomophthoromycota; class Entomophthoromycetes; order Entomophthorales; family Entomophthoraceae; genus Massospora; species Massospora cicadina. The sequence continues at coordinate 38,993 of JAKSZP010010512.1, read as the reverse complement.
GTCCAGGTTATTTTTGCCTTCAGATTCCGAGCTACTGTTACCACGTTCTGGATGGCTTCAGTGACGTTTTTGTGCAGAGTTTTCATGTTGATCTTAATTTGTGCAGTAATATTTCTGGGTATGATGGGAGGTGGAATTTCTCCTGCAAGCGCAGCCACAGATTTGGCGGCAGCTTTGCAAAGTGGACAGCAATCTGGTGTGGCGGCTGCTTCTACTGTAAGCTGGTGGTCGCTGTAGAACGGTTTGGCGTTTGGTTGTGGGACATATTTTTGAGGTGGAAATTTTGCATCCCATCCTTCGTTACAGAGCCGCTTGAGTTGCAGCGTCAGTTCTTCAATGATGTTACCTAATTCATCAAGTTCATCCAATAATTCCCATGTATTTTGGTTGAATTGGATTGAGAAATCAGCATACAGTTGAGGTTTGTTTGATTCATTTATGGATGCATGGGGTTAAACTGGGATTCAATCCAATGTTTGGTTGGATGAATTATTTGTGACATTGGGGCAAGGTGAGTGCTGATTGGTGGCTTTAGGTGCAGCTGCAGCATCAGGCATTAAGAGGAGGGGAAGGTAGGATTGTACCCCATGTCAGAGTTGGCATGGGGTGGGCGGCGGATTGGTGGGCGTTGGGCAAACTTTTAGCGTCAGTGGAAGTTCTGAGTATAGGCATTTATGTTTCAAGTGGTCTAACTCGAAACAGGATGAACAAATCATCCATCCACCCTCAACGTGGGCCCAGAACAGATGGTCGGGGGCATATAGGATGGTGGCACAAGGGGGAATTGCTAGATAAATTTTTGTAAATTCAGGGCTGATAATGGCATACACCTGAGGCCCAGCGAGGCGTGTGGCCCCATTTGGGACCACAAATTGTAAGATGGTGTTGGCGCCATAGGCTGCCAAACCTTCCATCAGCTCCTGGTGGAGCACTTCGGGGGGGAGGTGGGTGGGCAAACCATCAAACTGGACTGCCAAGGTGGTGTCCATTGGGAGCCAGGTCCAAGTTGTTGGGAGGGGAATATTATTAAAAATTAGTGGCAACTTTGCTGCAGTTGCTGCGTCAGCTTCACGGGGGAGCCGAGTTAAAGTACCCCTTGTAGGGGCGGAAGTTTATAAAACAGGCTGGTGTCATCACCGCATGAGCCATTTTGATAATGGCTTGGTCATTGTAGGGGAAGATTTTCCCATATTTGACCTTAAGGCCAAAATGCATGATGCTCTGGAGGAGCACCAGGGGGCAGCAGGGCACCGCTTGGGTTTGGGTGAGATGGGCATCAAGATCCTTTGGAGGAACAAATCATCCCAAGGGTTTGGAATGACTGGGTGAGCCAGTCCAAGCGCGTTTTCCTGTCAGACGGAAAATGGAGGGGGAGTTTCGCTGCTGCTCCATGCTGGGACAGTCAGCGGGGATCTGACAACATTGGAGCAAGACTTTAGTGTGTGATTAAGTGTTTGCTCTTAATTTACCAAATTTAATTTGCTCAGAAAGTTACGCCAAGCAGAGAGGGAAGTTTCACTGGTGCATTTTTCAAACCTGAATTTCAACAATTATATGCAGGAGTATTTGATTTTCTACTGCAGGATAAATATTAGGGGGTTATTGACCATTTGTAATAAAAATACTAAAACCACTTAAAATAAAAAAAGTTATAAAAGCTTTTATTAGATGCAATAAGGGAGTCATGAAGTGAACCCTATTAATAAATTGATTCTTAGTATTTAAAATGTATCAAAGCTCAAAGTGAGTTAGATGGAAAATTTGGTATAATCTGTGTGCATCCAAATTTGGTAATATGGGCTTTCGACCTATCAGAGCTCTCAAAGCTCACCTTGATTGTATGGAATGGCCAAGGAGGGTCAGTAGCAGGTAGGAATAGTCTATTAGGTATAGATTTAAAACATTATACCCAATCAATGGTTGATAAAATATTTTCACCTTTCAGGACCCAGTCCAACGCTATAAAAGTAGGTGGTCTCCTCCTGGTTGTTTGAATTAAACTGGAAGTGGCCCAGGGAGGAACCTCACATACTATCCTTATTCTGCCGCTTGGTTGGTGCAATCTAACTGCCCAAATTCGTGCTACTTGCACGATAAGAATTAGTGAAAGTGTTACCATGATTCAAGGGTTTCACTGAGAATTAATAAGGGTCTTTACTGCCAATACATTCATCATTTACCTTTGAAATGCTCTTCTCATAATATTGGACTTTTAATTGTCTGACACCACGCTTCAATCTAGGTCTATACTACGCTCACATATACACTTGAAATAGTAGCGCTATAGCAGCCAAAAGTAATGTCAGATACTTTCTAAGCTTCCCAAAATAACTACTTTAATCTCATTATTATTTAGTAATTTAAAACTATCATATGATTTGGCTTTCTATAGTATCCCAACTTTATTTTCATTATAAAAAACTATTCATTTTGGAGGTCAATTTTAAAAAGAAATGATCAGCTGTAATATCTATAATCAATGCAAGAAAAACCTTAAAAGGATATTATTGCAAATTTTCTAGCATGTATATAGTGACCCACAGAGCCCAGATGTGAAACAGACTTCAACCTATATGATGAAACATATTTTAACAATAGGTACGTCCAGAGGAACATCACTTCCATTTAACTAGGTGGAGTACCATTTCCATCAAAAAAGGAGCCAAAAAGGCTAGCTGCCCCCTCGTCACACAGAAAGAACTTGCCCATGTGGTGGACAAGTAATGGGTAACAGCCTACCCGCTATGGTTCCCGCCACCAGTCACCATATTAACGTCAAATAAATTAATAAAACGAATTAAGGGGTTAGATGCTAAGCTTTCAGATAGTCAACATAATTTCGGAATGAAAGGTTCAAAAAAAATTGAGGCAACAAATCTCAATGGGAATGCAATTCCAAATAGTAAAATATGAAAAATGAATTATCAAGTGTAGAACTGTTGACAAATGACCTTTTAATAAAGCTCACTATTTAAATTTAAGAGTGACCAAAACAAGAATAAGAACATCCCACCTGTTAGTGAGCTGCTGCAACTATAGAATAGTAACACACAGCCAACCAACCTAGTGCAAGTAGGACCTCTATTCATCTGTGCTAAGCATAAAGAAATGGATGGCTTGCTTACGCCCAATACACCATTCATTAAAAAAAGCTAAGATGGACAAAGCACTGTCTGGACGACTATCCACTTGTCATACATTTGCCCTCTCAGCTGAAAAAGAAGAATGTTTTGGGTCAAAATTAACTGAAAAGGGGAATTGTCAGCCATTTAAGAGTTTGCAATGATCTTAATGTGATTTTGATAATAAATATGAATTTATCAACTAAAAGACCCTGGTCAATACTCAGTGGAACCCTGCAAATTGGGATAACACAATTTCGAATGCTAAATGGACAATAACCACAAATCTGAGCAGTCAGGCTACTCTAACCATGTAATAGCCTAGGGCGTCCATCAGATGGTGCACTCCAAGCCACATCCAGGTCCCTTCATGCACCTACGTGGGGATCACCCCCTTTAATGGGCTTGGAGGGGGTTCCAAGGTGCAAAATATTTAGCAAATGAGGATTGGCTGAAATACATCAAATTGTTACCTCATGGGTAAATTTTAGCCAAAACTGATTCCCCATCCATTGTTCATACTAAGTGAAGCAAATATTCCAAGCTATAATAGGCTACATTTCCATATTTCCTCATTTGGATGGTAACAAGCTGTTCCAAATTTATCCTTGAATTCCCTTCAATCCTCAATACAATTTAAATAATGATCAGTCAGATAATGAGAGAAATTTAGTTTTCTTTTGATTCCCGTGCTACTAATAAAACCCTTATAAAACTCAGTTTTTGTTAGTATTTTATTTTTAGAATTATATAAACCTTTGGGGAATCCAGCGGCGTGAGGCACCAGCGAGCAAGAACTCAGCTGGATTCCTACATTACTGACATAGTCCAAAACAATATCAGCAGCAACACCCACTCGATCAAAAATGAATCAGTGACAACCCACACAATCAAAAAATGCTTGGATATACTCAATGACCCAGAGGTAAGCACCGTAAATGCAACTGACTCCACAGGATTGGTTTCCGCCACAAACCAGACAATTGATGACACCCTTGGTCATGTGAAGTGAAACCTAGAGCAGTGGCATCGGGATATTTTTCACCAAACCTCAATCAGGGGAGGGGATCAGGGCCCTGCAGGGGAAAAATTTGCATAAAATTCTGACAAAGTTTTGGTTGGATTGGAATCCAAATATGACTCAACCAGAAAAAGCTAAGGGCCTAAACCATCAGGTAACTAAAAAAGTTCTCGGCCAGGACAGAGAAACTCACCCAACAACATTAAATTTGATTGATCAACCAAAATGTTGAAGATCATACTTGAATAAAGGCCAGTCGGTGGGGGGATAATCTTGACCATTATCAAACTGAAAACCGAGCAAACCATTGAGAACAATCCCTGACAAAACCCAGTTGACAAGGGGGTAAAATCAGCTTAAAATCAATCTTCAAGTCCAAGTGAACCATCAAGGATAATCCCAATGAGGATGAAGAAGTATTGGAAACTGAATTCAAAGCATTGGATGCCTGGGAAATTTCATCCAAAATTTAAAAGTACATCCTGAAGGGGCTGAACCCCTGACAGCAGTCAAGTAATCACCTAAAGCCCCAGTGAAGTATATCCTGTCCAGATGGACATGCTAGCGCACCATGATGTGTCCTCTCACAAATAAAGCAATGATAAACCTGCAGTTCCCATACTCAACAGCGACACAGTGGATCTCAAAAAAAACATTTCACCTTCCATTTCGGCCATCTTGCATCACCATAAGTTTTACGCCATAGCTGTCAATTGCTGGCTTGACACCCAGATATCACTAGACATGGCAAAGTTTTAATCATCAAGGATCCAAACTGAGGGCACCTGGAGTGGATGAAACTCCCCCTTGAACTCAAAGAATCAAAGCTGCCATTCATGAAGATCTGAAGCTGGCAGACGTGAAGGCATGGATGGTGGCTGTAATTGACCTCCTTAATGCAATGGAGTACATTAAGGCTGGCATACCAGCAAAATTTGCCCAGGCTTGTGGGAGCTCAGATATTACCCCAACAGAATTAATTGATTATATGAAATAGTTACCAAATGTTTTAACCCCCTCAAATGGGATCAACATACCATTTCAGTCAATACTGCACCGGAATGGTACAGCACCAAGTTCTCCCCAGAGGAGGCCCTGCCATGTATTTCAGCCAGTTTTAAGGCTAACAAAGTCTTTCACTGGCCATATAACCATATCCCGCCGGCCACCACATCCAACTTGATGAAGGTGGGCTGAAAGAAGGAGAAGGTGGTGGAGTGGGAGCCCTTTCAGGATTGGTCACCAGAAGAGGCCATCAACTGGTCCACCAATAGGTTCACCCCATCAGAAATAAAATACTGGTTCCACTTGAGGGCCAGTACAGATCAAGTCTGAGAGTGGGCAGATCTGGGAGTGACAAAGCTGATCCATGAAACTCTTCAGAACTGGCTATTCACTATCATAAAATGGAAACTCTGTTGTGACATTGCCACACTGGCTGAAGCTTCAGACTGGGATGCCATGGGGTTCACCCCATGTCAGCTCAACCTTGGATGGAACAGAAAATTCACCACAGGCGGCAACAGTGATGAAAGGGGTTATGACCCCATATCTGGGCTGAAAAATGGCTCAAAGTGTTAATCTAAATTAGAAACCATCCAGGACTGGAAACAATCCTTCCTGGAAGCGTCAGTAGCTGCTCCATATGCTGCCAAAGGATTCTCCCCATCAGAAGCCTTCCAATGGTGAGAAGTGGGAGAACCAGCAGCCATGTCACAGATTTTCAAAGATGGTGGATGGAACAGTGTAACAGTAAGGTACTGGTGCCAGCATATTTTGATTACGCTAGGAGCCCTCTAAAAATACCTGCTCCTAACGTGTAGGCTGGAATCCGTCCTCTTATGGTACCAACTGGGGGTTTCATCCAACAGATGCCCTCAATTGGCAAAACCTAGAGATTGGCACACAAATGGCCAGAAGCATCAACTGACAAGGAATTATTATATGACAGGTCAAGGTGTTCCTCAATTGGGGTTTTAGTCTCGATTAATCATTAAGCTGGATATTGAAGGGGAAGACCCCCACCAAGGTACCCAAGACAAATCCAAAATCCAAGTCATACAGCGCAACTGCAGCTCAAACTGATGAGAACACATGGAATGAGGTGGGGAGCCATATCAAATACTTCTGCCAACTGATCAACGGCAGCTTCACATACTGCCAGGTGCCCAAATCATAACTATTGGATGCATTCAGAATCCACTTGCAGCTGGTGGAGGAGGAGTGGTCCAACCTGATAATGTCAATTTATCAGAAGCTCATTAAGGTTCTGACAGGGTAACTTTGACCACCACTGGGTTCCCAAAAAGGGCTACATTGACATAACAATCCCAGGTGAGTTGAATTAAAAATTACTCCTTGAGATCATCATCAATTATAAGGGAGCTTACTTATTATTAGTTCTTACCAGATATGCAAACCAGACCACACAATGGGTGACATTCCAAAACCACCCAACTGTTTAAGAGAGGGAATGGGTGCACGAAGCAATCTGGACCAGATTATTATATTATGGAGAAGTATAAGAATTTTGGCAAGCTGGGGGCAATTATATCGTAAAGTGCCTTTGCCCTCAAACCATTTGAAATGCTCTACAAACCGGCGCCATGGATGAAACCAAACAATATCGCTTTACCCCGTTTCATCTGCCTTTCTAGCTTAAGCAGAGTCATATATGTTGAGAAAGAAGATGCAAAACAAGTGTGCCAGTTCTGTTACCAGACTGGCCACGTAATGTCCCAATGCCACCATCAAAAATGGAAGACCCCTTTTGAGTATGAATATGACCCTGTCAGTGGAGTCACAAAAGTCTGGAAAAAACCTTCTTTTGACCAAAGGCCAAGGAGTGGATTCCGTATAACCTAACAGATGTCACGGATATAAAGAGCCAACAACAGGAGTTGGACTTTGCCCATAAGAAAGCGTGGGAGTGAGAAGCAGCCAAACGACCTGAATCAGATGATGAGCCCTTCATTAACCCAAATCCTGAAGCCTACAAAATGGACGAAGGAATGAGTATAGAACCTATTTTTGCCACACCCATCACAGGCAGAATGGACAATCTGTGGAGAAGAACAATGGCAAAAGCAAACCCAAAGTTACCCAAAAAGGTATGGTCAGCGCAAGAAGCTATCACATCAAAATTAAAGCCCAATAAGTCAAAAGTGAACAAGAATTCAACTTAGAAATTGTTGGCGAATAAATCTGAGTTGAATATCAAGCAAACAACTGAATCAATGAAATTGGCAAATTTAACTGATTAAAACCCGATGAAAAAAACTAGTTGCGCTAAAAAACCTAACAACAAGGCAGAAAACCAACTGACAGTTGAGGGGAAAACCACATCGCCAGTAAGGGACAAAGGAGCCCCGTAGCTGGTAATAAAAATGTCACTATTATCCATTGGTAGGGAGATGGGGATGGAGACTGAATTTCTGGTGCATAAAATGACCAGTAATATTATACCAGTACTGACCAACTGAACCCAAAAGCAGAATAATAGCCCCCACACAACCTTAGCGACACCTTCTTCCAGCAACCAAACTTTCATCTGCAACTCAAGGACAACCCAGAAAATAATACCAAACCTCATGCACATGGGTCAGGCAGCTGTAATTAATATTGCAACTACAAGTGCTTGGGGATGATGAGCATACAAATGAGAAGGCGGAAAACTCATCACTTTAAAACACATAGATATTATCAGCTTAATTTTTAAGATTGGAAACATAAGCAGTTAACCAAAAGGAGATGGTGCCAAGCTCAAACCATGATATGACAAACCACCTGTGGTCCCACAAATAGGCTGTCAGACCCCTCAGTACAGATCATGTAGCAATCATTGTACTGAATAAGGCAATAGACCTGTTATTTGTGGAGGAAACTCACACTTAAAAAATATTAATAGCAACTGCAATGAATAGGGAAACCAGCAAAAGACTTCATGTGGTGACTGTCTACGCTCCATCAAATCTCTGTGAAAACCAAATTATCTGATATTATATATTGGAGCACCAACCAATGCAGCGATGGTTATAGAAGGAGACCTGAACTGTTGGATAAATGTGAGTCAATATAAGTTCCCAACAAGTGAAAGTCCCAACCATAAGGCTGATGAAATGCTGGTATACCTAATCAAATCAGGGATGTGCCTCACAATCAATGAGGAGGACAACAATCCAGACAACCTGACAATGTGGTCATATGACTCTGCCAGATCACCTCAGAAAGGTTCACGTCTGGATTACATTATGGTGTTATCAGATCTTAAACTGCTGACGTCCAACAGTGAGGTCACCATAAATGCTGAGAGTGACCATATGATCATCCATGTGGACATTTATTTGGATGAACCCTGAGGAACTGAGAATGGAAGTTGGCACCAGCCATGCTGAGGGACAGGGAATGGCACTAGACAATTGAAGCTGGACTAGATCAACTGGTCACATATCTGGATTGCCACATGGAGATAGATCCTCTGTAAAGATGAGTCCAGATTAAAGAGAAGATTAGGCATAGTATATAGTTTAAGAGACTTTTCTTTCTCGTTGCAATCACTATCGCAACCTATTCAATTCAAGACTGAATCTAGTTTGATAATCTCACAGAGGAGATTAGTCTGCGTCCATGTCAGGGAGCAGTTGGGCAAGCAAGGTAAGAGGAGCAGGTGGAAGGCCCGCGGCCTCCAACGTTCAAAAACGCCCTGGAGAATCTGGCGGAATAGACAAAAATCTTAAAAAACTGGCAGTCACAATTTCCCCAGAGATACTCACGTGGCAAGCACGATGCAACCAGTACATCAACACGTCACACTCCCAGCCACTTTCATCAGTAAAATTTGTAATCCGTGTGTATCTGGACATCCAAAAAACAGCCTTATGGGAAAAATTTTGTGAAGATGTACACAAAGTTTTCCTGACCACGGTGTATATCACACCTCACTCCATGTCACGTGGTTGGCTGGACCTAGGTTTTGAAAGCAAAAAAGCAGCAGACGAGGCTGCAGCAGTGCGCATAGTGGTTGACCTCCCAGAAGGGCAATGGGTCGTCAAAACCAAACACACCAGATGGACAAAATCAAACCAAATTTTCCTCACATTTGACTTTTTGCCTACTACGGTAAAACGTGACATTTTGGAACAACACCTGAAAGACGGTCTCGCCATATATGGCGAAATACAATCTTTCAAAATGCAATGCTTCATGCTGATGCCACACCTGTGCACCAGCAAAGCCATCGCAGTTCTGACCCCAACTGAGGAGATCATGAAGAACCTAACCCAGATCCCACACTCCACTTTTATTGATATTGCAGGGCATACCACCCACCTGTTCCAGGTGACCGTGGACAGTGTGCCCCCCATTTCACACCCACTGTGACGCGTTCGGCCATAAGGCGCACGCATGCCCCATCAAGGAGGGCGTCACATTCCAAGAGCACCCCTCGGTGGCCATGGCCAGCGGAGAGGCACACTACAAACCAACCGCAAGTACCAAGGAGGCTTTCCCATGGGGAGCACAAGGCTGCTACCTATTGGTAAAGCCTATCTCCCCGCAGGAGCAGAAGAAGGCCAAGCAGGCCCATAGGGCCACAGCCAAGGAAGCAGCCAAGGCCACCACCGCTATCCCACACTCACAATGCCAGGAGGACATGGAGACCTTCATGGCAGAAGCAACAGAATCCATCATCCAATCAGATTGGGGAAGCCCATGCCGAGTGGGCCTAAAATCTGAGGATCTGATGGGAGATTCAATCTCACCCAATCGTTGCACCCAAGCTCCAGTCAAAACTGACTTGGGACCTATCCCAACTGAAAAAAAATTTTTGACTGCTTGACGGTGCACCAAACTCATCCACACGACAAAAAATTCGTCCGATGTCAGGAAAACAAAAAGTGAAGGCCAAAGCCAACACGACTCTTTCCGCAAAAATCAACAAAAACTCTGATAGCATTGCTGCTAACACCCGCGCTGTGAAAGCCCGTGGGGACCTAGAAGAGGCTGGGGGCCCAGGGGCCCACCCCTCACACCTAAGGTGCAATGGGGAAACCTTCACTCTAGGGACGTTGAATATCGCCGGACTCAAGGCCTCCCCATCCTGGGCTAGGAAAATGAGTTTTTTACAACACAATTTACCTGTGGATATCCTGGCCATCCAGGAGTCCCACTGTCCACGAGGTTCCGAGGAAGCTTGGAAAACAATGCTCCTCCCATCCCTATCCTTTTGGTTGAAGCACTGTGGGGTGCTAATTTGGAAAAATAATTTTTTCAAATTCACATCCTCAGAAACATTCCTAAATGGCTGAGTGCTCATCATCACCTTCTCGTGGGCTGATGTAGCACATGCAATCGTCAACATCTATGCCCCAAATGGTGCACATGAGTGTCAGGAATTTTTCTCATCAGTCAAATCCCTCCTTCTACCCCCTGATTCTTTCCTAGTTGGTGACTTGAACTGTTGGCTAACCTCACCAATGGACCGGTGGCCTCCCTCACCCCACGCCCCACAGGGTCACGTAGAACTATGCATTCTAAAAGCCACCCTTGGGTTACTGGATGCGCTGCTGCAACATGCCCCGCTGCTCAAAAACATGATGCATCCCCACATCCACAACGGCCAATTAAGGTCCATTACCCGCATTGACCTTATTCTAATGCTGGCAAAATTCCAACCCCACATCTCCCACTTCAAAACAACGAAAATGGAATTCTCTGACCACCAACTGGTCTCAATAACCTACCACCTACCGGTCACAGTTGCTAAGGCCCCACATTGGTGCAAAATCTGCCCCCCCCGAGCTCACGTCGCCAGGATTTTCCACGTGGGTGGAAGAGGCAACTTTGGCAAAATCATTCGTTGCACCATTTTGCGCGGACCCCATTTCCACATGGGCAACTTTCAAAGAGGAAACCATCCGCCACTATCGCCATCTCTCCTCCTGATGCTCACAAGCCACATCGGCGGTTATCTCGCACGCTCTGGCGGAATTGTCCCACTTAGAGTCCAACATTCCAGCTACAGGATACAGCCCTGCATGGGGCTGGAAGTGGGTAGAGGCAGCCGCCCACTTCAATGCACTTGAAAGGCAACACAAACATCGGGTTTGTGTTCAATACAGGGCCACACACATCACTAAAGGCGACAAGTGCACCGCATATTTCTTTAAAAAAAATTTTGCACCATGCCAGAGCGTGGCCTGCACACAGGTGCAAAGATTAGTTAATTCCAATATGGACACACTGGCTGAAGTGGCAATTGAGATGCAAAAATATTACTCTGAGTTATACTGAGCTGAACCAATTCAGCCAGCTGAAGTGGCGGAATTACTCGACTGAGCTCATATCTGCACCATTTTCTGATACCCAGAAATAATGAATTTAATTACTCCGAACAAATTATGGACAGCCATTCGCGGTGTGCCAAACCAAAAATGCCAAGACCCAGATGGCATTCCATATTAGTTCTACAAAAAATAATTCAAATATATATCCCCATTGCTGCTCGCCTCACTTAACCAAAGCCTGTTGGAAATGCGCCTCCTACCAGGAGGACATGAGGCCTTTACTGTCACACTCTACAAGAAAGAGGATAAGCTTAACTTAGCCAACTGGCGCCCCATTTCTCTAACAAACACAGACACCAAAATTTTAACAAAAATCATGGCTAACCGTTTAGGGACTGTAGCATCTGCCACCATCTCCCCAGAATAATTCAGTTTCATCCCCAGAAGGTCAATTTGGGATAACGTGCACTCCGTGGCTAATGCATGTCAGTCCACAGCCTCAGGAGCACTGGTATTCTTGGACCAACAAAAGGCCTATGATAGAGTATACTGGGAATACCTAATGGCCTGCCTCCATCAATTCCGACTACCCCTGCTTCATCAACTGGGTGATGCTGCTCACAGAATCTGCAACAATGGCAGTGCATGGCCCAGGCTTCCTAATGGAAGTAATCCTCCCTCAAAGGGGCTTGCGACAAGGGGACCCCCCTCAGCCCACTCTTATACAACTTCAGCCTTGACCCACTAATGCGAAATGTGAATGCCCAACTCACTGGGGTCCATGTGCCAGGCCAAACCCCAGTCAAGATGATGGCATTTGCAGATGACTGCGTGATGGGGGTGTCTAATAATAAAGATGCACGCGCGCTTGAAGCCCTCATCCAGGTATATTCCCAGGTAAGCAACTCGACACTGAACGCCTCCAAAACTGAAATCATCCTCCTTGGTCAGTTTCAGAACCGCTGGGCCCCAGCAACTAGTTCCCAACCCGGCCCATCTGCTCGCCCACGCCCACGGCTTACTAACGCAACACACACTCCACTGGTGCTCCCCTTAGTGCCACATCCTACCATAGGACTGGTGCGCCATCTGGGCGTGTGGATGGAGGCAGGCGGATACGCGTCAGCAGTAATGGAGTGCCGTATACTGGACAACGTGACGAAGCGCATCGCCTCCCTCAGAGCCCACCCTACTACCCTCAATGGCAGGGTTGTTCTAGCCAACTCTATGCTCCTATCCAAAGTCTGGTTCAGAGCCCACGCCATCCCCTTCTCCCCAAGCTTCTTCAAATCCCTGTATGCCTTGCTGCAAGGATGGCTTTGGTCAGGCCGCCCTCCACCAATACAGCTAGAGGTCATGTTTGGCCCTCATCATCAAGGTGGCATGGGCCTGCTTGACTTCAAAGCCCATGCTGCCAAGATCCTGGGCACCTGGATCGCGGCCATCACCGCTCCTACACTCCCATCCTAACACTGGTCCCGCGCGGCCCAATCCAACTTCTCCTGAGCCTTGGGCCTCAACAATCTATCAAATCCCCACTCCCTGATGAAATACCTCGCATCACATACATCGGCCACAGGTCCTCACGGGACTAAAACCCACTACAAACGAATCCTACTCTCCATGCGAAGCGCAGAGTGGAGAATTCGTATTAGCAGACATACAACCTGAAGAGGCCGCCCCTCTCCTCAGTTCACACAAGAGGTACAGGGGCTACCCATCCATAATGGCGTGATCCCCATTCGACCCCATGTCCTATCCAGGGTGGACTACCTGGACATGATGGACATCCCTTATTCCATTGAGACCCAAAAAACCATCTGGAACTACGCACACCATCCTCTGTTGCAGCCTCAAGTCCGCTCCCATGTGTGGCGCTGCCTGAGGCGGGTGTACCATACAGCTGAGCGCTCTAACGCTTTACACTCATCCTGTGTCATGTGTGGCCAGTACGGAATGCTGTTCCACCGCCTGGAGAAGTGCCCCACCTCTAAAGTGATATGGCGCGAAGTTCAACGTCTTCTGGGCCAGGATCAAACGCATACCTTCAGTCTGTCAAGAGATATGTTTGCTCTATCAATGGCCTCCTCCCTTCCACCCTCCCTCCGTGCTCTGGTGGTTGCAATCGCCATGTGGACCATCCACACGATTGCCTTAGATGTCATCGCAGGTTTCACCCCCACCCTCCCAGAAACTGTCCACAGATTCTGGTCTCATTTGGTGGACCACTTTCAAGTGTGGATATTTGGATACCTCCACTGCGTCGCCGACAGCTGGTCTCCTTCTTGGTTCCCAGTCTGGTTCATCAAATCAGACCCCATCCTCCACACGTGCTCAATAGTGGCTACGGCCCCTTCACACGTCCCCTCCCCCTCCCCATAAGTGGCGTTCCCGCTGGCAACTAGATAGCATCGCTTCTCTGGGGTGCCTCCCCTGGTACTAAGTTTGTCTTTCCTGAGTCATATTCGGAAGTGCCCGTCCCATGGTCAGCCTTCCCCACAATAAATTTAAATTTAAATTTAAAGTATATAGTTTAAGAAAGTGACTACCTACAAAGAACTGCCATCACTTTAAGTCTATGGGAGTGACCCATCTGCTTGGACCAGGCAGTTTTCCCATTTCCTAATAAAAAGGGTCTGAAGAGGGCGGCTGTACCTCTTGTCACATAGGGTGACCTCGTCCATGTAGTAGATGAGCGCTGAGTAACAGCTCTCCCTCTGAAGATTCCTCCCCCTGTACCCTCACTTGTCTCCACTGAATTAGTTCAGCAAATTGAGAGAATTTGCACAGAATTATCGTTAACCACCACCCCATGAGCTGGAAGGACTGTTTTGAAGACAATGGTGCTGAGCTTTCAAAATCAAAGTCAAAATATCTTACAACCTTATTAATGAGGCCTGACAGGGTTGCACAATCAGTAGATGTGTTTCTAAGTGGTGAATCCTTGGCAACACTTAACAATGGCATTAGCCATCAAAAAATTTCGTTGGTTCAAAACTTGCTCCAAAATCTATGAGGACAAAGCCTTACAGGTGCATAACTCATACTTAGATTGGGAATAGATGATATTTGGTCAAAATTGATGGCATCAAGCCATTGGGCAGTAAGTTTGCTGACTCCAAACTCTCCTTAATTCGTTGGAGACAAAGCTCAACAAACATGTACCTCCATCAGGGACTGTTGCTGATAGATTGAAACCCCCATATCAAAAATCTGGATTTTCAATTGATGGTATCCACTTGGCCAAACGAACGCCCCAGCAACCGGGCATGTGCAGTTTGGCCATCCCAACCAATTTCTGACCTGTTGGGCCACCTCTATGTGGGGTGGCCCTGGGGATTTCCATTGCCATTGGGCCAGACGCCATCAAGATAACCATTAGAAATTCATTAAAGCCTTGAGTCAGAAATTTTGTTGTCAAACTGATAGTGACTCAGCCTGCCGCCTATTCCTTTGATGTCAGTTCAGATTAAAATTGATTTCCCCCTCCCCCAAAAATTTGCCAGGTTAGGTCAAAATTTGAGGGCTCTGATCCCATGCTTTGACAAGCTGTGTCAGAACACAGGGGAGCAACTCCAACCCGTGCTTTAAATAGTTATGTCCCTGAAGCCCCAGCAAGTTAAATGGCCTTAAAGGCCCAAATGAAGCTAAATATGGGAAATAGATTGTGAGAAACGGTGGATCTATTGAATTAAGCCTAGAGCTATCTATAAGACCTCAAGGCTAGATTTGGGAATGGGATTGGTTGGATATGGATAAGGAAACCTCAGAATTGATTGTCAATTGAGATTAATATAAATAAATAATACATTGTGGAGTGGGAGCATGCTTGGCATAATTCTTTGGTGCTCTCAAAGGGGTAACCTGATTGGGTCAAATTTGGATGGAATTTCCCACATCCCAAATTATTTTCAGCATCCTTGGCATTAGTCACCGGTGCTGAATTTACTATTAATTATATTATAAATAATTATTGGGGCTGATCCCTGATAATTCATATTGGCTTGCCCCAAGTTAATGGGGAGACCTATCCAGCATCTGCTCATAAGCAGGTCATGACCCCTAGTTGGGGCTTTCCAAATTAAATGAGAATCCCAACAGAGCCCCTTCTAAGCCTTATCTAGGGGTCAAAGCCAGGGTCGGGGCACCAGATCCGAGTGGCAGGTGTGTTTGGGACAAGGTAGCTGGTGCAGACTCAATGGTGGGATCTGGTGAGTGTACTCAGGGAGTGTACCCAGCATCGGCATAAGAGCAGGCATTGGCACTGGGTCCAGCATTAGAATTGACACCTGGCATCAGCACCGGGGCTGGCATGAGGAGGAGGTCCCAGCATTGGGATTGACATCTGGCATCAGTGCTGGGGCCAGCATTAGGAGGAGGGTCCCAGCATCAGGATCGACACCCAGCATCAGCGCTGGGGCTGGCATTGGGAGGAGGTCCTGGAATTGGGATTGCCACCTGGAATTGGTGCTGCAGCCAGCATTGGTAGGAGGTCCTGGCATTGGGATTGACACCTGGCATTGGCACTGTGGCTGGCATTGGGAGATTGAACCCCAGTAGCCTGGGCGACCAAGCCCAGGCTAGTTTTGGGGGCCCTTAATCCTTCCTCATCCTCGTTGCCATCTTTGGGGCGGGGGCCAGGGCCTCTGGTTTGCCTTCTTTGGGACGGGGTCAGGGTAAGCCTTGGGCCTAAGGCCCTCAGTGGTGACTGCATCTCCTCCTTCCCTTGAATAGCTCTCATGGGGAACTTGGGGGCACCAGTCAGGGAGCACCATTGTTGAACCACAGGGGAGCAACTCCAACCCATGCCCAAAAATAGTCAGGGCCTTAAAGCCCCAGCAAGTTAAATGGCCTTAAAGAGCTAAAGTAAGCTAACTATAGAAAAGATTGTGAGAAACGGTGTTTAATGTAATAAAGCCCCAAGGTATTTATAGGACCTCAAGGCTAGAATTGGGAATAGGAATGGGAGGAAGTGGAATAGCAAAATTATTAGCTTGGGATTCCGATTTGAGATAAATAAGTAATAATACATCAGGGAGTGGGAGCATCCTTGGTATAAGTTGCCAGTGCTCCCAAAAGGGGTTAATTGATTGGGTCAGCGTTGGATGGTTAATCCCTGTGGCCCAATTGATGATTAACATCCTCAACATTTTAGTCGCTGGTGTTAATTATAACTTAAAATATTAATTTAGTTATTGGGGTTGATCCCCAATATTCTGGATTGGGCTCATCCCCCATTAATGGGGGGCCCAATATGGCATCAGCCCATAGGCAGGTTGCAAACCTAGTCAGGGCTTCCTCCAAAGAAATAGAATCTTGACAAGCTGTCCCAAATTGAACACTATTTAATCAGTCTCATTGCATTGGGGCTTCATTTGTGACGGTCAAGGCGCTGCCTGACCACCACATAGCCCCAACCTTCCCCCTAAGGCGGTGATCGTGGCTAGTAGTACTGTAAATAATATAAATAAAAGCATGGGGCACAAGGGCAACGACCCTCAAAAATGGCATTCTGATGAATCAGATGCCATAAAATTGACAAAGCCTCAGAGCAAAGGTGGCAAAGGTTGACATAAATGGCGACTGGGCCAATCAAAGGCTGCCAACCTGAATTCCAAGGATCTAAATGATGAGATTGGCAACGGCAAAGAGCAGCCCAGCAATTCAGGGGCTGCCAAGCCAAATAATACCAAAAGAGGAAATGATGAGAATCATGGCATAAGCAGCTCAGAAAATCAGGAGCTGCCAAGCTGAATCTGCCACTTGTCGACAGTATCAAGAGCCATGGTGAAGGGCAGCCCAGTAAATCAGGGGCTGCCAGGCCGAATTATCCCAAAAATGGGAATTTTGGTGATAAGTTGACACAAGATTACCGAGCTCTGATTTGTCCCCAACAAACAAAAATATATGAGGAAAAGTTTCCATAACACCACAGGTACCCAACGAATGGTCTAGAACAGGCCTAGATAGGAATATCATAAGCTGAGATTCTTGAAATAGGCCTGTGAATAGCCCACCGCCTGCAGACTCCTCAGGATTCAATTTCCACATATCCCCCATTCTATAATATAGAAGCAACCAAGCGTAGGTGTTTAAGATAACTTCATCTTCTAATACATACAAATAAAAACCTCAAAATCGAAAATAAAATTTTTGAAATTCCAAAAATCATTTATTAAGATTTTGATGGAAAACCAGTGATTTTGAGCGAAAAATATGGAACAATCCTCAGATTTTGACAAAGAAGTCGCCTCTCTGTATGCTCTCTCTGGGGGACAGACTGTCCTCCTCAGTGTGATCATCATCCTCACTGTGTTCCAAGGATACCTTAATTGCTCATTAAGCCAATGAACAAAGGACTAAACCACCGCAGCCCTCTCATGTTTGTGGGCCCTCACATGGGCCCTCTTACCCAACTGCTTTGTGGCAATGTGGAAAGACCCTGTTTGTCACATTAGATGAAGTTCATTCAATCTCATCTCCCTTTTATGGGATGGGATGGGGAGACCATATGAGAGAGCCCTACCTGCTTGGTATGAGCACACTACCACTCTCCTGATGGTCATCTTTTCCATCCTGTTCCTGATGAGGAAAGCTGCTCACCTCCTCCCATCCCAAGGGAATTCTGTTGCTTATGTCCCCCACGTTGACGCCACATCCGAGTTTAGACAAGCATTGACCCAGGAGGAGTTGAGTGTAATTCATGGAACCTTCTCTTGCATTAGATTACAGGCCCGCCTTACAGCAGCCTCTGGGGGTACAAAGGCCGCGTCCCTCCAGAAAGCCCAGGTTATTGTAGACCTACCAAAGAACCTGTCTATCTGGCTCACCGACCTTTTGGAAACACAGCCAGCCCTTCCAGCCTCTCTAGAGGACTGCCTCCACCTTGTGGAAAGAGCCACCACCCCAAATGACTCCCAGGATGCCGCCTGGTCAGCGCTCTTGGCCCTCAGCCAAGGGAGAATAGCCGTTAAGGAGTATGCTTGGCTGTTCCAGCCCCTAGCCAAAGCTGCAAAAGTGTCTCCTTCCCAGCTCGCACGGATGTTTAGACAGAACCTTCACCTAGACATCCTAACAGCTATAGCTGCCACCCGCCTGGGGGAAATCTTGAAAGAAGAGGTCACTGAAGCTTCTCAGGTAGAAACCCAGCTAGCCTTGGCCCAAGCCAGGGCCCCTGTGCCTGGGAACCACAGTAGATTCCGCGGATGACGCGCGGAGTCAGAGCCCATCTCAAGCCATATGGGGCAACAGGAGCAGGGGCCCCAGGGAAAATGCCCCACGCCTTGCAGCTTCTGCACCCACTACTCCCAGCAGCTCAGACGGCCCCACCTACAACCTTTGCCCGACCCTGCCTGCATCTCTTCGCTAAATTTAGGAAATG
Organism: Massospora cicadina; assembly: GCA_022478985.1. Classification (NCBI taxonomy): domain Eukaryota; kingdom Fungi; phylum Entomophthoromycota; class Entomophthoromycetes; order Entomophthorales; family Entomophthoraceae; genus Massospora; species Massospora cicadina. The sequence continues at coordinate 20,186 of JAKSZP010010512.1, read as the reverse complement.
GTCCCTCCTACCTGTTTATTCCATTTACTTTGAAGCGAAAGAAGAAAGAGAAATTGGCCAAGTTAAAAAAAGTGTGGGCTTTAGTGGATACTGGGGCTGAAGAAAACTACTTTGAATGAGAGCTAGCCAAGAAATTGGGAGTACAAATGCGAGAAAAGGGTACCATGACGCTTGCGGACACCTCCAAGTCATAAGAATGCTGGGATATTGAGCCCAGGATTAAGCTTCAACAGGGAGTCCACCACTTCTGGGAAGACTTTTGCGCTATCCAGAACATGCCCCACCCCATCTTTCTGGGCATGAAATGGTGGCATAAGTACTCCCCACATTTTTGATCTGTAGGAAGGCCAGGTGATGCTTTACCCCAAGGAACAAGAGCCTATAACGTTAGAATTCTTTACCTCTGGCAGAATCAGGCCTGGCGTGAACTCTGTGCACCTAGGGACAGAGAGGGAAAAGATACCAGAGGAATTTAGAGAATATGAGCACCTGTTCCAGAAGAGCGTCGCTGCCACCTGCGATCCACAGGGCCCCTTTGCATTCTCGTTCAAATTCAAAGGGGATGCTGAGCTCCCAAAAAGAAGCCCAGTATACCCCCTGAACCCCAGAGAAAAGGAAGCCCTAGACCAGTACGTTAAGGATATGTTGGAGCGAGGGATGATTGTGCCCTCAAAATCTCCAGTGGTGTCTTCCATCCTCCTGGTCCTCAAGGCCAACAGTGAGCTCCGCCCCTGTGTGGTCTACCGCTGTTTAAACGCCATAACTGAAACGGACCCCTATCCCATTCCACTTATGGCGAGCATCTCACAGATGATCGCTGGGAGTCAGGTGTTCTCTAAGTTGGACCTGGTCAACGCTTTCAACCAAGTGCCAGTTGTACCCGAGCACCAACAGTACATGGCATTTAAGTGCCACCTAGGGGTATATAAGTATAAGGTTATTCCATTCGGACTCAAGAACGCCCCTGCCATTTTTCAAAGGACCATTGACCATGCCCTAGGCGACTTGATCGGGAGATGCTGTGTCGCATACATGGATGACATCTTGGTGTTCTCCAAGTCTCGCGAGATGCACTCAGAGGACGTCAAGAAGGTCCTCAGTGCACTGGACAAGGCTAACCTGCGACTGAAGCCTTTCAAATGCGAGTTCTACAAGGGCTCAGTATATTTCCTAGGAAACGTTGTATTCAATAAAGGGACAGCCATCTGCCCAGAAAAGATGAAGGCAGTGAAGGAGTGGGCAGTGCCAACGGATAAGACAGGTGTGCGCAGTTTCTTAGGGGTGGTGAATTTCCTGAGGAGATTCACCAAGGACCTTTCAGAAACAGCTGCCACGCTTACCCAGTTGACCGGGCAAGTCCCTTTCCAATGGGGGAAGGAAGAATAGAGGGTGTTACAGGCCATCAAGGAGGCCCTCCTCACAGCGCCAGTCCTAGCGCACCCAGACGCCAATCGCCCATTCATTGTAGAGACAGATGCATCGAATTTCGCCATTGGGGCGGTCCTCTTGCAGACAGGGGAGGATGGTTTGGAGCACCCAGTATGCTACTTCAGCAGGAAGATGCTACCGGCGGGAACAAACTACCCTGTCTATGACAAGGAATTACTGGCGATTGTCACAGCACTAGATGAGTGGCAGCATAATCTGTTGTACGCGCGCCACCTGTTCATGATCTGGCCTGACCACAGGGCCTTGGAGTTCCACAAGAGCCCCCATAGGATGAACCAAAGACAAGCCCGCTGGCACCTAGAGCTGTCTCAATATAATTTTAAAATAGAATATAAGCCTGGGGAGAGCAACTTACTCCCAGACTTATTTAGCCATGACCCAAAAATGACCTTCACAAAGGAGAAGCTGGACGAGTTCAACATGGCCATGATGCTCCCTCCCCAGGTGTTTGCATCGATACAGGAGGAACACGTCAACTTAAAGGAGAGAATCTGTACAGCCCAATGATACACCAAATTTGGAGACATGGTCAGGATAGAGATAGAGGGAGGGGCACTCAGAGAAGGCTACAAGAATTTCAGGAAGGAGGGGGGCCTCATCCTGCACCACAACCACATATGGGTCCCGACGCTCAAGCTTCAAACTGAAGAAATTGAGTTATGTCATGACCACCCCCTGGCGGGACACCCTGGGGTGGGGAAAACAATTGAGCTGATATGCTGGAACTACTCCTGGCTGGTCCTAGTGGGGATGGTAAGAGGGTATACCGCGTGCTGACTTACCTGCGCCCAATCAAAGCCATCCAGAAACAAACCTTCAGGGAAGCTAAAACCACTGCAGATCGCCCAAATGCCGTGGACCTCCCTGAGCATGGATTTTATCACAGGGCTCCCAAAATTGGAGGGCTACGATTTGGTCATGGTGGTGGTGGACTGACTACAAAATATGCTGAGTTCTTCCCATGCACCTCTAAGGTCATGGCAAAGGACATGGCCGAAATCTTCATGAGGGAGGTCTTTGCTTGACATGGACTCCCGGATGAGATCATCTCAGGCAGGGGCTCGTAGTTCATCTCTAGGTTCTGGGATCACCTCCTGTAAAATATATTAATTAAACCATTCTATTCCTCCACTTACCACCCCCAATCGGATGGCTAGACAGAGAGGGTCAATCAGACCCTGGAACAGTACCTACAATGCTACCTCACCATGTGACATGATTATTGGATCAAGTGGCTGAGGATTGCACAGTTCTCATACAACAACCTGGCGCACTCACAAACCAGAATGTCACCCTTTTTCGCGAACCACAGGTATCACCCACGGATGATGGAGGGACACACGGGGGGAAGAAACCCTGCGGCAGATAAGTTAGTGACTGGAATAAGGTAAAATTTTGAGACACTGAGAGCCAAACTGAAAAAAGGCGGCGGAGGCCCAGAAGAGGAAGGCAGATGCGCATCTCTCTGAGGCTCCTCCCCTCAAAGAGGGAGATTGTGTATTGATAAATGCCAAATTTTACACACCCCTGAGACAGTGCAGGAAGTTTGAACCCTTCAACCTAGGACCCTACAAGGTCTTTTGGCAAGTGAATGAGGTGGCGTACAAACTAGAATTCCCGGAGTATCATGCACATATCCAGCTTTGCATGTTTTGCAGCTCAAGAAGTATGAATGACCCATACCAGCAAAGCTGGAGCCAGTCCAGTTGGACAACCCAGGGGAGGCGGAGTACGAGGTGGAGGATATTCTGGACATCATATCACTTGCACAAAGCGATGGTACTTGTTGAAATGGGTCAGCTACCTGATATAAGAATCCTCCTGGCAAACAGCCGCCAATTGCACCAACTGTCCCCAGAAGGTGGATGAATAATGGGGGTGCAGGTGGCTCTCCTCTGAGGGGGTAATGTGATGGTCAAGGCGCTGCCTGACCGCCACATAGCCCTGAACCCCCCTAAGGCGGGGATCACAGCTAGTAGTACTGTAAAGAATATAAATAAAAGTGTGGGGCTCAAGGGCAACAACCCTCAAAAATGACATTCTGTCAAATCAGATGCCATAAAATTGACAAAACCCTGGAGCAAAGGTGGCAAAGGTCGAAGTAAATGGCGACTGGGTCAATCAAAGGCTGCCAACCTGAATTCTGAGGATCTAAATGATGAGATTGGCAACGGCAAAGAGCAGCCCAGCAAATTAGGGGCTGCCAAGCCAAATTATGCAAAAATGGAAATGTCAAGAATCATGGCATCGGGCAGCTCAGCAAATCAGGAGCTGCCAAGCCAAATCTGCCACTTGTCGACAGTATCAAGAGCCACAGCGAAGGGCAACCCAGCGAATCAGGGGCTGCCAGGCCAAATTATCCCAAAAATGGGAATTTTGGTGATAAGGTCAACACAAGAATGCTGAGCTCTGATTCATCCCCAATGAATGAAAATATATGAGGAAAAGCTTCTGTAACGCCACAGGTACCCAAAAAATGGTCTATAATGGGCCTAGATGAAAATATTGGAAGCCCAGATTCTTGAAATAGGCCTGTGAATAGCCCACCGCCTGCAGACTCCTCAGGATTCAATTTCCACATATCCCCCATTCTATAAATATAAAAGCAACCAAGCGAAGGTGTTTAAGATAACTTTGTCTTCTAATACATACAAATAAAAACCTCACAATTGAAAATAAAGTTTTGAAATTTGAAATCATAAATAAAGATTTTGATGGAAAACCAGGGATTTTGAGCGAAAAATATGGAACAATCCTCGGATTTTGACAAAGAAGTCGCCTCTCTGTATGCTCTCTCTGGGGGACAGACTGTCCTCCTCAGTGTGATCATCATCCTCACTGTGTTCCAAGGATACCTTAATTGCTCATTAAGCCAATGAACAAAGGACTAAACCACCGCAGCCCTCTCATGTTTGTGGGCCCTCACATGGGCCCTCTTGCCCAACTGCTTTGTGACAATGTGGAAAGCCCCCATTCGTCACATCATTAATCAATTGCTTTAAATTTACTTTATGATATTATTCCTTTTGAGTTCCCAAATTTTTTTATATTTACTTCAAATTTTTCTTTCTTCTGAAGCTCCCAATGACACTAACATTGTGGCCCATCAGCCCCTACATTGACTGGGCAATACTAGTTTTGATAGTCACAATAGCTCCCTCCATTTTAACTGGATCTATCGAGTAGGAACCTTTTAGAAATTTAATCCCATCGTTGAAGCCATCTGCCTCCAGAATATCAGGATCTTGTGGGCTCATTTATTTCACCTTCATGTGAGGATCTGCTCCCTTGTCTCTGCTTTTGTGTTGACCCCTCCCATGGAATATTATGAAGCATCTAGTCTACTAGTGCAACTCCCTGAAGCAAGGCCCACAAGGTCTGGAGTTGTAACTGCCTTATTCATTGCCAGGTTATTATTCATGCTCGCAGCACATCAATGAACATTTTTCTCAACTTCCCACACCATACAACGTCGTTCAAGCGACATTGCCTCTGGCATTCTGGCTTGCTTTTTTTGTGCTTTTACATCCCATCTGGTAGGCCGGTCTATACATTTTTATGCCGTTTCCCTGACATAATCGACTAACCATTATTTCTAGCCATTTCCGTCCTTCTCTTCAAGTTGGGCGCTGCAGTGGTTACCCTTTTCCAAATAAACGTGCAGTTAGTAACTTGTCTTCTTCTGTTTGTTTGATCAATTACCAATTTTTTGAGCAGCGTTTGAAATGCTTTATAATTTATCTATGCTAGCAGGGCCCCGGGGGCTGCTACTCTTCCCTCAACATAATTTCAAGAAGGGAATCTTGGTGTCCCCTCTTGAGACATTACTATTCAAGTTCTTGATGCCCTTTCTGAGGTGCAAATGCGATCTGCCATCGCCTTGAATAATGCCGCTTCACTTTTCAACGCCCAGCAAGGTGATGCTCTTTTGGATACAGTAGAAGGAGAAGCCCATCAATGGATGCGAGGACTTCTGTGTTTCACTTCTTGTTCAGGTGATCCTACCTCAATATTCGCAGCAGTATCAGCAGCCTTAAAACCCCTTGTGTCACGTTCATAACGTTTATTTCAATTACTTTCCTTTATGGCCAAAGCCCCTAGCTTAGCCTCTTTAATCACAAACTTCCGTGAGCAGGCCCCCGCGCTTGAGTTCTCTAATGATGTGCTCCAAGCAATCTTTAGATTAGCGTTTGATTCCGCCACTGCTCATAACAAAGTTTGGTCTACCCCTATGAGGGCAGTGGAACAAATGTGTAAGGCTATGACATCCATCAATGCTTCTCTTCGCCATGCTTCCCACTTTTGAGTTGGAAACTATATGATTGGGTTACCCAACAGTGACTTGAATTCTGTTCTCAGCGTTGGACCAGTATTGGTACTGGTCCCAGAGTAAGCTAATGCCCCCATACCTGAATTGAATTACCCTGATTCATCTATTTATGATTCAGTAAAAGCCCAGATTGAAGAAGCTGGTTCCCAAACCCTTACTCTTTCCAACTTTACTCCTGAAAAGGAGTCCAGCCTTCCTCCTGATTTACTAGCTATCGCTTCAGTATCAGCAGAAATGACCAAATCTGCCAATAAACAAAACTTCGCCTATTTGTATTGCCCATGAAGGTTAATATTTGAGCTCACCAAGTGTTTTTTGAGGCCTTGTTGGACACTGGAGCAGCGAGTAATTTTATGAGTGTAGATTCAGCTCGCCAGTTGGAATTTGATCTGGACTTGGGTCCTATAATGATGGTCACTTCACGGTCTCCCAGCCCTTGTACCTAGTTTGACTCCTAGTGCCTTTCTCTGTTCACCATTTTAGTTTTTGTAATTGGTTCTCCGCAATGCTAAACTTGTTGTTTCCAGTAATTTTGGGGGTGGGTTGGTGACGTCAACAGCATGTTAGAATTACCTTGAGTTTAATATGTTGTCACTTGGTAATGACAAGACGGATAGCGAGTTTCCTTTAGTGGATACACTTACAAAACTCAAGGCCACATTTTATTACTTCCCTTGTTATCCCTGCGGGCCTACCATCAGATTTCCCTGAAGCATTGATGGGATATCAGAGTGTTTTTGATTCCGAGAAGGTGGACCATCTCCCCCTCATACTAAATTTGATTTAGGGTCTTGAACAACGGTGCATGAGAATATTTACCATCCTTTTTACCTGCATACAGTGAAGGAGGAGGCTGCTCTCTTGATGCATGGTTGGATGACATGCTTAAGAAAGGGTGTTTATTCAAAGAGACATTACCAGTTGCTTCTCCCATCGTTTTTGCCAAGAAGGCTGATGGTTTCCTTTGTCCCTACGTGCGTTATGGTCACCTAAATAAAATCACAGTTCATGATCCCTACCCTTTGCCGCTGGAGCAGACTATCAGCCAAGTGATTGCTAAGTTACGTGTGTTCTCTAAACTTGATCTTGTTAATGCCTTTAAGAAAATTTGGATGATGGAAGGTCAGGAATGGTTTATCACTATTTGAACAAAGTGAGTATTTTTCTATTTTGAGTAATGCCCTTTGGGTTAACAAATGCACTTGCCATATTCCAAACAGTGATCAATAATGTGATGGGTGACCTCCAATTCACTTGCACTGTCACATACATCAATGATATATTAGTTCACTCCCCAACTCCCAAACAACATGCAAAAGTCTTAAAAGTGGTAGTAGATGCCTTACACAAGGCAAGCCTGTTCAGCAAGCCTTCAAAATTCGAGTTTTATTGGGAGGAGGTCACCTTTTTGGGCAATCTTATACTAAAGTATGTGTACGCTATTCCCCCTAACAAGTTGGACGCCATCCGCAAATGGCCAACTTCAAAACCCAAAAGCAATTGAGAAGCTTTTTGGGCACTATCATTTTTGTAGATCTTTTCCCAGTCCTATACCAGTTAGCCGCCCTACTTTATCCACTCATGGGTAAGCATGTTCCCTTTCACTGGACTACTAAGTGCCAGTAGGCATTTGAGTCAATTAAAGAGGTGTTCTTATCCCCCTCCCATCCTAAAACATGCATACCCCACCAAACCCTAAGTTGTTGCATGTGATGCCTCATCTGTTGCAGTCAGGGCCGTCCTGCTTCAGGAGCACTATAGGTAAGAATAACCAGTCACATATTTTTCCTGAGTTCTCTCCTAATGAACAATCTTAGGCCATCTATGATAGGGAGATGGTAGCCATCACATGGGCCTTGAATTATTGGCAGTATCTGTTACAAAGCGCCCAGCATGAATTAACAGTACATACGGATCACCAAGCCCTTCTATATTTTTGAAAACCACAGAAGTTGGCACATAGGCAGGCTCAAACCTACCAGGATTTGTGTAGTTTCAACTTTAGATATGAGTTTGTAAATGGTGCGTTAAATGTACTCCTCAATTTCCTCAGTCACAACCCTTCTCATTGCACCACAGACTCAGATGAAGCGGATCTGGTCAATGTGGTTTGAACTACTCAAATCTTATCCATTTTAACTTCTGTGGTCTCATCAACGGGCTTAGCTCCTGATGCGCCTCTTATTTCGTGGGTGTTTGCAGCCCAAATAACCTGTCCCAAAGGCGTGGATCTTCTGGAGCGATTGTCCCTCCCAGCTCATAACTATTCCCTATATTCCTTGGTGGAGGGTCCTATTAATCTTCAGTCCTGGGTGTAGGTTCCTCCTCTTCTTAGAGCCAAAGTGTTTCAGGCTCATCACAACCCCCTAAAGTCAGCCATCTGGGTGATAAGAAATGTATTGACTTGATTAAGCGTAGCTATACTTGAGCAGTCTTGTCAAAAGAAGTACTGTCCTGGATTGCTGATTGTTTTACCTACACATGGTCCAAGTCATATTGATCAGGAATAAATTGTCTCCTTCACTATTTACAACAGGCTGAGGGTCTATGGATATTGGTGTCCATGGATTTTATTGTAAAATTCCATTTTCTAATGGGTTTACTGCGGTGATGGTGATGGTTGATTGTTTTACAAAATTTTCCCTATTTATCACATGCTCTTTCTCCATTTCTTCAGAGAAAACTACCCTTCTTTTCATGCGTCATGTGATTTCTAAGTTTGGTCTCCCTCAGGAGATTATCAGCGACTGTAAGTCCTAGGTTAAAGCGCGTTTCTGGAATTAGCTCTTATCAGTCTTGAAAATTACACCCTGTCAATCCATGGCATATTATCCCCAGTTCAATGGACGAACCAAGCGGATTAATATGATCTTGGAACAGTACTTGCGCTGCTATGCTGCAGCGGTGCAGGATACATGAGCAATGACCTTCCTCTTTCTCAGTTTGCTTATAATAATGGAACGCATGCCTCTATGAGGTTTTCCCCATATGAAGCAACCTTGGGGTACAACCCCTCATTTTCAGTCAGTCCAAGCCTGTGGCCAGAGGTCCCAGCTGCTATGGATCATGCAGAGCACATTTGGTCTACCCAGTCCCTGGTGCAAGAGCATCTTACTAAGGTTATCCGTGACTACAAGTAGTTTGTGGATCAGAAGCGGCTTCCTGTCCATGATATTGTGATGGGTTCATATGTCATTCTCAATATGCGTCATTTGAGGATGCAGGTAAGTCCCAGAAGTTTTCAAGCAAGTGTTTGGGTCCCCGCTTGTTGGAGGAGGATTTGGGTAATGATGTTTTCTGGTTGAAGTTGCCATCTCACTAAAAGCAACATCCAGTCTTCCACGTATCTCAGATATCCCCATTCAAGGGAAAATTCCCTTAAATCCTGAGCCAATAGTAATTGAGGATGCGGAGGAGGCTAAAGTAGAGGACATTTTAGCATCCCACATATCTTGGAGGTCATTTCAATATCTCATTGCTTAGAAGGGTTATCCAGACTATGAGAACAGTTGGGTCAAGGCCCAATATTGCACAAACTGCATGGACCTGGTTGAGGCTTCCCACATGTCCCACCCTGATGCTCCCCATCCCCCTCAAAAGTTGTGACTTTAATGGCGATCAAGTTGCCGAAGATCACAATAATGTAGCTATCATGAAGTTTCCTATTGGTGGTACCCCCTTTTGCAAATGGAAAGAGTAATGTAAGTCTAGGGGAGCGACCCCTCTGCTTGCGTTGGGCAGTTTTCCCATTTCCTGATTAAAAGGATTTGAAAAGGGCGGCTGTTCCTCTTGTCGCACAGGGCGACCTCGCCCATGTAGTAGATGAGCGCTGGGTAAAGCTCTCCTTCTAAATATTCTTCCTCTGTCCTCATGCTTGCCTCCACCAAATTAGTTCAGAAGATTGAAGAAATTTGCGCAGATATCATTAGTAACCATCACCCCATGAGCTGGAAGGACTTTTTGAAGTCAATGGTGCTGAGCCCTCAAAATTAAAGTCAAAATGTCTTACAACCTTAGTAATAAGGCCTGACAGGTTTGCACAATCAGTAGATGTGGAATTAAATGGCGAATCCTTGGTAACACTCAACAATGGCATTAAGTCATCAAAAAATATCATCAGTTCAAAATTTTCTCCAAAATCTATGGGGAAAAAGCCCAACTATTGTGTAACTCATAGTCATAATGGGACAAGAAATGAATTCTCAGTTGAAATTATTGATGGCATCAAGCCATTGTTCAGTAAGGTTGCAACTCCAAACTCTCCATGGAATAATTGAGGACAAAGCCTAAAAGGCATGTACCTCCATCAGGGACTGTTACTGATAGCTCAAAACCCCCATTAAAAAATCTGGTTTGTCAATCAATGGTACTCATCTGGCCAAACAAATGCCCCAGTGACTTGACATGGGCAGGTTGGCCATCCTGAACCTATTTACAACCCGTTGGGACTGCCCCTATGTGGGGTGGCCTAGGGATTTCCGTTGCCATTGGACCAGATACTGTTAAGCTAACCATCAAAAACTGCAGTAAAGCCTTGAGGCAGGTGTTTGCGGTTGAACTAATAGCGACTCAACCTGCTTCCTATTCCTTTGATGTCAGTTCAGATTAAAATTGATTTCCCCCTCCCTCAAAAATTTTCCAGTTTAGGTCAAAATTTGAGGGCCCTGATCCCATGCTTTGACAAGCTGTCCCAAATTAAACACTATTTAATCAGTCTCATCGCACTGAGGAAATTGTTGGTTTAATTTCTTTAAATTTGCTTTACAATAAGATTCCAATTGAGTTCCCAAATTTTTATGTTTAATTCAAATTTTTCTTGCTGAAGCTCCCAATGGCACTAACATTGTGGCCCATCAGCCCCTACATTGACTGGGAAATACTAGTTTTGATAGTCACAATAGCTCCCTTCATTTTAACTATATCTATCGAGTAATAAACTTCTGGGAATTTAATCCCATCGTGAAGCCATCTGCCACCAGAATATCAGGATCATGTGGGCTCATTTATTTCACATTATTTGAGGATCTGCCCCCTTGTCTCTGCTTTTGTGTTGACCCCTCCCATGGAATATCATGAATCATCTAGTCCACTAGTGCAATTACCTGTGTCAAGGACCAAAAAAGGTCTGGAGTTGTAACTGCCTGGTTGATTTCAGGGTTTTCTTCATGCTTGCTGCACATCAACGAGCATTTGTTTCCCAACTTCCCGCAACATACAACATTGTTTGAGTGACAATGCCTCTAGCATTCTGGCTTGCTTTTTAAGTGCTTTTTGATCCTGACTGGCAGACCAGTCTAAACTTCTTATGCCGTTTCTTTGACAACCGCAAAGCAGCTAAAAGATGCACTGGAGAGTTTAAAACTTTCCTGGTGGACCAGCAAAGAATGGTGGATCAAATACTAAACAACTCACAGATGATATCAGGACTTAATGCCTAAACAGGACTTGGAGTGACAGATCAACCCTACCTACCAATACCAGAGCCAAGTGGGGACGATGACCAAGGAGGGCTTGGCGCACCTCGAGGAAATTTGAACCAAGGCCAGGTTATGGTAGGTAGAGATGGTAACAATGGAAATAACAACAGATATCGAACCAATCAAGTGCAAAATTGATAAATTCTATGGAGAGCTATTCCACTAACAAGAGATGAGCAATACAGCAACAGAAGCCCTGATTGACCTGGCCAAGCTGTCACTCAGGGCCTGTACACTGGAAGATGTTGCTAGCTTGTCTGCTGACATCTCAATTGATAAATTCAAACGAGTGCTAAAAGAATTGCTGAAGATGAAACACAAGGCCCCAATAACATGTATGTGGAAGTTTACACCGCATTTTATGACTGCATTGCGCTGGAGCTCAAATCTCTATTCAACTAATGCCTGCGAAATAGACAACAAATCCCAGAAGGCCAGGAGACCCAAATTGTACTCTTGTACATAAAGGGCATTAACGCCAACTCCAGAACTGGTGCCCAATTGCACTCTTTAACACTGACTATAAGCTGTTCATGCACATCTTGTCAATTGGCTAATGGCAATGGCACCACAAATGTTTCATAAGGCCTAAAATGGGATCATCAAGGGCCAAAGCGTCTGGGACAGTATTGGTACAGTCCAAAGTGTGCTCCAGGTCACACGAGGAACCAAGCAGGGCTATCTCATGTTCCTCGACATGAAGAAGGTCTACAATCAGGTAGTGTTGTCCTTCTTATACGCAGCACTAAAAGCAGTTGGTTTATGAATCTTTTAGATCATGGATATCAACCCTGTACTTGGGCCTGATCACCAGCTTAATCATCACTGATGGCGTAACCAATAATATTCTGGTCATGCAGGGTTTCCAACAAGGTGATCACATGTCACCAATTCTGTTTAATTTTTCAGCAAACATTTTTATTAACTGCGGCAGACATGAGACTCTGTGGCCTAGTCTACCCTAACCAAATGGCCGTTGAGAAAGCTAGCCTTAACATATGATATGGTAGTAGGCATTAGTTCACCAACTGGCCTTCAGGGCGCTAAGGAGCTCCTGAACCTATATCTATTAGCGTCAAACGCAAAGATCAACCTAGAAAAAACATCAGTGATGAAGATTGGCATCCCAAAATTCAGCCCACCGACTGTCCAAAGCTGATCCAGAACTTGCCGATGATTCAATACCTTGTAATACTCTTCAACGACAAAGGTCCAGCGGTACTGGAAACAAAACAAGAGGTACTATTGAGTCTGTTGGCCCAAATGGTATGCTGTAAATTGGCAAGACTATTCCTCGAGGAGAAAGTGTTGGCTGTCAATGTATTCATCTTCTTCAAGCTATGGTATGCCGCCCATGTACTGCCAATGAGCCCAAGCCTAGAGAATAAGATCAAGACAATACTCTGCACCTTTCTATGGTTCAAGGAAAAAGCAGTGCTGATAGCCCTAGAGGCCCTGTTAAAACTGAAGATCAAAGGGGGCATGGGTTTTATGGATTTCAAATCTCTAGCTCGGCAGATTTGGGTCAAATCATTCCTTAGGTTAATACAGATGCATATGCATTCCTGAAACTATCATGGAATGTGACTTGGGCTAGAGTCCAGGGCCTTCAGGAGCCAATCTCCTCCGCTCATTGCGCAAATGTATTTGGACCACCTGTGAATGCCTTTCTGTAAAGGCAGCCCATATTACTGGCAATTGTGCAATTGGGCAGTGCGCCTGGCCAGCTGGTCATTTTAACTATCAGATCAGGATGCTAGCAAAATCCACAGAGATGTCAAGGCCTGTAATTCCGCAATGATTTTTACATCAAACTGGGAGAAACAATAAATTTCCCACAAGTACTCTTCTAAGACAATTAAAATTTGCTACATATTGATCCCAATTCGATACAGGGATCTGCTCCCAAAACCTGGATGCAACCCACCTAATCGACCACAAATCCTGAATGACTGGGAAGCCAAAGAACATGACACTAACTACCAAATAAAGGAGTTAATCTCAGGCAACAACTCCCAACTAGCAACGGCAAAGCAACGGTCAGTCACCTGGCAGATCCTACACTATACATTCAAATCTGGTAAGCATAGCAGACTGAACTACCCATGCAAGGATTGCCACATATTCGCCAAACCAGAAGGAGATATCATCCATTAATATTATGAATGTGACAGGCTCAAAAAGTACTGGTTTATGATGTGATACATCCTCTTGGGAAAAAGTCGCTGATGGAAATACATCCTTCATAATACCTTTTTTGCAAAAACCTTGCAAACAGCCCAATCCAACTATGAGCCTTCATCTACCATTATTGTGTATGTGTGATACACTCAGCTCGCACTGCCAAGAGTTTAGACAACAAGCTCCCCCATCACAAAAGTTTGGTACTGAAGACCATTAAGATTATTTCTGATCAGTTCCATTGCATCTCAAAATTCTTGCACTTAATCCCCAGGTGTTGTAAAGCCATGTGTTTGGCTTTTCCCAATTAGTTGCTCATTGTATGTGATAAAGCAAGAAAATGACTCAAGATAAAATGGCCTGTAAGCCCATCAATGCTAGAACTGTGGCTAGCTATGGAAATTGCCAACCAGCAATGGTCAGAGATGTTAGGTGTCTAGCAGCCCAACTTCCTTGTCCTTTACCTCAGCTGAATTGACAGTGTACGTTTCCCTCACACTTTTCCTTTTAATTTAAATTTTAAATAAAGTATGGTGTTTATAAAAAAGTGTAGAACAGTTGGCAAAACTCATTGGCATTAGGCCATTGCAAATGCTGATACCAGTTCAAAACCCACCCTGGACAATTATAAATATCATCCTAATGAATTCTGCTTGACCAGACAAATGCAGGAGTAACCAGGTGCAGGCGGGTTGGGTATCCCAAACCCATTTTTGACCTCTTAGTACCTCCCCTGCATGGGGTAGCCTTAGGAGGTTCCCGTTGCCCATTGGGTGAGACGCTGATGTGCTGAACATCAGAAACATGATGAAACCATAATTTGAGTGTCTGAGGTCAAACTAACTGTGACTTGGCCCACCACTGACAATTTTGAAGTTTTTCAAAGTAAATTCGTTTCCCTTAACTTGAAGTTCACCAAGTTTGGCAAATCCTTGAGGGCCCCTGATCCTGAGTTTACTAATCTATTACCAAATCAATCATCTATTAAGCAGTCATAACACACTGAGAAAATTTATGGTTGATTTTCTATCTTTATTTTTCAAATAAAAATTCAATTATAAAATTTAATTCTTATTATACAAAATTCAAACCACCCATCCAAACCAACTCTTCCAAACTCCTGAACCCGCGGGCCCTGGGGCCATGATTGCCTGGTTCATCGCTGAGTTTACTTTTACAATTATGACCTATTGGTTCTCACTGGTAAAATCCTTTCTACCATAAATAAATGTCGTTCAAGCAGCAGTGCCTCTGGAAGTTGGGCTTGCCATTTGGGTGCTTCAGCATCCAGACTGGCAGGCTAGTATAAGCTTAACTTGTTGTCTTCATGCTAAATGGCTTATTAATAGGCAGATACATAGACTGGATCATAGTATTATGATCACTATATTATGTCATACTAGGTATAAATACAATTTACTAAAATTTCAATTATAAACAAGGGTACCTTTAAAGTGTAATAAAGCAATATAAAAAATGTAAATAGGGATAAATGATTGTGAAAATCTTCTTATAGTCACTATAGATGAGGATTGATCTTAATAAATTAGTATTATTATAGACTTTTTTAGTTAAGATTAAACATCTCATCAAGCCATATTATCAATTTATTTTTGTAAATATCTATAAAATATATAACCGTCATAATTTACATATATCTAGAGTAATCAAGCCAATAAGATTTAGGTATATAGATGATATTGTCTAAACAAACTAAGATTAGATTGTTATCACATAGAATAAATAAGTTTGAGATCATAATTTTAGGCCCATCTGCCCTGAACCAAGATAGTGAATAGCAAAGGCAGTCCATGGGGTTCCTGGCCTATCATATGCTGCACGTGGAGGTTTTCTGGATTTTATCCAAATTTCCCTTTATTCAATTTCCCTTAATTGGTGTAGTATCATTACAGGTTGGCCTACTTAAATAAAATAAAAAAATAATTTTAGGCTCATCATTGCTTGATGTACTAATATAAATTGGCTATGACTATAAGTTGAGTTGACTTAATTTTTGCGGCCTCAGTATATATGTAGACTTATCATCCCTTATGATATACTTTTAATTTCTTAAAACTTCCCAAATTTGACTTGTTAACATAATAATGGAATTATCTATCTAGGTATTTAAACTATATAATAAATGTAACTATTCTATCATTCCAGGTAAACTCTACACACTATCTTTTTAAAGTAGGATATGAATACATTATGTTACCTGATACAGTTTTCTAGTTTGAAACTAGCATACTTGATGATCTAGAATTTTAAAACAATTGTATTGTAATAAATTTTTACCTCATCTCTATATATCTTTAAGTTAGAATATGTTCTAAAAGCTAGAATTTCATACTTTTTATTGTATAATTTTTAGATAACTTCAGATAATAAAAGTCATCTTTCAATATCTTTCCTTTTACTAGTTGCTTAAGACTGACAGCATTATGCCTGCTGTGTATCAAGTACTTATATAAATAGTAGGGCACTTTTATTGTAGAATAACATACCTTACTAACAAGATAATATATGAAAGTGCAACGGAAAGTTATGAATGGAAAACAATTAAGAAACAAAGGAAAGAAGTTTTTTGTTTACTTCAGTGTGATGAAACTTGTTTTAGGGTATTTTTATTGGTGCATTATTGTACCTTTACTAGATATCTGGTAAATAGAAATCTTAAGCCTAACACTTCAACCTTGTATATAAAAGTGCAAGTTATTATAGTCTACTAATTGCTCTCTTACTAATCAGGTATCCTTCTTTAAACAAAAAATAAAACATAAAAATATAATTTAATAAAAATTTCTTTATTTAAAGAGAGAACATAATAAAAAGTTAAAAACAAATACAATGGAAAAAATTTAAATTAAAAAGAAAAATTAAACAAGACAGTTGAGGTTGCAGCTGCCCCTGCTGACACCCTACTTCACCAGCAACTTCATGGGGCAATGGAGTCCCTTGTCGAGGGTATTTTTTTTCCCTATTTTCCCATGATTTTGAAGAAGATGCAAAATATGAACTTTGAGGAGCTCACTTTTGGTGTGAGCTGCGCTTGCATCAACGTGGCAAAAACTTCTCTTTTTAACCCCAATTATCCCAAAACCCACTAGCGCATCAAGTCTTTCACTTGTGTGCCAGCTCTCATCACTTTTTCTGAGCATCAACTTGCTCAATACATTGAGGCGATGGACACCGCTGGCCTCATAAATGAAATAAACCCACAATTATACCTCATTATTCCTCATGTTGCTGATGCTCCCACCCCAATGCTGTCTGCCATGGTATGCCAACTAAAGCAGGTGCCTGAAAAAGTTTCCTCAAAGCTTCCTCGCCTTCTGATATGGCTTCCTGGGCTGTTAGCTGAGGTGTCATATTAGAAATTTTTATTTTTAATAATCCCTTTGTTTGTCCCATTTGCAAATAAAGATGCATGGTGGCTCCCCCTATTGGGTTGGGCATCACTAGTGCCAAAAAAAGAAAAATTAACCAAAAAAGTTGCACTAAAAAGGTAAGATAATTTTTTGTCAAATAATTACATTAAATTTTTTCATGTATGACTGCAAGAAAAGCAAGGTGTGTGCACTTATATACAATCATACATAAAATAATAGAAAAGTTTGTAAATATATGTGATATATAACTATATATGTGTAAATATATATGTATTATTTAAACGTCTATATTCATATATTATACTATATGTATATATAATATATATTATATATATTTATATACTTTTTATTATTTTACTAGTGGAATACCTGTGCTTCACTATGATGTTTATAAATTACCAAATGATTTTAAATTATTTATTTTTATACTAAATAGATACTGTATAATAATTCTTTTCACTCAGAGTAACTTTTGAGCAATTTTAATTAAGTAGAAATAAATTAAGTCTTCTAGCCTAAACTACCTCCCCCATTCACTTCCATATGACCTCAGATTCTCCACTGGCTGCTCCCAAGTGGGGCAGCGGCAAAACCCCACCCAGCATTTTCCATTTGGCGAAAAAAAGCGCTCAGACTGGTTTTTCCAGCCCCACCAAATCATCAGGTCAGTTCATTCCACCAAGGATCTCGCCATCCATCTTGCACAAGCCCAGGCAGTGCCTTATAGCCCACTTTTTCTCAGCTCCCAGCTTTATTTTGGCCTTTGGGTCAAATATATGAAATTGTTCCCATATGCTGAGAAAGCTATTATTGATCTGGCCCAGGCGGTGATGCTTCTGGCTGGTATTATATATTTCTGACCCTATAAAGGGTATTTTGATCTAGGCTTCACATGCAAAGCTGATGCCGCCACTGCGGCCACCATACCCCTAGTTTTCCAGGGCACCCCTATACCAACAACGTGCACACAGCTCCCCATAACACTATGGTGGTTCAATTTGTGGGGTTGCCCACACACCTTCCCCCTGCAGTGCTCCATCAGGAGTTGATGGAAGGTTTGGCCATGTACAGCTCCAACCCCATCCTACAGTTTATGGTCCCCAATGGGGCCGCTCCCCTCACAGGGCCTTGGGCATTTTCCACAATTAGTCCAAATATAAAAAAATGCTTTGGTGATTCCCCCCACGCTGTCATTCCATCTGCCCCCAACCACCCATTCTGGGCCCGTGTCTAGGGCTGGCAGACCATCTGCCCATCCTGCCTTGAGTTGGACTATTCAAATAATAAATGTCCCTCTTTTAATGCTTCCACCAGATCTTTGTTGTCTCCGTCTGGCCCCTAATTGGCCAATCACCCATTGCCTTTCTGGTATGGGGTACAATTCTCCCCCCCTCTCCCCCAAAGCCTGCTGCCACTACAGTGCCTGAAAATGCCAATCAGCCTCCTCCTCAGTCCATTGCCACCTGCACTACAATAATAAGGAGACAGCTTGGACAATAGTTTGACCTCACTCTATTCTTCAAGTGACAGATACAGCTCATCAATTCACCATCATCAGTTTCATGTATGACTTAAACCCATGGCCTTATTGGTTGAAACTGATGAAGTGGGAAATGTTATTGAATAATTGGATGTCCACATTGAAGAATTTATCCAGTTACAGCACCCTGTTCAGTTCCCTTAGCGTTTTAATGGCCCCTAGATGAACGCCCATGTGTTCCACCCTATCCACCAGCTTGCTGAAGCAGCAGTTGCTCACCCAGATAATGTCAACATCCATGAGTGTGCTGCTGCATCAGTGGTGATACTAGCCAAGGGTATCCCTCCTCCCATTATTGCCCCAACCATAGCCCGCAGGGCAGATGTGAAATACTAAACCTCTTCAAACAAGCAAATGCTGCCATCCAGAAAGTTGTTATTGCTTCACAGGCCAATCCATAAGTCACCTGTGCCACTGCTGCTTTGTTATCCTAGTTTCCTTTTATCTGTCTTCATTTGGAACAATGCTTATCCCAATACCTAGGTGCAATTTTTGCTGCAGGTAATTTACACAACCATCTGATCATCAGTGATCTATACCCACATGTCGCTGATCACCCCACATCATTGCTCTCCACCTTAACTGCACTCTTGCCTATGAGGAGGACTCCAATACCAAGGATGAGCCCCCCAATCTCCCTTCCCCTTCCACCATGGTGGGATAAGTGGCTCACCATTGTTCCACCTGGTCAGTTGTTTTAACATTTTTTGTGTGTCTCAACACTCATTTAGGGCGCTGGATTCATGTTTTCAGTTTTCTTGTTGGGTGTTTCTGTTTTGGTAATGTCCATCCCCTGGTCAGCTTACCTCAAATAAAATTTAAAATTAGATACTGTATAATATAATTGATATTTTAGCTAGCATAATACAATAGTATCTTTTGTTTTTAGTACCTGACGTTTATTACCATGATTTTCTACAGTGCCTATAGAATTTCTGATATTCAAATTTATTAATTTAGATTTTATATTTTAAATAAAGGCCCCTCTCTTTGATGTGGCATATTTGTCCCAAGGTCAGCCCACCTCAAATAAAATATTTTAGATAAATAATAAACACTCAGCCAAATATAATTGGTTAATCTAATTATCCAAAAACCACAAACCGCTCAGCTAAACCTAACTGAACTTATCAAATCAACCAATAACTAATCACCCCAAAACTGAACTATGTCCTATAGAATCAACCAAAAACCATCAACTACACGGCCAAACAAAACAAACCTATCAAATCAATCAAATAATTCCAAACTGCTACCTGAAACATCTTTTTATACTTAAAAGTCATTAAGTATGTGACATATCTTCCAAACTACTAAATTAACTTCTAGTCCAGTTGCCTAAAAGTATTTATCAATTTGGGAAACCAAGTTATGCAGGATTTTAAACTATATAAACCTAAAATCCAGATACCTATGCTTCACTGCAGTATTTAAAGTTTTCTCAGATGATAAGTTCACACTGACATAGCCTATAGGCTGTGCCAGCACTACTCTCAAGCCATTCATAATACAGCTTTGCTGTTGCCCTAGTGGCTGGTAGGCTGATTATCCTAACTTTACTCGATCTACTTAAAGCCACAATACTAATTTTTATTTAGTTCTGGGTGATAAAATTGGTGAATTATTTGATTGTATTTCCAAGTCTCACCTGCTAGCTCAAATTGATTGAACATAGACCCAATTATTTTCAGGTGAGCAATTTGGTGAATTATTAGCTAATATTTGGAAAATCTCACCCACTCACCCAAATAGAATGGACACATTAGGGTTAATTTTTTTTGGATTCAATAATATTTATACATTTGCACCCACTCACC